>JALGQJ010000022.1:4450000-5039449 GCA_023055345.1 Quercus wislizeni
ACGGGGCATCAATGAGTTTGGCCTTTACTTATTTTCGGCACCTTACTTGTATTGCATTTATCAAAAAATATAATTTTTGAGTAAATTACAAATTTAGTTTATATTCTTTACATCATAATTCAATTTGATTCCCTAATATTTTAATTGTGTCAATTTGATCTCTATCCTTACAATGTCGTTTTAGTTCATATAAACTAACATTTTAATTGTGTTAATTTGGTCTCTAACATCTTCACCAGGTTGAATGACAATCAACGAACTCAAAACTTTATCCAATCACAAAATTCCTTTATCTTACCCCAAAATCTATCTCCTAAAATAGCGTCTTCCCAAGTTTGATTAACATTTGACCAAAATTTTGATAATTTGATCGTGATAAATTCAAGCTCTTGTGATAGATAATCCCTTTTAAAATGACTGCTCATGAACCTAGATAGGACATAAGGCAAGCAAGATATTCCCCCCCCCCCCCCCCCAAAAAAAAAAAGTGCCCAACACTTAGCCATTTAATAAAATAAAATAAAAAGTCCTAAAGCTTGATTGTGATTTAGTTAATCTCCTTTATATCATAATCGAACAACCATGGTTTGGAACGAATAATGTGTCATTGGAAAGTTCTCATGACTTCAATCTAGTAAAGCTCAGATCCTCCGAATCTCACTTGAAAAAAAAGAATTTATAAGAATACCTAAATGTGAATTTTGGGATAAAAAAATTTAGAGCAAAGTACAAAACTCATCCTTTAAGTTTCAACATTTTTCATTTCAGCTCTTTAAATTTATATTTTATTATTTCAATCTTCTAAATTTCAATCCTCCTTAAATGCTGCCATTAACCTGCCCAAAACAACGTCGATTTGGTCTTTATTTAATATTTAATATTTATTTTATTATTTATTTCTTATTTTTTTTTAAAACGTTAAGTAAAAAAAAAAAACCCAGAAATTAACATAGCAGCCTTCTCCATCTGAAGAACACGACTAGAAACCCACCCACTCACGACGTTTTTACATTCTCACTTTTATCCCATTTTTTCACATCTCATGTGCAAGCTAGGTGTAATGTGCCTTGAAGAGTGGTCTTGTTAGTTCAGTGATTTGGGTGGGTGTTTTGTATATTTGGTTTGGTTTTTAGTTTCAAAAGGGGATTCTGAAAATGCATATGTTTCAACCCTCTATGAGGGATGGCCAGCTGGGGTTGTTGGGTATGAAGGTGGTGGAGATGGGCATGTTCTGGATCTGGACACTGCTGTCAAAGATGGGGGTTTTGGGTGGGGTTGTTGGAGCTGGTGTAGACTGAAGAAGATGATTGAAGAGCTGGACTTATCTAAGGTTCCATCTGTGTTCATTTGTCCAATTCGTGTTCTTCAGATGAGGATGAGTGTTATTTTAATTTTTAATTTTTTTTAATTAACGATTTTTTTTAAATTAAGAAATAATAATAAAATAAATATTTAATATTAAATTAAGGCCAAAACAACATAGTTTTAACCAGGCTAACGGCAGGAATAAATGGAATGTTAATAAAGGACTAAATTGAAGAAGATTGAAATTTAGAGAACCGAAATGAAAAGTGATGAGTTTGCATTTTGGCCAAAAACTTAAGTTTGATACTACTTTCCAAAACTTCTAGCTTACCATATCTGAAACAAAGAAACATAAAGCGGATATCTTTTGAAAGTTGAGTTTATATATATATATATATATATATATATGAATGTGAATTTAATTGGATACTTATCAACAAAATAAGGGCTAATGAGAGGTTAGGTCCTATCATAGATAAATATGAAACTTGTGATTGTTTCTCTGGAAAATATTAAATCGAGAGTAATCAATTACTTTTTATTATTATTTGGAAATGAGAGTAATCAATTACTTGATACAACAAATCTGAAAATCTTCTCCTCTCTTATTTTCTCTTGGTTAGTTTGTTTTCTTGTCTTTATTTCAATAGCATAAACTTTTTTTTACGAGATAAAAATTTTACTTTATCTTAATCTAAGTGTATATGTGTGTGAAGTTCCCTCGTAAAGACTTGAATCCTGACCCTTACCCCCCACACCTCACAAACACTTATACTTGTGGAGGAATTATCGCACCAAGAATGTGCTAGTAGTAGAAACTTGAAACCACAACAACCAAGTGCTCCTCTTTTTAATTAAAGTCATTATTATGTAAAAGTGTAGATTATTACGTATTAATTAATTAATTTAGTAAATTAATAAATTGCAAATATTCAAATCAAATGAACAATGCCAACAAGAAAATGTTATTATTGCAATAGGTGTTGTAAGTACGTCAAGCTCTCTCTCTCTCTCTCTATATATATATATATATATATAAAGTCAAAACTAAGAGAACATTTAATTAAATTTTAAATTAGATTTTAATTGAGGTCCAATTTTGTGCCACATGAACAATTTAGGATTTTTTTTTTGGTGCCAATTTAATTATTCAATGAAAAAAAAAAGAGTCCAATATTAAATTAAACATAAAAAAAAAAAAAAAAAAACAATCATACACCTAATCTAATCATTTTTTGTTGTATAAATACCTTTTATCTAAACTACCTGAAGGTTGATCTTGGGATAATACGTGGCATCGATGCTAGAAGCACTATGTGGGCAACTAATAATTTTCATTTTAGTACCCAAAAAAATGATAAATATTTTCTATTGACCAAATTGTATATATATATATATATATATATATATAGGTTAATTAGGATCAAAACTCCTCCTTGAAACCACATAATGCTTTCAAGGAAAATTTGAAATTATACATAAAATATAAACTTATAGATCATATATTAAATAATATTTGATCAGTACAAAATTTGACATATGAATTAAGAGAGTAAAGAACATGCAATTCAACGGTTAGATTTTCAAAATATGTAGTAATATTAATTTTATCAAAGGAAGTTGTAGCCTTAAACTACAACTAATTTTGTAGGTAAACTTTGTCCAATATTTAAAATAAGTACTAACAAAAAATTACATGAAATTATCATGATTTAAGTTAAATATAAGCTACAATAGAAAGAGAATTAAAACAAAAAATACAACCCAAAATAATAAAATACTGTAGCTAAACATATGATCTACAAATCTTTTTTTTGTATTTTTTGAAGTAAAGGATCTAAAAACTTAGTTTATGTAGAATTGTAACCACACATAGTGCGGGTTAAGTGCTAGTTTTAATAACGAGAGATATGAGTAATGCCACATTCATATATAGCATTTTTTTTTTACTTTTAAAATATGTGATTGGTTGGATTTTGGAACATTAAACACAATGTACCTTGTTAGTAAATAATAAAAAAAAAACAGTGTACCTCAATATCTCATCCTTATATTAATCACTTAAATAATATATAAAGGAAAATGAAGTAAAGTGATTAATTGCTACAAATTTAAAATTCAAAAAGTTAAAAAAAATTAAATTAAATTGAGAAAACAAAATCAACCGACTTCATATTTGAGAGACAAAAATGTAATTTACTAAAATATTCTAAATAACATTAATAAGTAGTACGTTATTATTTCTGCAAAAAAAAAATAGTAGTACGTTATTATTGGGTAACGGCCCTACACCGAAATGTTGCGTTTGGAAGAGAGACAGTGGCAAAAGAGAGAGCGCGAGAAACTGAGCTGAGGATTAAAGTTGAGCTCGACATACTTAGGACACCCATTGCAATAATAGATTATTGTGTCACAAACAAAACAATAATAGAATGGTACGTGATGATGCCGAAATGTTCACCAGTAAGATGCACGATCCTTGCACTCAAATAACCGTTGCTTGAAAGAGAGAACAACACAAAAACACCTTCAAAGGGCACCGGTGTGGAGCCGGCCAAACACCCTCCGAAGATTAAGTCAGAAAATGTTTTTACAACTCTAGAGTGCTAGAGAGGAGTTAGTTACGCATACCTTTTTGTGAGGGTGTTGGGGCCTTTTTATAGTGGTAAGGTCCTGCCTCCTTTCCTTGTGGAGCAAGCTTCATCCTTGCAGAGCAAGCCCCTCATCCTTGCAGAGCAAGCCTCATCCTTGCAGAGCAAGTCTCTCATCCTTGTAGAGCAAGTTTTCTGAAACGTGATGGGCAAGTCTGGGCCTTCGTCCTGTCAGGGGCCCACGCGAAGGATGGGCTCTACCTTCATTGGGCTTGTGGACATGGGCCTATTGGGCTCGCCAATGGGCCTATTGGGCTCGCCAAGCCTTATCTCATATTTTATCCTCTTCAGCTGCCCCCTTCACCCCATTTGGTCCGTCGCTGTTGTGCAAACGGTCAATTGGGGTGACGGTTAAAACAAACAATAATGATGGTCCGTACTCATGGGGGTGACGGATGGGCGTAAATGAACAGTAACAAAGAACTAGGACCGTGATCGTAAAGACCGAATGGTTGATGACGGAGTCAGAGAGATGACGGTCAGAGCTTAACGGATGTTGGTGACGAGGACCCTTGGAGGGAGGTTGACGGAGAGCGACGCCGTCATGCCTGTGGAGGTCTGACAGGCTGCAGGAGCATTTAAGGCGATGACACGTGTTACTCGTAGATTGGTCCGTATCTTGGATCGAAGTGCCGCTTCGTCTTTCGTGCACTCTACCTATAAAAACCAGCACTTCTCCTTCATTTTTTCTACTTTGCGCAGAAACTTCATTGTCAGAGCGAGTCCGTCACCTGTCAGAGCCCAACCGTTCACATCCTTCAGCAACGAGATCTACCCGTTCACTCCTTTCTTCGGTAAGTGATCCTATCCGTTCACCTCGATATACCTTCAGTTTTTATGATTGTCATGGTGGAAGCATTAAATTTCTTGCATCCGTCTCTTCCCTTTTTTATTTTAGACCGTCAGTCTTAGGCTTTGTCACTCCGTTGTAGGCAATGTCTAGTGTGTCGAGTAACCAGTCATTCGTCCGCGACGAGGCGGGTTACGAGGAATTGTACCCGTCGGGTTACAAAGATCCGGACGAACTGATCGAGAGGACTCCGTTTGCCACTTCACCGTCCTCAACAAATGAGGATATGGAGTTGGCCGAACCAGAGGAAGGTTCTGACGGCAGTGGTGGAGGACCTAGATCCGTAGTTGGGGCTGACGGACTTAGGGAGTTCGTCATGCTGCCTGAGTGGACGGTGCACAAATTTGTGTCCACAATTAAGGAGGTTCACTTCAAAACAATTAGGGCAATCTACCAAATACCCGACCACATCCCCATCCGTCTGCCCTACAAATCCGAGAAATGTTATTACGACGAAGTGGGTGATCTAGGGGTGTACGAACAAGCACTAAAGGCCGGACTTAGATTCCCCCTGAACAGATTAAAAAGAGAACTCCTCCGTCACTTAGGTCTGTCCGTCAGCCAGATATCCCCCAACGCCTGGAGGGTTTTTATTGCAATGGAGGTTCTGTACGGAGCCATGTCTAATGGCTCAAGATCGTTGACCGTACGGGAGTTCCTCCACTGCTACCGTCCGGACGAGATAGACAAGTCGAGGGGAATGTACAGTTTCGTCCCTAGGAAATCCGTCTTGAAGGTCATTTACGAGACCCCGGACTCCAACTGAGACTGGAAGAGCCGCTATTTCTTCCTGGAAGGTGACGGTTGGATGTGTCACCCGGGGGAGACGGACTTCCTTCCCGTCGACAGCACATGGGGTATCTTGGACCCGTCCGGTATAATTCAGTCCGCCACGTTGCGTAGGTAATTTTACTTTAACTTTTTAATGACCGTCCTAAGTGTTGTTTTTTTTTTTTTTTTTTTTTTTTTTCAGTGCGACGGCGTCCACAAGTTGACTTAGAGGAGTACAATTTTTTGGAAAATATTTTTTCAAAGACGAAGCCAGAGGAAAGGACGTGGGCGAAGCTGGTCAATCTCAACACCGTCCACTGGTATTGCGACGGACCTAAGCCCTCTACCGCGGCGATAAAGTACGAAGAACGCACCAGTCAGCGTAAGTCCGTCACCCATTTTCTTAACTACTTTGACCCGTTGCTTTGGGTTTACCCGTCTATCCTTGTTCTTGCAGAGATGGATGACGCGAAGAGAAGGGCCACCATAAAAAGCAAAGCCGCGAAGAACAAGGAGACGGACGCGGGGGCGATGGGTACCGGCTCAAGCAGGCCCTTGGCGAAGAGACCGATGCCTAAGGTCGACCGTGCACCCAAGAAACAGAAAGTTTCAACAGAGCCCGTCATAGGCCTTATGGCGGAGGGTAAGAAGACGGTGACCCCGGCCAAGCCTGGGGCTGGCAAAGGTCTGATGGTTCCCCCTCCGGGCAGTCAAAAGAAACCGCCCGTCCTACTCCGTGAAGACCCAAAATATGCCTTGGGGAAGATCTCTTCCATCATGGGGAGTGAGGACTACGAGGACCTGGGCAACCACTCGAAGGAGGCCATGGGGGAGACGGGCCTCTTCAGCATTGCCCAAGTAAGAATCCGTCACCACTCATCTTTCAATTTCCATTGTTATCATTTTTGACTAAGTCCAATTTGGTCGTCAGGCTATGCTTATGACGAAGGGTCTGATGGATCGGGCTCTTCACAATGAAACAGCGCTGGAGAGGGTCCGTGACAAGGCCAGGCTGGCGGAAGAGGAGCTGCTCGAGCTCAAAAACTGGAAGGTGGTGATGGAGAAAAAGCTCAAACTGGCAGAGCAGGCAAGGGACGAGTACCAGAGGACAGTGGAGGAACTCAAGGTCGTCCTGGAGGATAAGGAGGACGAGCTTCGTCTAGCCAAAGAGAAGGCCGTCCAGGAGTATCGTGACTCCGACGCTCTCTTGACGGAGCTTGGAACTTCATACACTGATGGTTTTGAGGATGCTCTCCATTAGGCCAAAGCTCTATTCCCTAAGTTTGACTTCTCAGCCGTCGACATCAACGTCGCGGAGGGTATGTCCGTCCAGCCAGACGCCTCTGATGATACAGCTGACCTTTTCGCAGAGGAAAGGCCCGTCACCGTCGTCCCTGAGCTTCAAGCTGAAGAAGGAAAAACTCCAGAAGCCAAAGACCCCGTCGCTCCTGATGTGTAGCCGTTCACCATTTTGTTTAATTATTTTGAAAACTCCTTGGATTTTTGCCCGTCGTATGTAGGACCATTTTATATCCGTCGTATCCGACATTCAAACTTATTTATTTAAATGTTTCTTTTAATATCGCATTGATAATGGTGTGTGCTCCGTCTTGATGCTTTAAATACTTGCTTAATTTGATCCGTCCACGTCGTGGACCTTCATATTTTTCGCGACCTCAGTCGGATCCGTTCACTCCTTTGAAAGTGGTCGTGACCCCTAGTGGCTGCCCACGTGATGGACTTGCATAATTTCACGAACTGTTTGGGTTCGTCCATTTTTTGGATTTGTATAGGTTCGGCCCTGGTTGAGTCCGTCTACTTCGTGAACTGGTAAATTTCTAACCCATGGTGGGGTCCGTTCACTTGGTGAACTTGTAAATTTCTAACCCATGGTGGGCTCCGTTCACTTCGTGAACTTGTATATTTTTAATCCATGGTGGGGTCCGTCCACTTAGTGAACCTGTATATTTTTAACCCATGGTGGGGTCCGTCCATTTAGTGAACTTGTAAGTTTTTGACCCATGGTGGGGTCCGTCCACTTAGTGAACTTGTAAGTTTTTGACCCATGGTGGGGTCCGTTCACTTTGAGGTAGAAGTCTTTTAGTAGTAAGATTACGCAGCAAGGTCCTGAATGTTCCTTCATTAAATTCAAATCTGTAGAAGAAAATACCTGCCCCTTCTTGGGTCTACAAAGGTACTATAAAAAACCAAAAGTAATCAAAAGACTGCTAGTAAGTGCTTCAGGATAATCGAAATCTAGCAAATGTACATAGGGGAACTTAAACGTCACTTCTACTGGTAGTATCTCCGAAGGTGCTCTGAATTCCATAGATGCTAGAGCTTTCTTCCGTCCATGGTCTCGAGGTGGTACGTGCCCTTCCTACGCCATGATGTGATTCTATACGGTCCTTCCCAATTTGGTCCGAGCTTTCCCTGAGTAGGGTCTTTAGCAGCGCCCATGACCTTTCGTAGCACCAGGTCGCCGATCTGGAAATCTCTGTGCCTTACCTTTGAGTCGTAGTTCTTTGACATGAGGTTCTGGTATCGCGCCAATCTCTGTTCAGCTATTGCCCGGACCTCGTCCACCAAGTCTAGCTGAAGGCGCATAGCTTCTTCGTTTTTGTCCTCCGTGTAGCTCTGTACGCGATAGCTGGTTAGGCCGATTTCTGCTGGGATGACTGCATCGGCTCCGTATGCAAGTCGGAACGGGGTCTCCCCAGTGGGTGTCCTTGCAGTCGTCCGATATGCCCACAAGACGCTTGGCAGCTCGTCTGGCCAAATACCCTTTGCCCCCTCGAGCCGGGTCTTGATGATCTTTAGCAATGTCCTGTTCGTGACTTCTACCTGTCCGTTTGCCTGCGGGTGTGCTGGTGATGAATAATGATTCCGAATGCCTAGCTCTGAGCAGAAATTCTTGAATGCGCTGTTGTCGAACTGTCTTCCATTGTCAGAGACAAGCACCCTCGGAATCCCGTACCTGCATACAATGTTTTTCCACACGAAGGCACGGATGTTTTTCTCTGTGATAGTGGCAAGGGGTTCCGCTTCGACCCACTTAGTGAAGTAGTCGATACCGACTACCAGGAACTTCAGCTGTCTTAAAGCCGTTGGGAAAGGGCCCATGATGTCTAGCCCTCATTGCGCGAACGGCCAAGGGGCCGTCATGGGTGAGAGTTCTTCTGATGGTTGCTTGATTAGATTACTGAACCTCTGGCACTTATCACAAGCCTTCACATAGGATTGGGCGTCCCTGAACATGGTGGGCCAGTAGTATCCGGCTCGGATAAGTTTGTGCACCAAAGACCGTGCTCCGGAGTGATTCCCGCAAATCCCTTCGTGAATTTCCCTCATCACATATTCTGCTTCGCCGTGGCTTAAACACCTTAGGTAAGGTCGAGAGAAACCTCTTTTGTACAAGGTGTCGTTGATTAGTACGAATCGCGCGGCCTGGACCTTCAATCTCCTTGCAGCATCCTTCTCGTCTGGCAGAGAGCCCGACTGTAGATATTCTTTTAGGGGTGCGGTCCAATCCTCTTCAACATCTATCTCTTGTATCTTCCTCCCGTGATCAATAAGTGAGCAAGTTTGAACAAAGGATAATACCTGTTTAGGCGCATTCATGAACTCCGCGGAGGCTGCTTTTGCCAAACGGTCGGCGCACTCGTTTTCCTCCCTTGGGATCTGAACGAATTTGACCTCGAGGCCGGCGATTCGACCCTTCACTTCCCCCAGGTACTTCTTCATCCTCTCGTTCCTACACTCAAAATCGCCATTGATCTGACTAGTTATCACCTGGGAGTCACAGTGTATGGTCATGTTTCCGGCGCCCGCGGCCCTTGCGAGATCCAATCCAGCTATCAATGCTTCATACTCCGCCTCGTTGTTGGTTGTAGGGAAGTCTAGCCTTATCATGCACTCGATCTTATCCCCTTCCGGCGTTCGCATAACTACGCCGGCTCCTCCTGAGTGCTGATTTGATGACCCGTCCGTGTGGATGATCCACAGTTTCTGTCCTTCAGTCCCTTCGTCTCCCGGCTGGGTGTACTCAGCTATGAAGTCTGCCACTACTTGCCCCTTCATCGAAGTTCGTGGACGGTACCGTACGTCGAATTCGCTTAGCTCAATTGCCCACAAGGCCATTCTTCCTGCCGCCTCGGGGCTGCTCATTGCTTTCTTCAGAGGTTGGTCCGTCAGGACTATGATTACATGAGCTTGGAAATATGGTTTGAGTTTCCGCGCAGCGGTCATGAGGGCAAGGGCCAATTTCTCCATCCGGGGATACCTTTCTTCTGCTCCTCGAAATGCCCTGCTCACAAAATAGACGGGTCATTGGGAGCGTCCGTCATCCCGTACCCAGGCCGCGCTGACTGCTGCTTGCGAGACCGCAATGTAGAGGTACAGCTCTTCTCCTGGCACGGACGGGCTGAGAAGTGGTGGGGACGACAGGTACTTCTTCAGGTCTTCGAATGCTTTCTGACATTCGTCCGTCCACTCGAACGATTTCTTTAGTACTTGGAAGAAAGGCAAGCACTTATTTGTCGCTTTGGAGACGAATTTGTTCAGGGCCGTAACTTTTCCGTTCAAGCTCTGAACTGCCTTCACTGTCTTCGGGGGCTCTAACTCCATTATGGCTCGTACTTTCTCTGGGTTGACTTCTATACCCCTTTGGGACACCATGAATCCCAAGAATTTCCCGGCCGTAACCCCGAACACGCACTTGCTTGGGTTCAGCTTCATGTTGTACGACCGAAGGGTGTCGAATGTCTCTTGAAGGTCGCTGAGATGGTCGTTCTCGCGCATGCTCTTCACCAACATGTCGTCGACATAGACTTGTACGTTCCTACCGAGCTGGTGCGCGAACATCTTGTTCATCAACCTTTGATATGTAGCCCCCGCGTTCTTGAGTCCGAATGGCATCACCTTGTAGCAGAAAAGTCCTTGGCTGGTTACGAAAGAGGTCTTCTCCTGATCCTCCTCCTCCATTTTAATCTGGTTATAGCCTGAGAAGGCGTCCATGAAACTTAAGAGCTCGTGTCTGGCCGTCGAGTCTACCAGGGTGTCTATCCTCGGGAACGGATAGCTGTCTTTCGGGCACGCCTTGTTAAGGTCCGTGAAGTCAACGCACATTCTCCACTTTCCGCTGTTCTTTCTCACCATGACCACATTTGCTAGCCAGTCAGGGTAGTAGACTTCTTGGATAAACCCCGCCTCCAGCAGTTTTCTAACTTCTTCCGCCATTGCTTTATCCCGTTCCTGCGCGAACACCCTCTTCTTCTGCCGGACTTGGGGAAAGTCCGGGTTGACATGCAGCCTATGGACTATCACTGACGGATTGATTCCTGGCATATCTTCGTGGCTCCACGCGAATATGTCCTGATTCCTCTTCAGGAAGTTTGCCAGGTCTTGCCTTACCGTCTGGCTGGCCAGGGTGCCCATCCTTGTTGTCCGTCCGGGTCTCGATTCATCGAGCGTGACTTCTTCCAACTCTTCTACCGGCTCCGCGACGGTCCGCTGCTCGCCAATGCACAAGGTCTGCTGGTGATCCTCCATTTCCAGCATGGCGACGTAGCATTCCCGGGCGGCCACCTGATCTCCTCACAACTCTCCAATTCCGTACTCCGTAGGGAACTTGATCATCAGGTGGTATGTTGAGGTCGCTGCTTTCCAAGAGTTTAGTGTTGGTCGCCTTATTATACCGTTGTACGCGGATGAGCAGTCGACCACTAAGAAGGCCACGTCTTGAGTGATTTGCTGCGGATAGTCACCGACCGTCACTGAGAGCGTGATTGCTCCTAACGGGAGTATCCTTGTTCCTCCAAAGCCAACCAACGGAGCATGCGTTGGTGTTAGCCGTGCTCTATTTATTCCCATCTGCTGGAATGCTGGGTAGTACAGGATGTCTGCCGAGCTGCCATTGTCGACCAGCATCCGGTGTACATTCTAATCTCCTACCCTTAAACTGACGACGAGGGCGTCATCGTGCGGATGGTAGAGGCATCTCGCGTCGTCCTCCGAGAACCCAATAATCGGACTTTCTCCCCGTGCTATCTTGGGTACAGAACCCGTTGTCTGCACATTTTGGACCATCCTAAGGTAGGTCTTTCGGGCCTTCTTGGAGGATCCTGTCGCTGTCGTGCCCCCTATAATCATCCTTATGTCCCCAACAGGGGGTTTCTGATGGTCGTTCTCCCGCCGGGGGGCCTGTTCCCGTGCATGAGCATCCGTCCTATCCTTACTGACGAACTTCTGCAGTTTTCCTTTTCTGATGAGGGCCTCAATTTGCTGTTTCAGATCGTAGCAATCCGCAGTATCGTGACCGTGGTCGCGGTGGAAACGGCAATACTTGTTCTTGGATCGCTTGGCCGGATCGCTCTTTAGCTTCCCCGGGAATGTCAGAGATCCCTCGTCTTTGATCTGCATCAGCACTTAGTCTAGCGGAGCGTTCAGAGGGGTGAATCTTGTGAATCTCCCTCCTGGGGGTTTAGAACGCTTATCCTCGCGTCTGTCTCCCATTCT
The DNA here is from genome assembly GCA_023055345.1 of Quercus wislizeni. Classification (NCBI taxonomy): domain Eukaryota; kingdom Viridiplantae; phylum Streptophyta; class Magnoliopsida; order Fagales; family Fagaceae; genus Quercus; species Quercus wislizeni. The sequence continues at coordinate 4,462,094 of JALGQJ010000022.1, forward strand.
CGGTTTCTTCTTTCCATGGTCCTGCCTGGCATCTTCCGGTCTCTCTCTCTTCCTGGGTTTGTCTTCCCTGGCCGATAGTGCGTCCTCCGCATTCATGTATTTCGTGGCCTTGTAGAGTACCTCAGACATGGTCTTCAGATCATTTTTGTACAGGGAGAACAGAAATTTTCCCTTCCGCAGGCCATTTGTGAAGGCTGCCACCAAAATCTTGTCATCGGCCTCATCAATGGAAAGTGCTTCCTTGTTGAAGCGAGTTATGTATAACCGCAGCGTTTCGTCCTCCCGCTGCCTGATGCTCATTAGGCATGTTGTAGACTTCTTGTACCTGTGTCCCCCGATGAAGTGCGAGGTGAATTGGGCACTTAGCTCCTTGAAGGTGTTGATTGAATTTGGCGTCAATCTGCTGAACCAGACTCTCACCGCGCCCCTCAGTGTTGTAGGGAAGGCCCTACACATGATCTCGTCCGGTACCCCCTGGAGGTGCATCATGGTCTTGAAGGTTTCCAGATGATCTAACGGGTCCTTGATCCCGTCGTAGCTCTCAACCTGTGGCATCCTGAACTTCGGTGGCAGGGGACAGGAGTTGACTGGTGCGGTGAACGGCGAGTCCGTCCTATTCACTAAATCGTCAAGGTCGCTGGAGACGCGTCCCTTGAGGGCGTTCATCGTGACCTCCATCTGTTCTTTCATCGCCTGCATCTCTGCGAGGATGGGCGGTGGGGTTGCATTCGTGAGGGAGGGCATGTCCGAATTCCGCCTCTCCGTTCTACTGGGCTCATTACTGCCCTCTTGCTTCTCAAGCCCCCTTCTTTCGGAGCTGTCCCCCTGATTCTCCTCCTGACCGTTATGTCCCGGGTTCTTCTGTCGCAACTGTTCCTCCAGGTCGTGATTCTGTTTCGTGAGGCATTCTACTGCAGCCGCGAGGGTTTGAACCTGCCTTTCTAATGTGGTGGGCCTTGGCGGCTTGTCGCCTTGAACGTCGTTGGTGGTGGCCATCGAGCGTGTGAGTACCATGCAACTCTTGTGTCCGGGAGGCGACAATGGCTTAAGTTGTCACGATCAACCCTTTCCCACAGACGGCGCCAACTGATGATGTCGAAATGTTCACCAGTGAGATGCACAATCCTTGCACTCGAATAACCGTTGCCTGAAAGAGAAAACAACACAAAAACACCTTCAAAGGGCACCGGTGTGGAGCCGGCCAAACACCCTTCGAAGATTAAGTCAGAAAATGTTTTTACAACTCTAGAGTGCTAGAGAGGAGTTAGTTACGCGTACCTTTTTGTGAGGGTGTTGGGGCCTTTTTATAGTGGTGAGGTCCTGCCTCCTTTCCTTGTGGAGCAAGCTTCATCCTTGCGGAGCAAGCCCCTCATCCTTGCAGAGCAAGCCTCATCCTTGCAGAGCAAGTCTCTCATCCTTGTAGAGCAAGTTTTCTGAAACGTGATGGGCAAGTCTGGGCCTTCGTCCTGTCAGGGGCCCACGCGAAGGATGGGCTCTACCTTCATTGGGCTTGTGGACATGGGCCTATTGGGCTCGCCAATGGGCCTATTGGGCTGGCCAAGCCTTATCTCATATTTTATCCTCTTCAGTACGTTTTAGAACAATAATAACACTTTCTTGCTTGTTGGCATTGTTCGTTTAAAAGAGACTTGATTTGAGTCATTGCAATTTATTAATTTACTAAAATTAATTAATTAATACATAATAATCTACCAAACACTTTTAAAGACTAATTACATTTCTCAATTAAAAATGAGGAGTGCCTGGTTATTGTGGTGTGTGATGGTTTCAGGTTTCTGCTGCAGCAGCTTCTTTCTTGCAACTATAATTAAAATAAAGACAGGAAAACAAACCAAGAGAAAAAAAAAATAGAGGAAAATAATTTCAGATATGTTAGAATGAAGTAGTTGATTCCTCTGAATATAATTGGACACTAAAATTTCATATTTTCCAAGAAAACAAACACAGGTTTCAAATTTATCCATGACATGACCTAAGCCTCTCATTAACCCTTTTTTTTTAAGTAATCCAATTAAATTCACATTCATAAATACATATATACAGATCATTACTAGGCCAAACATAACATATATAGTCCACAAGCTGAGTCATTTCATGGCCACCCCTTGAAAACCTCACTTTGATGCAGTATTACAATACATTAAGGGATGTCTTGGACAAGAAATCTTCTTTTTTGCAGAATTTGAATTGTATTTGAAGGCTTTTGCTGATTGGGATTATGCCTTTTGTATTGATTCAAGGAGATCTACAACAGGATATTGCATATTCTTGGGTGATTCCTTTATTTCATGGAGAATCAAGAAACAAACCACAGTGTCTTGATCTTCTACAAAGAAAGAATATCGAGCTATGGTAGTATGTGATTTAACTTGATTAGTTGCTCTCTTAAAGGATTTCAAGATTGATCATTCTAAGTTAGCCTTGTTATTTTGTGACAATCAAGTTGAATTACACATTGATTCTAATCCAACTTTTCATGTGTTAAGGACATATTTTATGTAATTGGCTAATCCTTTGACAAAATGCACTTTACTTGTAATTTGATAGATCTATGATGGGTTTTGTATTTCAAGAAATAAGAGTTCAAGTCAAGTATTAAAGCCATGAAGATTTGGACCAAGAAACAAGTGAAGAAAAACTGTTCATTAAAACTCGACAAATACCTCGACAAAAACAGTATCTATCGAGATTTAAGAACGAAGCTCGATAGAAGCTGAATCTGTCGAGATCTACGAAATCAGAATATCCAGATCTAAATTTTTGCCCTAGCTGACATGTATGTGTAGGGTTTATTTTCTCAGAACCCTAGACATATATAAGGCTTATTTTAAAGGTCGTTATACATAGAGAACACATGCAGAAAGTGACCTAGTGTCTTATTCTCTCTGCAAAAAATTACTACATCTTTTGCTCCTTAAGGTTTTATAACCAAGCACTTCTTGATCTTCATTGTTGATGAAGTGAAGAACTTTGCAACCAACAACATCTTCAAGTTGTTGGAGCTAGTCATGTACTAGGATCTGTGCAAAAGGGTGGCATTCATATATTGAAGAGTTCAGAGGTTCTGAAGCGGTAGAAGGTTTCTGTTGTAAGTTCATCTATGGGGATTGTAGAGTTTAGGGACAAAAGTTTTGTACTAGATCTGAAACTTCTCTTTACTATAGTGAATTGCTTTTCGGGAAAGTTTCCCCCCATGTTTTTTTTTACTTTGAAACTAATTTGTTTCATTAGTTTTCCTGAGTTATCATATCTTGATTGGTGACCGAACGTCATCACCTTATAGCAGAAAAGGTCTTGATTGGTGATGAACGAAGTTTTCTCCTGATCAGTTTCGTCTAATTTGATCTGGTTGTAACCAGAAAATGCGTCCATGAAGCTCAATAATTGGTGTCTTGCTGTCGAGTCTACTAGGATGTTAACCCACGAGAGGAGATAACTATCCTTAGGGCACGCCTTGTTCAAGTCCGAGAAGTCTACACACATCCTCCATTTCTGGTTGGCTTTTTTAACCATCACTACATTGGCCAGCTAGTCAAGGTAGTACACCTCCCTAATAAACTCTGCATCTTGTAGTTTAGGGACTTCTTCCGCTATAGCCCGGACTCGTTCTTGGGCGAACACTCGTTTCTTTTGACAAATAGGGGGAAAAAAGGTTGAGACATCAACTTGTGCACCATGATTAAAGGGTCGATCCTAGGCAAGTTTTCATGACTCCAAGCAAAGACGTCCTGGTTTTCTTTTAGGAATGCCGTGAGCGCTTGACGGACTGGCGGACTAGCAAGGGTGCCGATCCTAATCGTTTGCTCAGGCCTAAAGTTATCAAGAAGTATCTCCTCCAACCCTTCAACGAGCTCTGTGACCGCCCTCTGTTCTTTTATGCTCATGGTCTGCAAGTGGTTGTCTATCTCTAACATTGCTATGTAGCACTCGCGTGCTGCCACTTGGTCCCCATGTACCTTTCCTACTCCATACTCGGTGGAGAATTTGATCATCAGGTGATAGGTTGAAGTCACGGCCTTCCATGAGTTGAGGTTAGGTCGGCCTAGTATGGCATTGTAGGCAGATAAGCAGTTGACAATAAGGAATGTAACATCCTTAGTAATTTGCTGAGAGTAGTCACTGACCGTCACAAGCAATATGACCGCACCACATCAGGTATACTTTCGTTCCTCCGAACCCAACGAGTGTTGCGTTGGTTGGTACGAGTTGCTCTCTCTCAATCCTCATTTGTTGGAACACCGGGTAGTAGAGAATATCAGTAGAGCTTCCATTATCAACTAGGACCCGGCGAGTATTGTAGTCCCCTATAGGAATATTAACGAGTGCATCGTCGTGCAGGTGGTGGAGACTTCGAGCATCTTCTTCCAAGAATCCAATTATAGGGTTGTCGACCCGTGCTATCTTTGGGACAAAACCTGTTAGTTGGACATTTTGAACCATCCTAAGGTAAGTCTTATGGGCCGCCTTAGATGAACCAGAAGTCGTGGTGCTCCCTACAATCATCCTTATGTCTCCTATAGGTGGCCTGGGGTGCTCATTATCCCTTTTAGCAGCCTGCTCTTGCGGTGGATCTGCCCTTTCTTTATTGATGAATCGTTGTAGTTTCCCTTGCCTGATAAGGGCTTCAATCTATTGCTTCAAGTCGTAGCATTCAGATGTGTTGTGACTGTGGTCTCGGTGAAAACGGAAATACTTATCTCTAGACTTTTTACTAGGATGTCCCTTCAACTTTTCGGGCCACGTCAAGGCTACATCATCCTTAATCTACATCAGGACCTGATCGATAGGGGCAGTCAGCGGGGTGAAGTTCGCAAATCTTCCAACGGGTGGTTTGGAGCACCTATCCTCCCGTTGATCCCCAATCTTGGTCGTCTTCCGTCCCCTATCCTATCGTGTATCTTCTTGCCTTTCTCTCTTCTTAGGTTTCTCCTCTCGAGCTAGTAACGTGTCTTTCGCGTTCATATACTTAGTGGCTCGATACAGCACGTTTGACATGGTCTTTAAGTTATTTTTGTATAAGGAGAACAAAAACTTTCCATTTCCTAATCCATTGGTGAACGCGGCTACAAGTATCTTGTCATCAGCTTCATCTATCGAAAGGGCTTTCTTGTTGAAGTCGGTTATGTAAGACCTTAGTGTCTCTTCCTCTTATTGCTTGATGCTCATCAAGCATGCAGTGGACTTCTTATATCTGTGCCCCTTAATAAAGTGCGAGACAACCTGCGCGCTCAACTTCTTGAAGGTATTGAAGGAGTTGGGAGTTAACCTATTGAACCATACCCTTACAGGACCCTTCAACGTAGTTGGGAAGGCTCGACACATGATCTCGTCTACCATGCCTTACAAGTGCATAAGGGGTTTGAATGACTCCAGGTGATCTAAAGGATCCTTTGACCCGTCGTAGGCTTCTACCTACGGCATACGGAACTTCGGCGAAAGGGGGAATGAAGTGACGGGTGCAGTAAAAGGCTAGTCCGTCCCATGGACTAACTCGTCGAGGTTGCTTGACACCCATCCTCTGAGGGCATTCATCATAAAGTTCATCTGCCCTTTCATCATCTGCATCTCCGCGACCATGTGTGGTGGTGCTGTTTCTGCGACGAATGGACTGTTGGTATCTTGTTGCTTTTGTCTGCTTGGAGCATTCTCCCTTCTAGTCATTCTCAATCCCTCATTTTAGCGTCGGTGCCTTTTTTCTCCTCTCCATAACTATTGGGCCCAGCATCCCTTTGGCATAACTATTCCTCCAGGTCGTGGTTTTGCTTAGTAAGGCGTTCCACAGCCACAGCTAGGGTCTGTACTAGTCTTTCAAGGGCAGTAATGTGTGGTTCTTCTCCGATATGGTTATTGGTTGCCATCGAGCGAGTGAGTACCATACAACTTTTTGTCTGGGAAGTGGTTTCCCACAGACAGCGCCAATTGATGATGCCAAAAATTGTCAGTAAGTCATATAGCCCTCACATGCTCTAGACAAAACTTAGGCAATAAAAATGAGGAAGACCTCGCAAAAAGTACCGGTGTGGTACCGACCAAATACCCTTTGAAAGTTAAGTTAGAGAACTTTCACAATTCTAGAGTGCTAGAGCTGGGATAAATTATGCATACCTTAATTTGTGAGGGCTATGGGGTTTTTATTGTAGAGTAGAGATGACTTTCGTTTTCTTGGCGGGGAGGGTCTTTCCTTGTAGGGAAAATCCTCATTAATTTTACATATTTTGCGGGATCCTTTCCTTATAAGTGTTCCCTTGATTATGGCTAATCATGGGGTACAAGATATTTCCTTGTATAAATATCCGTGAAGGTCAAGCTAGGCCACGCTAGACCCGTCGGCTTCTCCATACATGTCGGCATCTTTCCTCATTTGAAGATCCCCGTCAGCTTCATGGAAATGCTCGTCAGATATCGTGGGCTTGTCTGCCATGTGGAACCGTCGCCTTGATCTTCGTTTGTTAATATGAAACCGTCGGGTCCTAAGAGGCTGTCGGCTTCTTCACTACGCTAAAATATCCTTATCAAAATCTATTTCCCTTGTTATTGTAAGAATCTATAATAACAATAAAGATACCGAAATTTTCACTAGGATAAAGAAGCCACAATCTTTTTTTTTTTTCTTTTCAGAAAAATATTAAGTACACATCATATAACTAATGAATTCATTATTAAAAAGAAAAAAAAAAAAAAAAAAGGTAAAGACCAATGAAAAGAGAAGTTTATTTTTACCCATAAAGCTAATTTTACAAACATGTTCGTTATATGACCTTTTTATTTTATTTTTTGGTTAAAAGGCTTCGACTTGAATTAAATAAGAGAATTGAGGCATAGCCTATCAAAATACATGCCAATAGAGTCATAATACAAAATTATAGACATGTCCACTGGGGGATCATCATAAATTCTAAAGGCTTGATCTTGTACAACTCCCTTCTTAGCCAACAAGTCTGCACACTAGTTTGCCTCCCTAAAGCAGTGTCTGATCTTAACTCTAGGCATCTGCTCCATGAGGTACCTTCAATCCAAGATAAGCATTGAGTGAGCAGTGTTAATACTAGCATTCCCTACCACCCAATCAGCCACAACTTTGGCATCAAGCTCAATCTCCACCGCCTGCATCCCCATTGAACATCAGATCTTCAGGCCATCTCTTAGAGCCCATAACTTTGCATCCACACTCGAAGATATACCTATAGCTCGAGAGAAGCCTTTATCCTAGCCACCATAATGGTTTCAGATTAATCCTCCTCCCTTAGCCTTCTTTGGGTTTCCAACAGAAGATCCATCGGTATTCATCTTATACCAATTTAGCTAACAAGCTCTCATCACAGAGGGTGCTGTTTAAGTTGGTCCATAAATATTTTGCAATAGGGCAATCTCTTATGACATGCATTATTGATTCACTACTAAGTCCACATCACCCACATACCCCATTCTCAACAATGCCCCTTGCGACCAACAACTCTTTGTCCGAAAGGCTTTGAAGATAACACGTCCATATGAAGCATTGAATTTTTGGCAATGTATCCACACTCCATATCCACTTCCCTCCAAAATTGAAACATATTAGTTATGTTGTCACATTTGAAATTCGAGTATCTTTGTATTGGAATTCGAGTCAAGTCTCAAGTTCTAAACGTTGCCACATAACTAATATATTTTAATTTTGGCAAATACCCACATTTAAAAAAAATTACAATACCACTTTTATGAAAAATATAAGACGCCATTGAATAAGCCAATTACTTTTTTCTTAATTTTTTTTAAAAAAATTATTCTCTAAATATATATATTTGCAAAATTAGCCTAACCCATAAAAGGAAAAACAGAATCATAAGTCATTAGATGCGAACCTGAACCAAAATTTAAATTATTATTTACATCGGGAAGATTGTAGATGTAGTCTTCCTTGACCAATGAGATGATGACATCTATACAAATATATGTGTGAGTTTTCTACTCAACACAAGAAATGAAAAATAAAAATTATCAGATAATACCATATTTACATAAATAAAAATATTTTATTGATTGAGAGGTCAAAAAGACCGCGTCAGTAGTCGTCCGTGACCTAATAATTTCTCCCTAAACGCATTTGTAATTTGTGAATTGACCATTTCACCTAACTTTCAATTCCATATATTCCTCCGTTGATCGCTTCCTGCCATCATTTCTCTCTCACACTACCGACTCTATTTTTGTTCACTTTCTCGTAATTATTTCCTTTTCACAAAACAAAAGCAAAACACAAAAAGCTGATTTACATTTACGTTAAAAGAACAAAAACACGACACGAACACAAACGTGAGAGAGAGAGAGAGAGAGAGAGAGAGAGAGCTTAATAGCAATAGAGAGTTTAGGTTCGCCATTATTATCATTAAAAAATCAGGAGGATGCACACGTTGAAAGACAAAGTGAGTGAGAGCCTATCTCGTTTCTTTGCTGATTCCCCCAACTCATCGTCCTCCTCCTCTTCTCCTTCACCTCAGGTATTTCTCTTTTCTTTTTTAAAAGAAAATTCTTTTGGTACATAAACAGTTGAGCTTTTGATTGTTATCATTGGTCTTGGAAAAGCTTAGATCTTGTTGTTTTGGACAATTCTAAGATTCCTTTTGTTGAATTTCAATGTGGGTAAATTTGCAATTGCATGTTTGGGATCTTATGTGGGTAAAAGAAAATTTTGAATCTTTTTTATCAGCTATTGTTAAAAGATATAACCTTTTGTTTTTGTTATTCACATACCCCTAAAAAAAAAAAAACCCAGATGGGTAATTTTTGTTATTGAATTTATTCCTATACACTAGGAAGAGATGAGGGTTATATGATCTTCATGTTATATGATTGTGGTTTTTAAGGTGGTGGGGTAGTTAGCCTTGTAATTTGCATTCCAACACTGTTGATTTTTTTTTTTTGTTAAGAGTTTTAATAGATGTTCTAATAGGCTTTGGATCGGTAGCTGATAACCAAAACCAAAATTTGCATTCAACTAAGCCCTTTAGAGCTATGTGGACTAGTCAAGTTGATTTTTATTTTTCTTTTTCATTTGTTTGGAAACTATACATGAACATGGCATCTTCTACCCTTTTTACTGTTTTTGAATATTCCAAGCAAAAGGGGCTGCATTTTTCTCATTTTCTATTTGAATTGTGAATGTGAGTTTTACTTTCATGGTGACGTAAAGTTTTTAAATGTGTAGGCCAGGTCGTATTCTAAAGGGGCGAAACCTGTTTCTTCGTATTTTTCCTACATTATCCCTTCTGTCAGCTTCAATGGATCGAGATCAAACAATCGTCAGCATGATCTCAAACCAAGTCATTCAGACACTGATGGATATAGAAATGTGAACTTAGAAGCTGAAGATAAATTCTTAAATGACTACGAAGAATGTAGTCCAGTATTTGGGAAGAAGGCAACTGTAAGTAATCAAGAAGACAATGAAGACCCGGCTTCTGGAAGGAGCACTAGTGGGTCTGAAATGTTTGAAGATGCAACCGACCAACACAGTCCACGGAAGCATTTACCCTATCTCATGGATGAGTCTGTTTTTATTTCTGCGGACTTGTATGAATTTTTGCTGTCATCCCTTCCTAATATTGTAAAAGGGTGCCAATGGGTCTTGTTGTACAGGTAAGCTTTGCTGAAAAGCTTATATACTCTACTCTAAAAGCAGTTGTTTCTCTTGTATTTGGGTCTTGATTTAATATTGGTTCTTGAAATGAAGGGCAGTACGTTGAAACATGGTATATCACTGCGTACACTTATTCGCAAGAGTGCTGAACTTTCTGGCCCTTGTTTGCTGGTATGTTGATGTTTATGGTCCAATGATATCTCTTAAGTGGTGATAACAGGAGTTAATGTGAGTTAAAGTAAATCTTGTTATTTATCTTCTAGATTGTTGGTGATCGGCAAGGTGCTGTGTTTGGTGGGCTGCTAGAATGTCCCTTAAAGCCTACAGCAAAGAGGAAATATCAAGTAAGCCAACACGCTTTCAAGTTTATTGATATTTAATCTTATTCATTTGTCTTCTTGATGAAGCGACTATCTCTTTTGCTATTTCATGTCTGTTTCTATATTTTTCCCTTTGAATATTTGGAGTATGATTTTACTTATCAAAAAAAAAAATATTTGGAGTATGATTTAGTATTTCTTTCTTTCTTGGTGATAGGGGACAAACCAGACATTTGTATTTACAACCATATATGGTGCACCGAGACTATTTAGACCAACTGGTAAGGGCCTTGAGTGAATCATATGTGTAATGCTTTCTCTTTTTAAGATGTAGCAATCAAATCCAAAGGTTGTTATGTTTTCTACCTCCAAAAAAAGAAAAAAGAAAAAGATGAGTACATAGTGCAATTGGCATTTAAGTAGGTTTTAGTGCTAACTGTTTTGACTGTTTGGTACCTTAATGTTTGATAATCAAAATGTGGACACCCAATTTACTCATATCCCAACTGGGGCCTTTATTTGAATTTGGCATTGTTGTCAATCTTCAACTGCTACAATAAGAGGGTTGTTCCTTTAGCAGGTGCCCATATCAAAATTCATTGCTCTCGTGAAGTCATTGGGAATCATCAGCATTGGATAAGAATAATTAAAGTCTTAATATGAAATCTATTACATCTTCAAGCTAAACAAAATTAAAATTTAAATTGCATGAGAAACCTTCAATGGGCATTTATTATGCATAATCTTATATAGTGTTAAATTTCTATATGTAGGAAGCAATCGGTATTACTACTTGTGTTTGAATGACATACTAGCGCTTGGTGGTGGTGGTAACTTTGCTTTGTGCTTGGATGGAGATCTGTAAGATTCTTATTTTGATGATCTGTTTTGAATCTCACATGACATGAATAATAGATGTAGAAATATTTTAGGATCTTTTCTCATGGTCGTGAACTCTTTTTGAAAAGGTTAAATGGAACCAGCGGACCTTGCGAGACATTTGGGAATTTATGCTTGGCTCATAACCAAGAATTTGAGTTAAGAAATGTGGAGGTAATGCAGCTTTTTGACCACTTCATCTTGTCCACTGGTAACATATAGTGGCTGGATCACATTGTTGCTTTTGCTTCCATGTTCATGTATAACTCCTTTTTTCTGGCTTGTCTTGTATTCAACATATTTTTTAGTAATCATCTGTTGATAGTGTTGTGATCTTTAAGTATTATTATTGTTCTTAAGAAAGAATGAAGGATTGGCTGATGCTGCCACCACTACCTTAACCCACTTCATGCTCACTAATATTTCTCTCTCACCAATCAGTGTCAATACAAGAATTGCTCTAATACTTTTTCTTTATCATATCATACATTTTTCAAGTCCATTCCACTACCAGCCACTACATTATATGTGTTTGGACTCCATTCTAGCTGCTTGTAGTGGCTGGTGTGCATTAACTAGGAACCTGAATTTGGGATCCATGATATCAGTAGCATTTTAAGGTGATAGTGAACCACAAATTATAAGTTTAAATAATGGTGATACCATAAATTTTTTTTTTAAATAATGACCGTACTGAGAGAGATCAATTAGGGTTGTATTTGTTTCGATGGAAAAATATTTTCCACATTTGCAGGTGTTTGGGGTGACTGAAATTGTTGATCAACCAGAACATAAAATAAAAGCACTTTTGGCTGAAAATGTTTTACACTTAAATTTATGGTCCTTTCATTTTCCACCTCACCCAAAACTCATCAACTGAACCTCCACCCCCCCCCCCCCCCCCCCCCAAACACTAGCACCCAACCACCACCCCCCACTAACGTCCCCGGTCTCCAATTGCCAACCACTGCTGTTAGCTGCCAGCCGCCGCCACCACCAGTGACTGATCGCGATTTTTTTTTCTATCTAGAATTGTCCTTTTTCATTATATATGTTCTTGGGAGATGAGAAAACATGGGAAAGTGGTAGAAAATATGTTTTAGTGTTTTCAAGAACGCAACCAAACACCTAAAAATATTTTACATTAGGAAAATATTTTGTCTAACCAAACACAGCCTAAGATGAAACTTGGAGTACTAGTTCATTAGTAAAAATTTTCCAAAATGCCATTTTTGGTCTACTCCAGCAAGATGGATTTAATTATCCAATGGTCATTTTTAAGCAATGTAGACAAAATGAAAAGCCCCTAAGTAACATCAACTTCCTTGAGCATCCAACCCACTTTTATTGCCATCTTGTCACAAGCCAAACCTTGGCCTACGCCTTCAATCAGATTTAAAATCCCGGACTAGACCGGCCAGTCCAATCAGGTTAATCAGGAACTGGCCCTAACCAAAAAAAAAAAAAAAACTGGGAGGTTGGTTTAGGAAATCGTGACCTGGTCTGGCTGTTAGAGCAGGTTGATTCATTTTATTTTATTTTATTTTTTCGAATTTTCTCACCCAAAATGATGTTGTTTCTCATTTCCTCACAAAACATTGTTTGCTGTGCTAAAGTAAACCATGTCATTTCATCCCTCTTCAACCAATATACCCTCCCGCCCCTTCTCTCTCAAGCTGGCTCCCTCCCTCTCTGCTGTCAATTTCTCTTCATTTCTTATAGGTATTCAACATCTCTCTCTCTCTCTCTCTCTCTCTCTCTCTATGTTTTTTTACTCTATTTTTTCCTTGATTTCAATATGGGTTTCGTAAAAAAAATTTGGATGATATTGGGCTGTGGTGATGATATTAGTTTACTTTTTTTCTTAATATAGATATGGCCGAGTGAGTTTTGCTTTTTTAATTTTTATTTTATTTGTTTACTTTTAAATGATACTGGATGGTGGTTTGATGATGTGGGATTTGCTTTTGTGCTTAATTTAGATATGCCTGAATGTGTGTTATTATATTCATATGATTGGTGATGATGATGTTGATGTTGATGACACTATTTGAAATTCTATATTTTTGCAAGAAAACAGTGTATAACTAGGAATTCATTTGGTTGTTTAGGCAATTAGACTTTGTACTTGAAGGATTGATAAACTCAATATCTATTAATGCTTGTTTAAGCTTTATTATTTTCTATTTTCCTTATACTTGTTTACACTTTATTACTTTCTATTAGCCTTATAAAAGTTGTGAAGATATATTTGAAAGATACCCAAATTTCTTTACGCGTGTTTTTTAGTCAATGTATATGAGTGTGTGTGTAAAAATTTAATCTATTTTTTTATATTTTAATTAATTTTTAAATTCATTATAACATTATTACGGTTTGACCTCTTATTGAACTCTAATTCAACATTAAAATCTTTGACCTCCTTTTTTGCCAGTTTTTAAAATGGTTTGGTCTTTGAAACCTTCTTTGTTACAACTAGAATAGCTGCAACAACCTTACGCAGAGGAGGGAGTGATGGCTATTGTGACGACAATGGTAAACCCAGAAACCTAATCTTCCGAAATCTGGGAGGCACCACTAAAGCAGTTGGTGCTGGCCATGGACAGGCTGGCCCATGTGCAATCCCCATTGTGACCAGGCAATCTGTGGTTGAAAGACCATCTTTTTCAGATCCGAATTTTCACTCTTCTAGAGCTAGCCCATGTCTTGTTTTCCACCATTGATTAGGACTTACATGTCATGTCTTTAGCCATGGGATTAGAACTGGAACTTTCCAACTATTTTGGAATTGGAGAGGATCCAAACGATACTTAACCAAAGCATGTAGAATTTCTTTAATGAAAGATATGGCGAAGCTATGTCCATGTTAGCCCTTTTGATTGTTTTCTTCCATTTTATAAGCAGTCATGTTTGCAGCTGCATATTTCAACTTTAATCTTCATCATAGTTTGTTTCTAATATAAGCTTTGTCTGTTGTGCAGCTATGGGGTTTTAAGCATGCTTCGCATTACCTTACCTAGGACAAGGCACTCAGATGATTTGCTCATTTGTCATTCAAGATCTGTTGTAATCCTATTCTTTATTCATTTAATTTTAAGTTACCTCCATTTGTAATACCGAAGAGCTCTTATTATTATTATTATTATTATATATATAGGAGATGATGTATTTATCCATAAGATGAATTAATAGATTTTGAGTTTTAGTTAGAAAATGCTTTTGTAGCCATGGTATTCTGAGCAGCCGCTCTTGCATTTCAGTGGCTAGATGGTTGGTAGCGAATGCCATACAACACTGCAGATTTTCTTTCTAGTGTGGCTGTGACCAAAGCTGCAAGAATACAATACTGCAGATAATTAATAATTCCCCCAAATTTCATCAGACTAATATTCAATCTGATCCTCTGAATCTCATGGGTTGGATCACGGATGTAATGTCTACAACAACAATATTACTGGGGTTTTCTGCGCGAAAGTACTTGACAACTGTAGGCATTGATCTCAACCACGGTGACATTGGTTGGAGGTACTTGCCAGAGAAGCTCGCCTATTCATTGAGACTTATGAGAGAGAGAGAGAGAGAGAGAGAGAGAGAGAGAGAGAGCACCAAAATGAGATAGGAAAAAGGAGGGATGAATAAAAAACAATGGATTAAGGAAAAAAAAAAAAAAAAAAGAGCGAATGCTGATATAATTTCCAAACTTTAGTTTTCCATAAGAAGTTTCTTAAAATTGTTTACTAATATATGCCCTAAGGACACACGTTAATAAAACTCTATATAATGTAATATTTACTACATTATTTAATAAGATTTTTATATGCGCGTGGGTTGGTTCGGTGTTTATTGGAATCTCGAAACATTTGGTAAAAAAAAAAACCGTACCAGCCGACGAGCCTCTACAAACTGCAATCTCGTTCTTCAATTTGCGGCTCCATCCGTCTGTCAATCCAAATCGGTTTTTGAACACCCCTACCCTGATCCTCTGTAGCCCCATCAGTCTGAATAGGTTTTTGAACACCCCTAATCTGGGAGAGGAATGGATTGGCGTTGCAAAGATGGCATAGAGCAATTTCAACCTTAGCACGAGTGACTTTATATATCATTCTTGGCATGGCTTGGATGGCAAGGTGCTTTACAATTTCCTTATTATAGTGATGACAATAATTGGGTTTGGGTGCATTGACGTGGCTTCAACAATTGGCGGTAGTGGTGGAGTGATGGTGGGGCTGAGCCTACATTTGGGTCTAGATCTGGGTTGCTTGCTCATATGTGACGGATCGATAGTTTTGTTGGGTGTTGGGGGAGTGTAGGGAAAACAAAAACACTAAGAACACGGAGAGGAAAGATATTGTGTTCATTAATAAGGCCGGAGGAGCTGGAATTGTGTTTATTGACTTTTCAAACGAAGACCCTATTTTGGGAGTGGGGCGTTCACAAGAGTTTCTTCTTGTCACTAACGAAATGGAATATATATATTACATACGTTTAAACACCAAAGCCTGTGCTCAACTTTGAAATGCCCGCCCACATTGTTAATAATGACTATTATAAACTGCACACTTGCAAGGGTTGGTCAGGAATCCGTTCTAAATTTGATTGACAGAAATGGACGTGTAACAGATTACACACCAAAAGAGAAAAAAAGGGCAGTCTGATAATTTTAGGAAACAATTGTCATAATCTTATCACCCAACCACATTTGAACATACAAGGCTAAATTCTTGGCCAACAACTGAACTATTCGTAAAGAACAAAATCTCATTAAGAAAATTTTGGAAATAATAATAATACATTAGATTGGACACGTACTTATAAAGAGATGATAACATGGAGACTAAGAATTGCTCAGAGATATAACTGTTTCCAGCTCAGTTGGCAGTGCACCTCGCGACATTGATGCAAAATGCTCATAGGATATTCTCCGGTCTATGAATATGAATGTGAGAATAGCACCAACACCATATAATTAGGGAATTCTACCTTCCACTTCTTCAGCCAATAAAAATCAAAAGTAGCAGTAACAGAAACTGCAGGAAATACCAAGAAGTCCACTTCCCAGAAAGGGCAACTTGAAGGTACCTTATGATTCTAATGGACCATCCTCACTAGGCAGGCCGAAAATGCGGAGGTTTCTATCCATTGATCCTACTGCTAAATATTTTGCATCCGGACCAAATTTTACACAACTTGCCTTACCTGAAATCAGAGCAGAATATGTAAAACATAAAGGACTAACAACTAAAAGCCACAAATTATAAAAATATGTAGAAAAGGAAAAAAACCTGTGCCAGACAAATCAGGGAAAGTTTTGATACAATTCCATTCTGATTTAACATTCGCAACTTGGTAAACTCTGCAGAAGCATAAGCCCCAAATTAGTTTCCATAGCTGCAAAAATTACAAAAATGTAGAGAGAAAAGAACATTTGGCTTTTATGCAGTTGGAATGAAAAGGTGGTGCAAACTCTGGTAACTGGTCAAGGCTAATATAGTAATATCCTTTTGGGAGAAGAGATAGCTCAGCTTATAAAAAATAGTAATTATCTTTTTTTATTGATAATTATGCACTCACAAGGTTGAACCCACGACCCCCCCACCTTCCACCTTGCTCTTACAAAGTGTCATTTAACCGAGAGCTCACTGACCAAGATGGTGAGAATCTTAAACATGCATTAACACGCCATTTCAGATTTCCCACATTAACTTGCTAAATATTTGGCTAGTTTGGTGATTTTTGTGAAAGACACAAATATTTAAACTTCTGACATCAAGATTGTATTGCGATAGATTGGAGCAACAGTTCCACCATTTTCAAGGTGGCAACGCTATAAATTCTCTTCCCACCATAAAAAGAAGAGGGTGTGTGGATGGGGGATGGGAGACAAAGGAGAGAAGAGTAAGACTAAGTCTAGAGCTCCTTGAATGCCACGATTTTCCTTGCAAATATTTTAAACAAAAATTATTTGCAGACAGATAGCATATATCAAAATTGCTAAGTTATTTAATATTAAATATAATCAACTAAAAAAAAATATAATCAACTAAAATATATGTGGCCTCCAAATTTGTGAATTGGATCTGAATTTCATTCAGGATTAAAATCTTTAACCAAAACCCAATAGTTGAAGGTTTTTGAACACCCACCTTATATCTGAGCCAGAAAGCGCAAGGTAACATCCACTATTATCAAACTCCACTGCAAACAGAAAAAATGGCTTCCATTACTATACACATTTCTTCAAGACTTTGTATCATGTTACAATAATGTACATGAAGAATAAGGAGAGTTTGATCTTTAAAGTCCACTAATAAACATTACAAAGCTACAGCATTAAATGGACTAGAAAAACTAATATTATCAATAACACCATCATAGAATTAAAAAAAAAGGAAAGGGGGGGGGGGGAGGAGAATAAATAAAAGAGAAACAACAAAGAAAAGCCACAAGGAAAGCTTCCATATTGAATGGACTGGCTTTTACAAAGAGGGATAGCAATCTATGGTAAAATTTCTAATAGCTTGATCTCTACAAAGAGCAATGCATTTTGGGGAGATAGTTATTAGTATTACATACCAGAATTTGTTGGGGTTTCGGAATCATATGGAGAGAAAGTTCGGAAGTTCCTCAATTTGCGTAGATCCCACAGCTTAACACCATCATGAGCTGCAGTCTGTCCATTTCAGACATGAAAATCAAAACATAGAATGTCTGACCTATCTACTGTGCATATTTCAATGTTGGTAAAAGTGTCAAGCACAGAGGACTCTGAGAGCCTAGGTGCAAAGAGCAAGCACACTCTTGAATAATTTGAAAACAATTATTAATAGACAATATGATAATAATGTAGTGATAGATGGTTTAAAAATAACATTTTGTTTAATTCTTTTGTGCTTCATAAAAATACATAATTGTGATAGCTATGATCAGATGAATTATATGGTCCAATCAAAGTATATCCATAAGGCAAAGATCGAAAAGCACAGGAATAGTAAATTATCCTTGTTTATGTCTTTTAATATGTAAACAATTTTTTTTTTATGTAATTAAGTACCTTAACAATAGTGTTTGTATGTTAAATCAGTGTCCATGTCATGTCTTTCAAGATCAAGCAGTTAATTTTAATGATTCATATATTTTATAGCCAAACAAAGAAAAAGAAAAGTGCGTGACGTGCTTTCATTAAATAAGTTTCACTTCGGCCAATAAAAGCGCAACACTGGCATTTCTAAGTAGCAGAATACTTACTGCAAGGAAGTATCCATTTTCAGAGAACGATATGGAAGTTACTGCCCCAACATGTCCATCGAATCTGGCAACATTTGCCTGTAAACCAATCAGAGAATGTTTTATCAGAGAAACACACTGAAAAACAGAGGTAAGGTAAAGAAAAGAGCTAGCTATACCTGACTTTTCACATCCCAAATTTTAACAATAGCTTCTGAAGTGCCTGTCCCAAGGATTAAACCATCAGGATGAAATGCTGCAGAAGTATATCCACTAGAATCCGTCGAGTCCACAACCTGCAGAACTGAAGATTGTCAAATTGACCCACCAGAAAGTATGGAGGGAAAAAGATACATACTAATGACTGTGAGATACTTTAAGGTTGATGAAAGCATTTAAAGCTCACTATTTCTTCTGCAACCTCTAACATGTTATTGAAAGCTCAAATGACATTTACTTGCATGTTTGTCTGAGTGTGCATGTGTTCAATCTATTGATTAAGTCAATGCAGTGGGCTGTTAACTTTCAGATACATATCATGCATGCTATTCACAGATCTAGATGTACTATATGACAGTGGGTTGGCAACCTCTACATGTTATGGAAAGCTCAAATGACATTTGCATGTGTTGAATTTATTGATTAAGTCAATGCAATGGGCTGTCAACCTTTAGATACATGCATGCTATTCATAGTTCTAGATGTACTATATAACAGTGGGTTTGTGTGTCAGTTCAAGTCTGAGTGTGCACACATGCACGAGAGGGAGAGAAAGAGACCTGTGTTAGACATAGTCCAGAAGAAAGTTCATAAAAGCACCATGTGCTATCAAGAGAAGCAGTCACGAAGTAGTTATTTGTGGCATGTACAGTAATAGCTTGCACCTGAAAAGGGGAAAAAAGGGCAAAACTTCATCAACAAGAAATAACTCCGAGATTCCAAGAGTGCCAAAATGAAAACTACACAATGGCATGCCATTTTTCTAAAGTTAAGAACACCACTTGATGAGGGCAGTGTTGAAAGTGGTAAGAGGAATTCATTGCATATAATGCAACAATTGTATTCATGAATGTCAGAAAATATTTCAAAGATCCTAGATTAATTGTGATGTCAAGATATTATTTTGATCAACATGTATTAATTAATGGAAATATTGTGCAGCATTTAAAAAGGGAGGGAAAAAAAGAAGGAATCAGATAGAGAGAAAATGCCTCCTGTTGCAGGTTGTACATGAAAAAGAACATGATTAATGAAGTGTGATATAGCATAGTGAGAGACAAGTTCCCTGACACTAAAGGACTCAGCTGTAAACACTCTTTAACTGATGTAACACTTTACTAATGACCACATACAGGTCTCATGCTCCAGCAGCACCTTACTAGGTACGTCAAAACTACAAGAAAACGGGAAATAGGGGGGAGGGGGAGGACAAGAAAGAATTGAATAAGAAAATTCAACTACTATTTCCCAAGTACAAACTAAAAGCATGAAGAATAAAGACAAATTTTACACCCAAAGTCGAAATCAATTAAGGGACATGATCAATAGAATCGAAAGCATTTTTACCTCAGCAGTATGATCCTTCAGGATCTGCCTACAGTTATAGTTCCCATTATCAGACTCTTGCCACACGCGTACAGTCTTCAGCCAATGAAAAAGAAAACATTTCAGGGATAAAGGCAGAAACAAAAGCACATATGAGCTGTAAACATCAATTGTTTAACACACTCATGCCATGGATTTACATTAAGATTTAAGACAGATAGCAGAAAACAATATAGTTTTCAAATATGGAAATTCTATATGAGTTTTAGGGATTGAAAATTTTTATTTAGTATAATCATCAAGGACACAAAAATTTGTTAATATCAGCATAATCATCTCCTTTAGACTTTGGTAATCAGAATGTCTGTAAATTGTGAGCATGAAAGCTACAAAGAAAGTGTCTAGTTTTTAAAAAGAGAGGGAGGAGGGGGCTTAACAGGGCCCCAAATTTTCAAATATTTACACTATAAGGAGTAACCACAAATTACAAAATGCAATCAAGCAAAAAAACTATAAATACTGGCCTGAAATCACCAATTGAAAAAGATCTAGATGTTTTCTTTTTTACAGAATCAATTCAATGTCACTTGAAAAGGCATTCAAACTCAAAAGAAAACAGCCAAAACAAGGATAAAAAAAACTTCACTTGCATCTTTTCATATCAGTAAGTTATGCTTTCATCTTAATAGTCTCAAGGTCCATATTTGCAATTCAGGCTCCTTACGTACATGAAAGCATGTCTAAGAGAATTCAACTATCACAATGTGTTTCGCACTTCACAGTATGTTATAATCCTTCCCAATGTCACATGCAATCCTTTCCCAAATAGCCCACTACCTTGTAAGCCAACCATTGGAGCTAGCCTAGGATGTAAAATTGGCCATCTTGGTTACAAGTTATGGTTCTCACAGGCAGTTTGGCTGGTAGCAGTAAACCCATCAGCATAAACAATAGTAGCTATATAATTAGATTGTCTTCAACATGACTGTTTTATACTGTGTAGTTGAATGAAATGATCATAACTAACTTTTATCTTAAGTCAACCAAAATTTAACCTAATTGACAACGTTCCAAAGTAACAGACACCACTACACCAGATCTTAGTAAATAACTAACATTTTATAAACAGTATAATCCTCTGGGTTATGAAAAAAGGGAATGAAAATTTAATAATTGCAATCTCAAAGTGTTTAGGCCTTTCAGAACCCCTTATTTTTCTTATAACAAGTGGTGGAGTGGGAATTCAAACCCCATAGAACTATCTGGGTAGTGCCATTGAGTTGAGTCACAAGTTTCTTGACTTAAAAATCCTATTTTACAACACTTTGTGCAGCTTATACATCCAAGTGGAGAAACCTTCTTTTCCTGAGGGAGGAAGGATTTGAGGGCTACTTTGAAGGACTCATAACACATTGATAGGGAACTTTTATATGTCAATGTTTAGCAGGATAGATGAAAAGTAGCAGGGATGAAGACATTTCAGAGGGAAGGAGAGAAGTAAGGGCCATCCATCTCTCCCTAAAGTTGTGGTAGAAGGGAGGGATAACAGAAAGAGAATGAAGGTAAGGTTTTATAATTTTTGCCCCAATTTTAATGGTTTAAAGTGAGGACAGGACTTCATTTCACACTTCATAAAAAGTCACCTTTGCCTTCTCCAATCCACAGTAGGTGGATCTAGGAGGATTTCGCACCCTCAATTTAGCTTGTTAAAACCAAACTTTCTGTTCAAAAGACCTGTACCTTAATTGGAAAAATTACCTTTAACAAACATACATATCCAAGAAAATACAAAACTAAAAAAATAAATGCATGTCAATATTCATGGAGTCATAATTGTAAAACTTGATTCCCACAAAGCTGACTGTTTACCTTGTCTGCAGAGCCAGTCAAGAATAAATCGCCCCGTGCAACAAATTTTAGACTCGTAACCTAACAAGCACAGAAAGTCTAATAAGTTCATAGATTTTCAGACAACTAAAGAATTTAAAGAAGACAGAAAAATCAAACCTTTTTCGAATGACCACTGAGTGTAGACAAGATCTGTCCAGATGGTCGATCGAAAAGTACAGCATTTGTGTCAAGCCCTCCAGTTGCAATTATATCCTAGAAAATAGGGGGAAGTGCTTTTATTAAAGTGCCAGTATCATATTTAAGCCAATTGGCAGCATCTTCTTGAACACAAATCATTGTTAGAGCATCAGAGGAGTGCTGAATAACAAAATAGCATGGAACTTAAAAACAAGAAGACCCTAGTGTGGCAAATTGTATATACTAGGGTTTTTTGGTTTTATGCGTTTGCTTGCAAATTTCATCGTAGTTCATCAGAGATTAATGCAAGAATGAACAACCAACTAACCAAACAAACAAAAAAATGAGGAATTTGATCTTGTGAGCCCAGTTACATATCACCATGTCATCTAAAGCCCATTTCCATACCACCACTATTCCCCTTCAGTTCTTTTTTTCTTTTATATTTTAGACCTTTTGTTTTCTGGGAGCAGTTTGGGCAACATAACCATACCATAGAATTATAATACAGAATGTACCACAACTACATAGAAGGAAACACGTGCAAAGAATAGAAGCATGAGATGAGAGCAACTGATAGTCAAGGAACTTCCCTAGACATTGAGGCTACAACTCAGCACCAGCACCTAGGCAATGAATGTTGAACTACTTATTCAACTGAACAATACTTTTTTTTTTTTATAGATAGTGGGGGAGGGGGAGGTGGTGTTTGAACCACAGACATCAGGCACCACAAAGGGTGTCACTACCACTGGGCTCACACTAAACTTGAACCCCTATTGTATTGAACAATACATGTAACAAGATTTAATAATATATGCATACACAAATTAAGATTTTAGTTAATGCCATACCTTGTCATAATGGATATCAAGAGATACAACGCCAGGTTTGCTTGTTTTGTGAAGTGGATGACTAGAAATCTGGGTATACCTCTCCAAAGCATCAACGGTAGCCACTGTTGGAGGAATCTGATATACAAGTCATAGGAAAACAGAGAAGGGAAGGAGGGGATAGAAGAAGATTAGAGCAATTAGAAATTGATTAAAAAAAAATGCATAAAGTCAAGTAAGAGAATAAAAATCCTTTTAACTAATCAATTAGTACTGAAAACAGAATAATTTCAGTGATACTGCATCATAACAACCAATACCTGTCGCTTTTTGCGCTGTTGTGATAGAGCTGCATTACAGTCGGTCAGCTCGCCGATAATACTTGCAGATATCCCAGGACGTATTCTCTTTCCACCAGGGCCAAACTCCTCATCCTCAGCAGCTACAATGACATTAACAGAATTCCAATGAGCTATAGGTAAATTAATATTAAAAAAAATATATGAAAATCAACCAAAAAGCACATAAACAAACTACCTCTCTTTCCGTTGCTAAGTGCAGGAGCATTTGCTGCCATTGATGCTGACATGGGTATTTGCCTGTCAGCCTGAGCAAGTAGTGACCTTGCTTCATCTCTTTCTTTCTTAAGTCTTGCAATCACACGGCAAGCGGCATCATGCTGCCCATATACCAACCAAATTTTAGATACAATGGAAGTGATAGATACACGGTCTAATCAATTGTTGAGATGCAAGAACATTTTTTTCAATGCAACAAGAGGGGAAGAGAAAATTATATGCAACGTAAAGAACCAAGCATGAGAGACTGCAAAACATTTTTTTCAAAAGTATTGCAGCTTAACTCACATGATAAAATCTTCCTTAACAGTAGTCTTTACAAAAACCTTAAAAAGTTTGGGATACTGTGTATTACCAGATTCTGAAATACTGTTAACAACAAATTTTTTTGATAGGTACTATTAACAACAAATTTTTTTTGGATAATTTAATAGTAGGGGGAGGGGGGATTTAAACATTGGACGCCTCTATTGGAAACAGTAGAAGGTGCTATTTGAGCCACAAATTTAAGAGAGATAGAGAGACTTCAGTGACATCCTTCTTAGTTAATTAATACAGAGAAGTAGTAATCCCTCCCAAAGAGAACTTCCTCTTTCAGAATATGTGTGTGTGTGTGTGTGTGTGTGTAAAGTACAAACTTTTATAACGTCAAAAATCACAACTGTGGAAAGTATTTGGGTAATTTGGGCCCAAATAAGGTTCAATTGCAAAATATGTCAAGGTTAAATGGTACTCACGCTAAACTCTTGTGATAAACTAACACCAGAAAGGATTAAATTATTCAAATCTAAAAGAACAATGATTTGAAAGTGGGCAGGGATACAATTAAGAACGAAAGAAAATCGTTGTCAAAACATACATTGTGAGAAGAAGAGAACATAATTCCAAATAAAAACTTTAAATGCATAACACTGAAGTAGTCCCGCCTCCCAAAGAAACCTTCCTCTTAGATGCCAATTATCAATAACAGTGAAGTAGATTTAAGAGGTTGCTTGAGAGCAATAAAGGCTCAATTCCAACCCACTTTGGATGCTAACGACTTAGACTGGAATATTAAAACCAACTCCACTAGCATTACTTGATATCCCCTCAAATCTAAAAGATATAGGAAGCAAACAAGAAGGATGGCTTCTGAAAATTCAGTTCCTTAGGAGCCTAAGAATAAGTTAAGGACTTTATTAGATGTACATTTACCAATTATAACTAAAAGTGTAATCAAAATAATTTGATGACAATTTCAGAATGTCAGCTCTGTCACACCATTGAAGTGTGTGGACCAACAGTGTTAAGGATTCATGCACATTGTGAAAAAAATGTAAAAATTATTAAGACGAGCAAATGAAAACCAGCAATAATAATATAAAATAAAAAAATAGAAGAAAGACAATCTGACATTAAAATATTTAAATGAATTTATAATATAAAGCAAGAACTAGACGGCATGATATAATTTAGTAGCTACTACCTGGTATAGAGCATGACTGAGCTCTTGTCTTGCTGTATGTAGTTGTTGTTCCAATGCAAAGTTGGCCAGCATCAGACTGTCCCATTCCTATAACCAAAGAAAGAAGGAAAACATACCTTATGATCAGACAATAAAGAGAAAATCAATTAAAAAAAATAATGGAATAATTTCTTAAATGATGGGATCTAAGTGCAAAACATAAAACACTATAATAATCAGTACACTGTTAGAATAAATTGATAAAAGGCCAAAAATCAAAATAAATCCCAAATTTATACCTTAAATTAGCAGCCAGACACATCTTATATAACAAGTAGTTGGAGGGCACATAATATGTTTGACATACCTAAGAAAGAACATTATCAAGATCATCCAACCAAAAGGATTTCCTTATATTTGATGATACAGGTGGTGCTTATGAAGATTTGCACAGCCAGCATGGGGTTCACTAATGAATTCTGTAATACCCTAGGAAGCATAGACACTTCATTTGGGGAGTTATACCTGTGTCACATCCGTGTCAAACAATTGACACACCTGGGACACTTCTGCATGCATGTCATCTTTAAAAAAAAAAAAAAAAATGCAGGACATGATGTGGACATGAGAACAAGAGTCATCGAATACCCTTTCACAAGGCAAATGGAGCATTCATGCTCCGAATAGTAATATTGCATTTGAAAATTAATAAATATCAATATTCTTGGTTTGTATTCTAATTTCTAAACATCATTTAATAGTCATGGATTTGCTTTATTATCCATTATTACTCTTAATTTGATATATATTTAACATTATATTAAAAATAAATGCTTAATAATATTTTTTTGGTTTGATAAGTAAAAGAAATGCTTAATAATATATAGAAGATATATTTAATAATTATTTAATAGATATGTCCCACCTTACCATGTCCTATTTTTTCAAAAATTGCCGCGTACCGTACCCGTGCTTCTTAGGTAATACCCTTGGAAGAGCACTTGTAGTAAACAAATTTTAATACAGTTTTAGTCTACTTAAAGAATATGAAAACTGAAAACCACATTTAGGTGTTTTATTAGTTTTTCAGTTACGAGTTTTGTGCTTTTTTTTTAATGGTATGTCACAAATATTCAGTGAGTCTTGAACCTACAATCTCATCCTCTTACAAGGAGAGAAATGCCATTTGAGCTTGTACCTGTGGCCTCATTGACCACCCCATTCTTCTGGAGGGTGGAAATACCATTTGACCGAAAGGCCGCAGGAAAAGGACCTCTCCTTTGTAACAAATCAAAACCACTTAGAACCTGAAATTCTCTTGCTGGGAAGAAATTGCAGCAAGCTTACACAAGTGATTTCAATCCATTAACCACTAAAAATCCAAGCCAAAACAACCGTTGTTCTCACCCTACAAGCCAACATGCTAGGTAAGCAAACAACACACACTCTCAAACTTTCAAGCTGTTCTAATCCAGGTGAACTCTGAGAATATCCAGCATATAACAGATTGACAATATCTTAAAATTGTCACAGCATGTGAATACAGAACACCACATATCAAATCCTTTTTGTTCCTTGAAATGACTAGGTAATGACTAGTTTCCATCACATCTGACCACCACCAGAGGTGCCAAATTTAGGCTTAAACAAAAATCTTTGAGTTAGACAAGCAACAACATAAGATTAAGATGCCACTACCAGAGGTGCCAAATTTAGGCTTAAACAAATAACTTGGGGTTAGACAAGCAACAACATAAGTTTAAGATGCCCATCAAGCATGAATTCAAGGACAGAAATCAATAATTATGATGATGATGACGACAGGACACGTACTAGTTGCATATATAAAACCTTCTCATCATATATAGTTAGAGACACTACAAAGCAAATTTTATGGTCATGAATAATTGATGAAAATGAAGAACCACGATCTGATTAAATAGCAAAGTATAAAAAATGAGGAAAAAATGCAAAAAGGTCCACAATATATAAAACCATTTAAAGAAAATGAATTGGGAAAGTATGATTATAAACCGATGTCACATACATTCTGGAACATTCCGAGCATGCCAGGGATGCTAGCAGCCTGTAGAGGCCTGGGCTTCACAATCTGCATGGCAGGCCCAAGAATGCATCAGTGCATGATAAATATAATCAACAGCAATGTATGGTCTCAACTACCTTAGCTGGTAAAATTTCTTAATCATTGTACAAGAGAATTGGGATTAAATCCAACCATAAAAAGCATAAATATACATATTTTACTATGCGTACCTTGCCTGTTTTGATTGGAACAATGTCATCCATAGTTAGTGGTTCCCCCGTAACTGGGCATTTTCCATAATCCTATCCATATAATAAACGAAAATGCTATTTTTCATCACACATAGCACCAAAACTACTTTGAAAGACAATGAATTGATCAAAATTATAAAGAAACAATTGAGAAAACATAAACCAAGAGTTTTGCATAAACAATTGAATTGCAAGAGGAAAAAATAACTAATACAATACTGATACATATATATATATAATAAAATAAAAAGTAATACATCCATTAGTTATGGAATTTTACTAAACAAGTAGAAATTTTGGAAGTGAAGGTATTAACATTCTGAAGTGGCAGACTAAAGGAAATAAGAAAGAAGTGCCTCTTCATCCTACATTCCATGTTTTTACAAGTGCAAAATATGTTGCACTAGGCTTAATTATAAAACACTCCATTAGGTTGTTATTAAATAGAGAAAATAAAAGAGAAGGGAAAAAAAGGAGAGGAAAGATTTATTATATGCCTCTTTTTTATTCAGTCGATCAAGTGAATCAAAATAAATAAAGGGAATCACATTTTGGCACCCGACTATGTCTCAAACCTCATAATTTTGCAATGAAAATTCTGGTTTGCACAGGGCAAACTATTAAGATGCTCTTACGGTAAATAGGCCTACAAAATTCAAAACCCCAGATTCCCTTCCAAAACTACAATAACAACAATGCCTTAGTCCCAAAATTTGAGTTGGCTATAGATCCTTATCAAAAATTAGTGACACATCCTTTTTTACTACTTCTACTAATGCTATATTTTGACTTCCAAAACTAATGGGAATTTTTTCTTTTCAAAGCATTGAATGTTGTTTGTCTCGAACTATTGATTTCAAACTGGCAATAGAAATTAAAACAAGAGGGAAAAACAAATAAACTATAGCTATAAATTTGAGTGAAGTTAATTTGGTAAATGGGGTTTAAATACAATTAAAACCTAAGCTTTCAATGTCAATTACTTCTCAGAAGCTAAGTACAAGTCAACACTCTTTTTAAGTAGCTAAGAAAACCTAAAATTAGCAATAGAGCAAAAAAAGAAAAAAAAATGTTTATCTTTTTTTTTTTTAATTGTAACTTTCTTTCTTTTCCGACACTTTCTGAGGAACCAAACAGGGATTAAAGAAAAAAGCAAACAGAAACCCTAGCATGAAAAAGAGAGAGAGAGAGAGAGAGAGAAAATAAACATACGGAGATGTGTCTCTCGATTAAACGCTTCTCATAAAGCAGACCGGATTTCGTGGAGACCACCGGCTCCTCCGGCACTTCGCCGGAAACTGTACGGTGGAAAGAAGAGAAAGACAAAAAGAGACAGATATTAGAGAAGAATAACCAAAATGCCACTGAGTAGAAATACAACAAAGAGAGTAAAACACAAACAGAGAGAGAGAGAGAGAGAGAGCTTACTTGAGCAGTTCATTGTGGCTGAGGTGGGAGCTAGGGTTTGGCCTCTGAGCTTTGTGTTTTTGGTTGCCCCGTATTTTCTGATGAGAGAGCAAACAAAAAGAGAGAAGAAAGAATGCGAAAGAGCGAAAATAGGTTGTTTTTGTACAATCAATGAGTTTTTTTTTTCCAAAACAAACAAAAACCCATGTAGGTTTTAAACCGACACCAGGCTTGGGCTTCTAACTTAGAGATTAATGGGCTTTGGTCTTTGACCCACTCGGCTTAAAACCCAATTTAACCCACTTTACTCGTCTATATATCTATATCCATATATCTTTATTTAGGGAGAATTACCATTTACTCACATCTAACTTGATTAAAATTTAAGTTGACTATTTATAGTTTAAAATTTAATATTTTACCCACCTGAGGTTAGCTCAATTAGAATTTTGTAACCTACCTCTATTAAAAACATGGCTAAATATGTAATTTTACTCCATTCTTATGTCTCTCTCTTCTAAAAACACAAAAAACATAATAATACAAGATTAAATAAGATCAAAAATAATCTAGCAGGACACTTGCATTATAAACCACTGGTAGACAATTTAAATTTCGATCAAATCTCAAATGGGTAAAATATCAAATTTTAAATCACAGATAAGCAATTTAAATTTCAACCAAACTATAGGTGGATAAATTATAATTTACCCCTATATCTATATATCTATTTATAATATAAAAGCAAAATGTCTTACTTTTTTGTTGACTGCTCTGTTAGAAAAATATTATGGAATGAATAAGAAATTGACTCCTAATGTGTCCACTTAAACATGATCTTGAAATGGTGAGAATTCTTGAATCCCACATAGGAAATAATAGAAAATATGAGTTTTTGGTTGGATATTGGGTTGGGCTTTAGGCATGTGTGGACTGGGCCCACTTATCCAATTAATAATTATTTTTTTATTTTTTTATTTTTTTGAGTCAGTAAGTCGATATACAGCAGTTATTTCTGAAACAGTATGTCAAAGAGAGAAAAACAATATTTTGAGAAACTCTTCTAGTGAGAAAATTTTTTGTGCATTCATTTGAGTCAAAGAAAAAGAAAGAGACATAGAATAGTACGCAGAGCATAGACCTTGTGTGCTTCTTCTCCGTATTGTAGATCATTTTATCCTGGGAGACAGACATCCATGAGTCTCAAAACACCACAAATTGTGTGAGGGGCGAAATCTGCTTTAAGGAGATTATGTCAAACACAAAACTTGATCTGAATCATTCATCCTTCACACATTTGGTCTATGAGTTGTTAATTATTTGCAGATTTCTTATATATATATATATATATAGTATTTATTTATTGTTTTTGTCTATCACATATATTTGTGTTATTGCTTGTATTTAGATCTGTATGTTATTCCTTTTGGTTAATCACAAAAGTAAATTGTTGAAATATATCCAACAATCTTAAAGCAGATTTTTTTTTTCTTAATTTATTTTTGTGATTGTTGTGTGAATCGATGTGAATTACTATGCTATATTTAATCTTTGAGTCCTGGGCGGGTATTCGCAAATTGTTATTGACTATGTGAGATTGGTTGATAGTTTTTTACTCACGATATTGCTTTGGGCTTTCATGTTTAATTATTTTGGGTTTGTGTTTATCGCAAATATCTTCTTGATTATATTATAAAATTAATTTGTGATCTTTGCTTTACGATAATGTTTGATGATGCAAAAAAATTAACAGTTGAGCTCCTTGTCTCAGCTGATAGACAACCTTGGATTGGTCACGTCTCCAAGGTAAACCTGCAATAAAGCTTAAAAAGGAATGGGATACACCAGTGTGGTGTTTGCCAAAAACACTCCAATGCGTTAGTCAGAAAGAGGGAAAGTTGTTTAAAGAGAAAATGACTCGGAGTGACTTTTGGATGAGTATTTATATATACCTATAGATTCTATTACTCCTTTCTTTTATAGTTGTTTCTTGCCTTAATGGACAACGAATTTCTGCATTTATGTTCAATGGCTAGTATGTTATCAATGGGAGCTTTGAGATGCATAGCTCACTTGTTACTGTTGCTCTGTCCATTACGCCTTATCATCAATGCATGTAATAAATGTGTAACACTTATTTTCCTTGTCATTATGGAGAATGAGTATTTTGGTTCATTTTATGACTCATCAGCTGCCCCTCTGTTCGTATCCTCGTTTGTGGGGCAAGATAGAACATAACCGTTTGTCGCTTCATGTTCCGTGTTTGGCGCATTTATTGTGTGTTGATGTTTCATCTACCATGTGCCACGTGTACAATAAAGATTTTTTTTCGTGTAAGTTTATTAGGAATGGCAACGAGCCGAGTTTGAACTAGGTTTTTTCATACCCGGACCTGACTTGTTTAATAAATAGGTTTTTTTTATGCCCGGCCCAAACCCACCCCCCCCCCCCCCCAGGCCCTGCGAGCCCTCCTAAATTTGGGCCAAAATCGTGGGCCAACCAAAAAAAAAATTTTTGAATTGAAACCCAAATTCATTTTTGCCTAGATTCAAGCCCTATGATGTGCAGATTCAAGCCCATATAACGTGGCACAAATGCCAAATCAATCCAAATTATAGGCTATTAATCATAAATCAATAAATCACCTGTTAATTATAAATCCATAAATCAATAAATCATAACTAATATCATAAATCA
Source organism: Quercus wislizeni (assembly GCA_023055345.1). Taxonomy (NCBI): domain Eukaryota; kingdom Viridiplantae; phylum Streptophyta; class Magnoliopsida; order Fagales; family Fagaceae; genus Quercus; species Quercus wislizeni. The sequence continues at coordinate 4,492,984 of JALGQJ010000022.1, forward strand.
ATAAATCACATGTTAATTATAAATCTATAAATCAATAAATCATAGCTAAGATTATAAATCAATAAATTACCTTGCTAAGATAACCATTTAATCATAAATTAATAAATTATAGCTAAAATCACCTGCTAAACATAAAATAAAATAAATCCAACAAGTCCAATAAATAAGTATCACAAGTTCAAAAAATTAAAAAGCTACAAAATAAATCCCACAAGTTTAGAATAATTACAAACCAACAAATTAATCCAACAAATCTAAGAAATTAAAAAGGCTACTAAATTAATACAAAAAGTCTAATCTTCCACGGCTGTGACACAACTCCCATCCTCTTCATTAGGCTCCTCATCATCAAGAATTGATCGAAGTGTACAATCTCTAGACATAGTTGAAGAACCTATAACAACAATGAATTAAAAAATGGAATAAACTTCATCAAATTATAATTAGCAAATATAAAAATAAAATTTTGATTTCATTTTATAAATACAAATTAGTCAATTGCTAACCTTTGATTTCACTCCATAACCAATTCTAAGCACACATCATTGCCTCTATAGTCTTGGGATGAAGTGTACTAAATTGTGGACTTCACAGTCTCCCACTAGTATTAAAGGCAGATTCTGAAACAATAGTTGTGACAGGAATGACTAAAATATCTCTTACAATCCTTTGTAAAGTAGGATATTTGAAATCATTACTTTTCCACCATGCCAAAATATCAAAGTCTTTACTCCTCTTCAATACTCTCTCATCAATGAAATGATCAAATTCCATTATAACACTTCCATGTTTCTTTGAACTACTTGAACTATTGTTCACAAACAAATCAAAAGATGACATTGCCCCACTAAACCTATATTTCATTTGTGCCACATAATTTGAAGTATTTGCAGGCATGTAAGAACTTCCTTCATTTTCTACAGGGAACTCATCTATATCTCCATACTCATCAATCAAATCATAGCAAAAATTCTTAATTTTTTCAATCTCCAAATTAGATCACTATAAATGTTAGGATAATAAAACTCCAACAACTTCATCTTATATCTTGGATCCAAGATAGCAGCAACAGCCATAACAACATTAACATTAGCTCAATAAGAATTAAATTTAGCAAGCATGTTTTCTATCATCCTACTTATCATCTCATTTGAAAACAAACTTCATTCGTTCAATGTTATTTTCAACTCACACATCAAAGTAAAATACATTTTAGTTGTGGGGTACTTACGATCAGAGAAAAACTCAATCACACTATAAAACAACTCCAACCTCCCACAAATATCTTTGGCTGCCTCCCAATTATAGTCATGTAGCAAACAAGTATAAGATACTTCACATTTAGCCAAACACGAGAAAACATCTTTATAAATCATTGCAGTAAAAAGCATTAAGTAAGTTGAATTTCAACGTGTCTTACAATCTAAGACCAACTCTTTGGTGCATTGAACATGCAATTGACATGTATTTTCATCAAATTTCTGCATCTTTTTTGGTAATCCAGTCCAATAATTCACACTATCACAAATCCTTTCAATACCATCACCAATAAGAGACAAATCATCTTGAACAATTAAATTCAAAATATGCGTAACACATCTCATATGCAACATAGACCCACTCAACATAAGAGAACTAGTATCAAGCTTGTTCAAGAGAAGTCTTATCATGACATCATTAGTTACTACAATTATCAACAGTTATTGTGGACAACTTCTTATCAATATTCCACTCTAAAAAACAATTAACAAGGACTTCAGCAAGGATATCTTTCGTGTGTGGAGAATGAACATAAACAAACCTAGAAAAATAATATGAATAATTATAACATAACTCAATAAACATTCAATTTAATGTAAAGTCTAAACATTCAATTTAACATAACTCAATAAACATTCTAAACATAAAGTCTTTTGACATTCAATTTAATCCAATATCATAAACTCAATTCATATGGTTTAATAGATTTAATATTCATAGATAAAAAAATTACCTTAAAACCCAGCTTTGCAATGTCCAAGTATGATCGATAAAATGAGCGGTAATGACAATGAACCCTCTCTTTTTGTTACTCGAAGTCCACATATCAATTGTAATTGTCATCCTACTTCCATCCTTGTCCGTCATCTTCAAAGCTTTCTTTCTCTTATTATTATAAATTTTAAGAATTTCACTCTTCAAAGTGTTTCTTGAGATAAGTTTAAACAAATGTTGAAGAGAACCCACAAATTCTCTAAACCCAATGTGGTCAACTATTGAAAGTGGGTATTCATAGAGAATGACCATATGAGCAAGATTATTCCTCATTTTGACTTGATCAAATTGGTAAGTATTTAAACTCATCATTCTATCCACCTTATTTTGTTGTTTAATTAACACTTGTTGTCACATATCACTTATATCTTTAAACTTCAACTGTGTACATCTTGCTGAATGATTATGCAAATGTGTTGTACCTTGGCTAGACACACCCAAGTAAGCTTTAAATTTCCCATCAATTTTCTTTCTTGTAGAATGCTCCCAAACATCCGAGGTAGTCTTTCTTTTTCTACTTATATCCACATCCTCATTTGTAGCCTTTTGCTCTCCCTCTTCCTCTATCCCTTCTTGTTCCTCTACCTCTAAGTCTTCTCCCACTAAGTCCACCATCGAGGATTTTAGACTCCCAAAAGTTTGGAAGTTAGAAATTCTATAAATCAAAACAAATATTCACAAATTCATTATTACACATACTCATTGATTAATGGGCACAAATTCATAATTACACCGATTCACAAATTTTATAAACCCAATTATAATTAAACATGATTAACTATAAATTCAAATACTTACTCGTTGTTTAATGGGCATAAAGGTGACGGTGATCCTGAGAGTGAGCTGTCAAAAGGCGACAATGACAAGGGTGATCGTGAAAATGGTGAAAGAGACTACATAATTGGTAAGGGACTACATCCGGTTCTCAAGGGAGAGCCGCTTGGCGAGGGAGAACCATATTTTTTTGTGTCTCCCATCTCTGTTTTAGGCACTGCATTCACAACAAACACAAAAAACAATAAACACAATTTCTTCCATTAAACAATTACACTTTCTTTGAAAAACATTTCCCCATAGAATTTATTCTTCCGTTAAACTACACTCAATTATTCACTCATCAAAAATGAAATGTCTCACTCACTTTTTTATAGCTAACATAACAAGGCTTTAACATATATTGACAAACTAAATTATAAACCCAAACTTTAGCATCACACAATTTCCCTTTCTTGCAAATAACTAAGAAGCCCCTCTTTAATAATTGAAAAACGTATTTAATTTTTTTTTTAAAGAATATGAATCAACAAAATAGAATACAGGGACTTTAATTTAAAAAAATATATATGAATCAACATATTTAATCTTTTTTTAAAAATAATATAAATCAAAAATATGAATCAACAAAACCCCTCTTTGATGAATCAACAAAATAGAAATTGATGGGTTTTGGAAAAAAAATTAGAAAACATACCTTTGCTCGACAAATGGGACTTGGTTTAGGTACTTGGCAGTGATGTCAAGTGATTCCTCGTACCTTTGCTCAGCAAATGGGATTCATATGAAACAAAAAATTGAAACAAACATCTAAGAGACTTGGACTGAATACGATATTAAAAAAAAAAAATGAAGAGAAGTAGAGAACAGACTGGTGGTGACAGCTTGGGATTACAGTGAGAGCTTGGACCAGTGGTGAATGCTTGGACCAGTGGTGAGAGCTTGGGTCGGCGATGAGATTGAGAGTGAGTGAGAGCTTGGATCGGTGGTGGTGAATGCTTGGACTGGCAGTGAGAGGTTGAGAGCTTGGGCCGGCGGTGTTTGGGCGGTAGTGCTTGAGAGTGAGTGAGACTGTGTGACCTTGAGAGTGAGTAAGAATGTATAAGGCAGCTGTGGCTATGCTATGAGTGTGATTATGTGAGCTGAAATGAGATGTTAGAGTTAGGGTTTATAACTACATATATATATATATAGGGGTTTTTTAGTAATTTCAGATGCAACCGGGTTGGGTCCGAATCCGGGTTCGGGTCGGGTTTTGATAAAACCCAAACCCACTTGGGGTTTTTTATTTTTAAACCCAAACCCAACCCTATTCTTTATCAGGCTGGGTAAAACCCGACCCATTAGGGTCAGGTCGAGCCAGGTACCTGTAAGTCGGGCAACAATTGCCATCCCTACAGTTTACATCGGTTTTCCCACACATGATCTTCTATTTATTCCATTTTTTCCCTCCTTTTCTTTTCTTTTCTTTTCACTTTCACTTCGTTCTTTTCTTCTTCATGTTGTTTCATCTGCTTTGGAGTTGTCCTTTTTCCTAAGCTTTCCTTATTTCCTTCTCATTGTCTAGTAAGTTTTTCATGTTCCTCTCTTTGCTTTTGTTTTTTCATGGTAGATTATTCTTTAGTTAGGTTGGATTGCCCTTCAGTTTCTTTTTTCTTTGCTCGTTTGTGTAGTCGACTTGAGGCTATAGGTAGAAGGCGTCCTAGGGTTGGGTTTTTTGTAGAGAAGACCTATCCTTATAGGTTTGTCTTATTTTTCCTGTTCCCCTGAGTTTATCATTCGATGAGAATTTCCTAATCTTTCATAATGTCTGGAGAAAGTGAGGTTAGGTCTAGCGAGCTTGAAACGGGATTGTCTTTGTCTGAGGATCGTGGGGCCCTTGAAGTCACTTCTCCTTCTAGCCCTCATAAAGCCTAGGATATATGTTGTTTTCTTAGGGAGAAGGATGAAAAGAGGATTAGGGATAGGTTCCAATTCCCTTCTTCTATAAAAATTAGGATCCCCAACGTTGACGATAGGACTTGTCACTCCTATGCTGACAAAATGTGCTTTTATGAAGCTGACTTCGATAGTGGACTCCGTTTCCCCATTTTTGCAACTTGCTCCGGCCTAGTTAGTGCCGATAATGGAGAATAATGGTTTGCTGTATGGTGGTATGGATGTTTGCCAATGACGGGGACATCATTAGGATAGACGAGTTTTTGCACTTTTATTGTCTAAGACGGTCCAAAGATTCGGGCTACTAGGAGTTTAAACCATGGGGAAAGAGTTCAAGGTTGGTTCTTGACTCTCCCTCGTCTCTCCAAAATTGGAAAACCAACTTTTTCTTCGTCTTTGGTGACGGCTAGGAATTCACTTCGAGTAAGGACCTAGAGGACGCTCCTAAATTGGTTTGTAGTTGGGATACTCTTGTGTCTGGTGCATCTTTTTGTTTAACCTTTTGTATGTGTATAATTTTTCCGAGTAGATGTGGTACTAATACATATGCATGTGTTGTTTTCGCAGCTTCCGTTTGCCCTTATCTAAAGAAGAGGTACCATACTTGTGTTGAGAGGGTTAGAGACTATCTCGAGACCGTTAAGGACTTTGACAAGCTCATTTCTCCCCAATTCCTCTTTCTGCATTTCCTTGGACCAGAAATTTCCAACCACGTCTGAAAAAACATTGAAATCGTCAAGAAGATTAAGTTTATCAAATCGTCGTTTGAATAGACTTAATGTACTAGTACTTTACCCCTCCTTTTTTTTTATTTTTTTTATTTAAGGAATGATGACCAAGTTTAGTAAAGCAAAACTGGCTAAGATCCAAGAGAAGAAGACCAAAGGTGGTCTAACAGGTGGCCTTTTGACAACGTTAGAGGGATACGAAGACTCCTAAGGATGATCCTATGGTGACTTCTTTTGTTGCCAAATCCGTCCCCCAATGTCCAGCCTCGCCTACCTCTTCTCTGGAATTAATCGCTTCTATTGATGGTGGTTCCAAAGCCAAGGGCAAGGACAAGGCTCCCCTAGTTCTTTTTGGGATGATGCGGGGGCTGTAGTGTTGAAAGCCCATGAGACAATATCAGTTGACGACCTTTCTCCTTTGGGGGGGAGATCGTCTTATGAGTTGATGTTGTCTCATGTGCACAAGGTTATGCAGGTATGAACTGTGAATAAGAGTCTTCTTCTTTTGTTGTGTTCTCTTTTCTAATGCCTCTTTCTTCTTCTTTTTTGCAAGTGTTGGGCAAATCCTTGTACATTTCTGGGAAGTACTTGGATTACGAAGAGAAGTATGTGACGGCTAAGTCCAAGGCGGAGTCCTTTTCTGCTAATAATAAGTTGCTTAAGAGCTAGATCTTTGCCCTTGCTGACGAGTCTAAGAAGGACAAGGACCATCTAAAGACTCTGGAGAAGAGCATCAACACTAAAAAGGCATTTTCAAAATTGAAGGACAAGTAGATAGACGAAGCTTTCCTAAAGGTCAAGAAGGCTAGTTTGGAGACAATGAAGAAGTTCAAAACTTCGGACGAGTATTCAGATAAGCTTTGTGATTATTACGTGGAAGGTTTCGACCTTTTTCGTAAGTACTTGGCCAAGCACCACCTAGAGTTGGACTTCTCCAAGCTTGATATGGAGGAGGTGGAAAAAGAGATCCTAGCAAATCGTCCTACCAAGGCTACGGTGGAGAATAATGTCGTGACAGATATAGCTGAGAATGTCCCAACTGATCCGTCCCCTTCTAGTCTTCCTTGAAAACTTTTTATTATTATTATTTTTTTTACGATAAAAACTTTGTTCTTTTGGGGCTTGTTGTTTTGAGCATGTTTATTTGCTTTTCTCCTTTGAACAATCTCTTGAGCTCGTTTGCTTTAAGCATACAATTTACTTCAAGCATTTTTTGAGTTTTTTTTTTTTTTTACATTCCATTAATTCTTGAGTATGTCTAACAATTGTTTCTGTGCCATGTATGAATGACGACTTAGTTATGTATTAATACCTTTTTTCCAAGTCACGTATCAATGATGGTGTGGTTATGTATTAATACCTTTTTTCTAAGTCACGCATCAATGACGTTATGGTTACGTATTAATACCTTTCTTCTAACTACTGAGAGGGCATCATATTCAATGATGATTTGTTGCAACTCCATTTCCTTAGCTAATTAAGTTCCTTTCTCTTCTGCAAAGGCTTCAGTCTCCGAGCTAGAGTACTGACCAGGGAAGGGCATACATAAGGTAACAATGGTTTCTCCCCTGTTGTTTCTGATGATCACTCCAATACTGGAGGGTTGACCATCATTTGAGGTAGTGCCATCCACATTAACTTTATGCATACCCAAGGGTGGGGACCCCATCCTTCTTTCAAGGAAGATTGCTTATCACAAAATAGATTAGATGCCTCCCTGAAGTCATGAGAAAGCCTTCTAGCAAAATTCCCGACTTGGGTGGGGGGGTTGTAGCTGTCTTTAAAAATTTTTGGTTTCCATTATCCTAGATGGACCAAGCAGTCAAAAAGAAGGTTTTAAGGTCTTGGGTTATTCCTTTAGCCACAATTCTCAAAGTAACATCTGAGATATCACTGTTATTGATTGTAATGTTCACTGGATTTTCAGACCAATTATCCCAGACCTATCTAGCATACTCACATGAGATAAGAGAGTATGAGATGGTTTCAATTTCCTTATCACAGATAGGGCAAGACACATTTGTATTTACTTCTCTCTTACTTAAGTTTAGTTTTGTGGGCAGAGCATTCATGCAAGCACTCCAAGCAAATATTTAGATTTTTGCTGGGATCTTAAGGTGCCAAAGTTTCCTCCATAATGGTCTTCTAGGAACCCCACTAGAGCTTTCTCCCATTTCATTAGTCTCCAATACTTTAAATCAGTTTTCCATCTTCTAGTATCAAGGTCCAATAGACACCTCTTTCATTCAATAGATACATTTTCGGTCAATAGGCACCTTTTACATTCAATAGACACCTTTTCAGTCTAAAGACACATTTAATATATATCCAATATGAAGGGTTTTGACATTTCAATAGGCACTTTTTAATATATCCAATTTGAAAGGTTATGACCTTTCAATAGACACCTTTTGATATATATATTACAACCTATCTTATATATACTTATATATACAACACAAATTAAACTAGAGACACAATATTCTGTCTCTTATTCCTTCCCACAAAAAACTCTATCTAACTAATAAAACTTTGTGTTCTTTCTTTCAATGTCATTCTTTTTTAATTTCATGCATTTTTGCGTATACTTTAATTTAAAAATAATGGTTTTTTTTTTTCCCCGAAACTCATCTAGTAGCTATTCTTGTGCATCGCGCGGGTTAGCAACTATATATATATACATATGTATATATATATACAAAATTGTGATTGTTTTTAAATGTACAGGTTTACACACTAGTATATATTAATAGCCAAAGTTTAGAGAATATCCAATTAGATTTTAATTGGATTCTCAATTTTGCACCACATGTCCCATTTAATTTTTAATTTTGTGCTAAGTGAATCATTGAATGTAAAAATCGAATAGTCCAAATTCAGTTAGATTCTAAATTGGATTTCAATTGGAGTCTAATTTTATTGCCATGTATCCATCTAAGTTTTTAATTTTTCTGGCAAGTGAATTATTGGGTGTAAAAACCGAAAAGTCTAAAACCAATTAAATTCTAAATCAAATATATATATATATATATATATATATATATATATATATATATATGCATAATTTGAACATCTTCTAGAAATGTATGGTTTTAAAAAAGTGTAAGCTAATACTATGCATAAGTTGAACATCTTCTAAAAAATATATATATAATTTGAATCGTATAATTGTAATTATTTTTAATTGTACCTGTGCATATGCATGGGGTTACACACTAGTTTATATATGTATATATTAATAGTTAAAACTTAGAGAAAATCCAATTAGATTTTAATTGGATTCTCAAATTTTGCTCCGCGCGTCCTATTTAATTTTTAATTTTGTGCCAAGTGAATTATTGAGTGTAAAAATCAAAAAGTCCAAATCCAATTAGATTCTAAATTTTATTTCAATTAGAGTCCAATTTTCCGCCACGTGTCCATCTAGGTTTTTAATTTTTGTGGTAAGTGAATTATTGGGTGCAAAAACTGAAAAGTCTAAAACCAATTAAACCCGTTACATATTTTAGAAATATATGGTTTAAAAAAAAAGTGTAAGCTAATACCCTCTATAATTTGAACCTTATAATTGTGATTATTTTTAATTGTATTTGGACATATGCACGAGGTTACACACTAGTCTATATATCTATATATATATAATAATAATAATAATAATAATAATAATAATAGGTGAAGCAAAGAGAAACTTAAATTAGAATTCTAAATTAGAGTTCCAATTTTGTGCCATGTGTCCTAAATTATTTATTCTTAAAGAGTTTTATTTCTTAATTTTAGAATCAAATGTGGGACCACATCATAAATATTCATCCAAGTAAGTTATTAAGTACAAAAACCAAAGAGTCTAGAATAAATGAATCACCAAAAAAAAAAAAGTGTTTCACAATAATTTAAAAAGAATGGGCAATTTACATTATATACCTAATAGTATCCTTACAAAATTTTTTTAAAGAGTTAACAAAATATAAAAATGACTATCAATAATATTTAAATTATATATATAGGAATTATATTATGCATCTTATTATATATCTATAAGTGTATCCATGCATATGTATGAGGTTACAAGCTAGTCTATGTCTATATACATATATAATAACAGAAGCTGAGAGAAAGTGAATTCCTACAATTAAGGAGGTGGTGACACATTTAAGTTAAAAAACGATAAATTACATTATTTGGTAACGCTACAACACCGTTTAAAAGCGATAAACTATAATGTTTCAGTACATTAAAACACTGTTGGAGCCTCTTGGTATAAAAGGAAACTGACTGCTTTAAAAAAAACAAAAAATTACTACACAGAGAAACGAGAAAGAGAGAAAAGAGAGATAGAGAAATAGAGAGGCGATGAAATCGAGAGAGAGGCTATGAAGACACGGAGAAAGAAACAGAAAAAGAGAGAGGCGATCCTGGGACACGGAGAAAGAAGAGATCGCCTCTTTGTTTCTCTCACTAAGATCAGAGTTCATTCGCCATTTTGATTTTACCAGAGAAAGAAGCCGAAGAAGGAAGATGATACCGACTTCAGCGTCAAGAACGAAAAAAGTCCCCTCTACCCACAAACAACGCCTCTGATGGGTTCTATTCTTTTTCTGATTTTTTTCTAGGTAAATTAGATCTGTTATATGCATTCAATTTTTCCAATTTGGTTCTAGATTTGGATTCAAAAATTAGGGCTAAGGAAATCAGATTTTAATGTGTGACTTTCTTTTCGCTTCCTTTTCAGTTTTTTAACACCGATGCTTGCGATCCAGAGATAGAGAAGGAGGAAAAAATAAACCTTGCGATACAGAGATGAGAAGGGGACAGACATTAAGAGAACTACCACCGGTAAGTTTTTCTTTTTTTATTCTTTCTTAGATTTGGGTATGGGTATGAAATATGAATTAGTTTTGAGAAATTTGGTTGGATTGATTTTTATTTAGGTATTTGGGTAGCATTAGGTTTTGATTTGATTTTTTGAAATTTGGGGTTATATGTGATTTAGGTTTGGAGAGGGCAAAAACAGAGAAATAAGAGAGAAGGAGAGAGTTCTCTGTTCCCATTTATTTTTTCAATTTCTTGGGTTTTGTATTGTCGTTTATTGTTTTTTTGGTTAGAATTTTGTTCCTGTTTGGCAGTTTTTTTTTCTTCGTTTGCCACTGAAATTAATTTCTAAATTGTTTTTTTCTTTTTCTTTTGTTTCTCCCTCCAGATGCAGAATACCGTTTCCCTGTGCTAGATAAAGACATTGGGACTTCTGCAATAAGAGAATTAAAAGGTACAGTTAGATTTTAATTTCTTTGGTTCTTGCTAGAATTAAGATCCTTAATGAATGCAAATATTGAAGTGTTCTCTTTACATTTGAACTCACATGACTCAATTTGGATTGTGACTTATCATGTTTAAATAAGAAAAAAAAAATCTTGAATTGTAACGTAATTAATATTTGCATTCATTGTTACTATATATCTTTTACTATATGTTTGTTTGATGTTTTTGAGTTACTTTCAAATTCTTGAGTGAATATTTGTGTTCCATTGGTATGTTGTTAAGACCGAACAGTTGTGTTTTTTAAAGCAAGAGGAATTGAATAACACAATCCAAAAAAATTTAGAAGAGTCATGAAAGTTGGTACTAAAGACATAGAAAAAAAGGAAAATCAAAATGTTACATTCTGATGCTTCTATAATTACTCATTTGAAGTTCAAACCAGATTCAAAAAATTGGTTTGTGGTTTATAGCATTTCTATTTTTACTGATTGTGTGTTTCCCTGTACCCGTTTTTGAAATTCTAGTTTGTGTTGTCTTTCATTCCAGTTTTTGGTATTTGTGGATTTCTCTGTTTTTTGCTAGCTTTGAAACAATATTTTGCCAGATTTGGATCCATACTACTAGACTTATTGTTAGTTACTTAAAGTTCAGTGGTGTATAAAAGTACACGCATTTGAAACTTTTGATTAAATAAGTAAAAGAACATGAATGTTGCCTAAGAAGGGTTAGCAAGAAAAATGATAATCATGTCAATTGAATAATCCCAATTATTTTCTATCTCTATCATTGTTGGGCATGGAAAACACAGATTGACTATGCTTCCAACGATCTCCGCTGTACCTTCAACCTCTCTCTCTTATGGATTTTCCATTATCTATTTTTGTTTTTTTCAAATCAATTTTTTCCTTGGTTTCTCAATTCCCATCAAACTATTTGAAGAAAGACTTGAACTGAATTTTTGGTCAATTGTTTCTTAATTCTGATTTTAGTTTAAGGTGAGTGGAAGCATGAAGGCAAACAAATGTAGAAGATGTCCAGGAAGCCCGACGTAAGATAAAGCTTAAGAGATAAAGCAGCACGACAAGCATTAAGCCATTGTGACTGAACAAATATGAGGTACTGTTTAGTACTATGTAGTGCCATGTTATTGAGATATCTGCGACTGCATGAGAATTGTGTTTTCTCATGTAATCTTGATGTTATGAGTCTGATGTTGCGCTTTAGATCCTCTTTATGATCATCAATTACTGATTAATATGGGTCCAGCTGTCAATGGTGGTTAAAATTGTTTGCCAATTGTAATGTTCATTTTTACTAAGGTTGCATGTTTTTTCTAAGGACAGGGTTACCATTGCTGTTAGTGCTCAAATGTAAGACTCAAGTAATATTCCTTTTTCCTTTTCCTACAAACAGAGTGGGAATTGATATGGTTGCTTGGAGTTTAAAGTGTTTGTTTTGATTTTGGATTTTTATTTTTTTAGGATAGCTGAATTTGAGTTTGATTTTTCCTTTTATTTTATTTTTGGGGTGGAAAATGTAATTAGGCTATTTGCGTGCCTTTTTCCTTCTATATCACATAAGAATTACACATTGTTTTGAAATTCATAAGTATATATTTGTCACATAAAATAGAGTCTCATTTTCCCTTTTCCTTTTTAATTTCGATGAGATGAAATTTTAAGATTAAGCTGCTCACAATTAGTGGTGAAACTTAGAATTTGGGACACGGGTAATTGCTGGAATTATTTTGAATTGTAGTTTCATTTTAATCTTTGATTAAAGATGCTTTGGAAGTGATAGGGTATGTTAACATGTAATCTCTCTCTTCCTTCAAGTTAGTCACTATTCTAACTTCTGATGCATAAATAGATTATTTGTACATTTCCCAATCTCCACTTTTTTAGAGAGTATATCTCACTAATTTCTTTCATTACTATATTATGTTATGGAGTATAAATCCAAGTGAAAAACCACATTGCGTTGCTAACCCGTGCGATGCATGGAATAGTTAGCAAATGTTAAATAAATAAAAAAAGTAAAGAAACATCTACGAAAATTAACAATATCAAAATTTTATTTTATATATATATATATATATCAAACACAATGACAGCTAGTGCAAAGTTCCAAACCCAATGATTTATCAAAGTTTGTGCACAAACTCAATTATACAGATACACAACTTAGGTTGGAAGAATTAAGCAAAAGTGAGGATATAAGGAACAATGGCCATGGAATATAAAAATATATACAGTTGAGATGGGAAACAACAAAGGCGAATTCATTCCTCTTTTTTCTTTTGGGTTTGATTCTTTGTTTATTTAATTTCATTAATTAGTAGTGTAGATTTTACAACTTGCAAATTAGAAGTGAAATTTAAGAATACTATTCCACGTGTTTAGTGGGGTGATTGATTTTCTCTATTTGGTAAACCAAATTTGGTTCAACAGTTGGAGTTCAATTCTGTTTTGATTGTTTATTATTATTTTAGATTGAAAAGGCTGAAATTGTATTATCATCAAAAAGAGAAATATGAAAAGTATAACGCGGGTTCCTATAGGACATGATCAAAATAAACCAATTCCATTTCTTATGAAGTTAGTTCATTTTTTTTGTAATTGCAAATTATTACTTTCTTTAGTATCTCAATACTATAAACTTTGTTTTTCCTCCCCCCTTTTTTTTATGATGGCAGATTATTATTTTCTTTAGTGTTGCAATACTATGAACTTTGGTTTTTTCCCCCTTTTTTCTTAATTCCATTCAAAGTTTTAGAAGAGATGCTTGAATCAAATGCGTTTGATTGGGTTTTACAGATTTTTATAGATTAGCTTTGATTTTGGGAACATACAAATTTTCTCACTATTAATGTGCAGGTATAAAGAAAAGAGATGAGATTCTGGAAGGAGAATTCTTGAGTCAAAAGATTGTCATAGCATTGAGCAATAGTTATAACTATTGTGGTTGCTATAGTCTTTTGTGTAAATTAAATGCCTAGAACATAGATAAATGTGGCAATAGTGTTTATTGAATAGTGTATGATCAACAAGATACATTAAAGGAAAAAGTGGATTTGTGTAGTGAGGCTGATTTACAATTTAATATGAAGTTGTATGTAAAATTGAATTTGGATTTCGGCTTTGAGCCAGTAAAAATACAAAGACTGCCATTGTCTTTGCAAATAGTTTTTCTATTGTCTTTAATGTTGCTTCAGTTTTCAGCATTACTTTCTTTAGAAAATATTGTTTTTTTTTTCTCTCTCTCTCGCTTTGTCAATCTCTTTTTTCTCTTTTAAGCCTTTTCTTGGTGGGCAAATTAGTCTCTCATTGTAAGGAAAATAAACAATTGTATCAATTATTGCATATTAATGAACTTTGCATATGGGTCAAATAAAAATACAAATTAAGATCTCCAAAATTTGCATATAGGTCATGGGAATTTTAAGAAAATAAATAAAAGAACTAATTAGCATTTAATCAAAATTGTAAGCAACTTAGCATCAAAACACAGATTTAAGAAATAAAAAAGTATTCTAGCATGAGTTAGAAGTCCGGTTTATTTACTTGAAGTTGCCACCTTAGATTAATGTATATAATACATTAGGCTTTATTGATGAAAGCAGTTTGCATTACTTTCTTTAGAAAATACTTTTTTTTTTCCTTGTCAATCTCTTTTTTTTCTTTTTAGCCTTTTCTTGGTGGGCAAATTAGTCTCTCACTGTAAGGAAACTAAACAATTGTATCAATTATTGCATATGAATGAACTTTGCATATAGGTCAAATAAAAATACAAATTAAGATCTCCAAAATTTGCATATAGGTCATGGGAATTTTAAGAAAATAAATAAAAGAACTAATTAGCATTTTATTAATGAAAGCATTTTGCATTTGCAAGAACAATTTATTCTATTTACATGGTGGGTTTTTTTTTTTTAGTTAATGCAAATCATGACCATTGTGGTGTTCAATCTATGCATTAACATTAACATTATTTTATATTTGTTTGTTGAATATTCAAATTTTTATCATAATCATACAAATTATAAAAAGAAACAAAAAGGATAGACACAATTTATAAGTATCATCTCCAAGACATGTACACAATTTTTCTATAAAAGGATAGAGATTTTTTTTTTTATAAGATCTAACTGCAGATTGGTCATGAATAAATGTGCCATTTTATTGGGTTTGGGTTGGTATATAATTCGATAGGAATTGACATGTCACATATACATCTATTTTATAGAAAGGATTTGATAATCAATATATTCGTTGGCTTTACATTTGCAATTTATAAATAATGTCAAGTTACATTATTGGATGATATTTTTCAAAAAAAAGTAGGTTAAGTATATTGAGCTAAGTGTAAATTTGTGTTTGAAAATATTTAAAAGTCAAAAAACTATATAAGTTTTGATTGTCTTCTAATACGTAAAATGATCCCACGCATTGCGCGGGTTAAACACTAGTGTATATTAATAGCCAAAGTTCAGAGAAAAATCTGATTAGATTTTAATTGGATTCTCAATTTTGCGCCATGTGTCCCATTTAATTTTTAATTTTGTGTCAAGTGAATTATTGAGTGTAAAAATCGAAGAGCCAAAATCCAATTAAATTCTAAATTGGATTTCAATTGGAGTCCAATTTTCTGCCATGTGTTCATTTATTTTTTTTTTTTTAATTTTTGTGGCAAGTGAATTATTGGATGAAAAAACCGAAGAATCTAAATCCAATTAAATTCTAAATCTAAATCCATTAAATTCTAAATCGAGTTCAAGGTGGCATTTTTAATTTGCAAAATTTCAGCTCATCCACTGCCACGGTGGCAATCTCAAGTGGAACTTGAGATTGATATATACTTCGGTAAACGTTGTTATTGGGTCATTTTGGCCGTAAAAGCTATTTAAAATTTTAAACACACACTACTGCCACGTGAAATTGGGTCAGAGGTTATGCAAGGGCCCACGGAAACACCAGCTGCTCCTAAGCTGAGTTATGGGCTCTCCAAGACGAACTTGAAATCGCCAAAGAGCTTGGGCTTAACAACCTAATTGTTGAGATGGATGCCTTAAGCATTGTCATGCTTATGAATAATAATAAGGCTAACCTTTTAATGGAACCTTTATTATTTGATTGCAGGAGACTGTTAGCCGCCATTCCCAACAAGAGGATCGTGCACACATTCCGCGAAGCTAATCAATGTGCGGACACGCTGGCAAGATTTGGGGGGAGCTCCATTTCTAATTTTGTTGTTTTTTTGAGTCCACTGCCTGTGGTGGCTGACCTCCTTCTTGCTGATAAGGAGGCTGTTTTTTGTAATAGACTTGTTTGGGCTTAGTTTTAATGTTATGATCTTGATTTACCAAAAATAAGACAAAGTGAGGGGGTTCAAAAAAGTGGAACACATAGTGCTTTTAAATTGGATTAGTCTAGAATTCAATATTTATTAAAGAACCTAAGATTAACTAGACTAAGGATCCTACTCCAGAGAATTTGATTATGATTGAAAATCTTTTTGATCGAGCTAGATGAATGGGAGAAGTGGCAAGAGTTGATTCTGGGATGGAGGCACACTTGGCTCCCCCGCCCCCCCTTTTTTTAATTACTAATATATATATATATATATATATGTGTGTGTGTGTGTGTGTATTTTTTTGGTAAAATGTGTGTGTATATATATATACATACTACTTTTAGCAATTTTATTCCTTAAATTAAACTTTACTCCCTTAAACAATACCATTAATTTTTTTAAGGGTAATGCTACTACAATCACAAACTTTTCTACAACATTTTAACAAACTGTTGAGGTACACATTATTACTAGTACATATATGGGCTCGCCACTTACATCAATTTTTTACTTACTAATAATCACTCACCATATTAGTAATTTGTAAACAAAATTGTAGCTCTAATATTTTTCCTCCTTTTAAAGGCCAAAAAAAAAAAATATATATATATATATATATATACAAACCCAAAACAATTAGCCCAACAATAAAAATTATCAATAACAAAGTTAAAAAAAATTAAGCTCAATCAACCAATTTTACCCATCAAAGACACACACACCAAAAAAAAAAAAAAAAAGACACTTTGTAGCTAAGTAGCAATAGAGCGAGAGAACAACAGCGAAACCGCCCCCCTAACTTTAAGTCCTAGCAATGTCTATGGTTGATGCAGAAACAAGAATCTAAAGCATTTTGGTTGCAAGAATGACGTAGGAAGACTAAAATTTTCCATCAATCCCCAATTATTTGAAGAAAATCCAACAACATTGATACGATCAAGTTAGATAACCACCAATAGATAAGTGTGAACCCTAAGAGACATGAAAATACTTTATAGCCAACTTTTAAGACCTTCTTACGTCTTCTTAACCAACCTAGCTTGTCAAAAGATTTTGAAGGCTTGCAATTATGCATCGATGATATTGAGAATGCTAAATTATGTTGAGATTAAATAAAATACTAAATATCATTTATTTGAATTGAAGTGTTGTACTCGCTCTCTTTAAGAAGATTTAAACTCTCGATTGGCTAAGTTTTAGGGCAAATATTCTCAGACTTATATATTTTCCCCAAGGTGTTAAAGCCTAAACCTCCACTAGAAAGAAAAAAAGCACCATGCTTGTAATTCCTGTAACTTGAAATCAATATCCATTCACTTTCCCCTACTCACGTATTTAGAATAGTATCTGCTCCAATATATTTAAGCTTATTAATCTTCATATTTAAAAACAATAAAGGAATTTCTCTTATTTTCAATGTGAAATTATACATTTTATTGACTCTTCATGTTTTATATTAACTTTCACATATTTACATTTAAGTAGTCATTTTTATTCATTTTAATAATATAATATTAAAATGCTAAGACATGTATTGTTGCTACCATTAAATCCATGCAGTCATGCACCCATAGTGCCAGATGGATTTCCTATTCTTTCTTATTATTAACAAGGATTTTTTTTTTTTTTAAATTTTATGGAATATTAACAAGGATGTCGTTCCTAAAAAAAGAGAGGATGTAATTAGTTATGCACAAAACTTTTTTCACGGTCCTATAAAAAAAAAATAAAAAAAAAACTTTTTTCATAGTGGTAGAATGCTTACTAACAAGGATGTATTTAATTCATTGCACTTATCCCAAAATATACAGGAGCTACTTCTTCTTCTTTTTTTTTGGTAAATACAGGAGCTACTTCTTTTAGGCATTTGAGGCCAATTAAAATAAGAACAATGCAGGCCATAATTATTTATACAATTCTTACCACTAGTTGTACACTAATCATCACTTTTTTCTCCACCATCTACATTTCTTCACGTGGCAAATTATGATAAAAATTATAACTTTGTTGTAATCCTAACCTTTTACTTAAAATAAATATATATATTTTTTAAACCCAATCATAGAGGCTGTTGACACGTGGTTGTGGCTTGTATTGCCATCCACAAATCTAAGTTGGTCATAACCAAAAACAAATATAGCAACCCTGGTCGACCTAACATGCATATATACATTTGTGGTTTGTGTGGTGCCTCAACACTAGAGCCATATAAAAGAGTGTTTTTTCTATTATTTTGGAAAAAATACTTAAATACTCTCTAGACGTTGAACTAGTGGTTAAGACATTTTCTAAACTTTTTTATTAGCCAATTTACTTCCTAAACTATACGCATTTGCCAAATCAATACTCCAATTAGTTTCACGTTATAACACTAACGAAATAGGAGCATGTGAGAAGCATGTGACCTTTAAAAACTAACTAAATCACTATTTACACAATAGAAAGAAGTGAGAGGAGAGACTGACCTGCAGAGAGAGAGAGAGAGAGAGGCGGTAGAACCACCAGAGTTGATGTCTTGTGAGCTCGTTTGGCCATCTATGAGATTTTAGGCTGCCCCAGAGAGTCGGTACCACTGACAAGCTTCCATTTATTAAAAAAGATTGGATTAGAGATGTATTTTCTCATTGTATCGGATGCATTCGTGCTCTGGCTTTTGGTGTTATTGATGCTGATTTCTCTTCCATGTGAGTCTGAAAGTTTACTGGTCCGAATAGCCTGAGATAAACTATTTTGAGCCAGTAAATCAGCTTTATCTACATTTTCAAGGAAGGCAATGGACAAGGGTTTCTTGGTTATCTCCTTAGCAAGACAATCCACAAGAGTTTTCCCCCTGAACTTAATAAAATCATTCATTTCTCGCCGACTATAGATTGTGTTTGAATTAATCATCCCATCTTGGAATCTCAGATCCATAGAAATAAAATGTTCCTAGCTTCCATGTAATTTCTCTGCAAGGGCAAGAGCTATTTTCTTCTTACCAAGCCTATTAGGTCCAAAAAAATTAAACCATATATCTACTCTCAGACTTGGTCCATGGGTTTTTTACTTCTTGTCACCAGCTCTCTCAGTCAGTGCTCTAAATGGTGTCTTCAGGTATAAGTTGTCCGAGTTTTTCCTCTGGTGGTTCTACTGCCTCTCTCTCTCTCTCGTGCTTCTCACATGCTCTTATTCCATTAGTGTTTTAACGTGAAACTAACTAGAGTATTGATTTGGCAAGTGTGTATAGGTTAGAGAGTAAATTGGCCAATAAAATAGTTCAAGAAGTGCCTTGGCAACTAGTTCAAATTTCAAGGGTTGTAGGGGCATTTTTCCCTATTAGTTACAAGGAAAAGCTCTTTGAATGTATTTGGGGTTTTGGATTTTGTTAAATTACCAATTGTCTATAAAATTTAAACTATTGAGATATGGTAAATTAAATTATTTAACCACATATTTCTAATTTTCTCCCTCATGTGTGGGTCAAAACTATCTTTTATTAGATGAGGCCCAACGCGTGGGACTTTAAATGAGAGGTAGAGTTGAGGAAACAATGATTGAAGTTAGGATCTTTTGCTCTGATACCATATTAAATTACCGATTGTCTTAAAAATTTAAGCTATTGGGATATGGTAGAGAATGCCCCTGTGTCATAGTTATAATCTCCTTATTTATAGTAAAACTTTATTTCTCTTTATATTCTCCCATGGACGTAGGTATGCTACTAAACCACATAGATTTTCTGTGTTGATTTTTCTTCTCTTTCTTCTCTAATATTTGCACAAACATATTATTTTACAACAAAGTAACTTTAGCAACATTACTTTATAAAGTCATTTCTAAGTTACTTGCTTCCAATATTCGCCCTCTGTTGGAGAAAATTATATCCCCTTGCTAGGCATGGATAGAAGAAAACTCCATTATTGTTCAAGAAATTGTTATCAAATTTGGTATATTGAAAGCCTATGATCGCATGGAATAGAACTTATGGTTATTTGTCATTCTTCGATAGCTAAGTCGTTTTGGAGAAACAAAATTATAGTACTTATTGAGCAAGGCTTATCCACAGTTACGTATTATTGCTTAATGGTAGCATTTGTGGGAAGATAAACCCTTCTCGATGTTTGAGAGACAATTAAGGAGATCTTTGTTGTAGGGGCTGAAGTCAAATAATTATTTTAAAGGAAAAGCAAAGGAGTCCATGGGACAAAAATATCTAGAGCAGCTCCACTCAGCCTAGCAACATGCGCCTTAAAGGATATGTTTGCAGACCATTTAAATGATAATTTGAAGATTATAAAATTTAATTAATTAATTTATTTATTTATTTATTTATTTGCGTTCTTAAGAACAACACTTCTAAAGGGTTAATCAAATATAGACAAATAAGTCGAGGCATATATATATGGTATGACGCTTTGAGTTTGGGATGTTATTATGATGATCCTTGTTAAACTTCTCTCTCTCTCTCTCTCTCAAACTAGAGCTAATAATAATTAATTGAGTAACCTATTAAATAATATGAAATTACGAACAACTTTGAGAGTAATACAACAAAGCTGCATGGCTAGGTCATGATCTCTTATGCACGAGCAGGGATATTAATTAGAAATAATATTTATCCAAAGTATACCCCGAACTAGAGCTCCCATCAGAGTATGCTCAACTTTTGTTCACGTCTTTATAGCCTCTATATAGCTTCCTAGCAAATGTTTAATGTGTTATTGAACTTGATCTTTGGAGAAATATGAACGGTGAACCTTTTTTTTTCCTTCCACTTCACCTTTTTAATATGTTTACTGATCGAATACCAACAATGTCCATGTGAAGGTGTTGGAAATGTGTTCGTGAAGATAGCTCGATGCATTCATGGAGGCAGCATATTGACAACATATCAAATGTCCGGGTACGGATTCTGGCATCATGATTCCAGTTATGTTCATGTGCTAATAAGGTATAGCTATAATATGATATGATTTTAGCGATATCGATTTCTTACACACGTATAGCAAGGAATTGATTCCATGGCAGGATTAACATCTCTTTATTTTTGTATCAGCCTCGACCATTGTTTCCAAGAATATTATAGGGATGTTTTTCATCAATGTGTAAAATAAAAAGTATAAGCAAAAGTTACATATGTTCTGCATAAAATAAGAGAGACAAACTATAGGTTGTGGTCGGAACTTAGACTGAGTATTACTACAAAGCAGATCATATGACTAAAAAGGTGTAACAAAACTCTAGTCCCCAACAAATTGATTATCTATACACATATTCGTCTCCCGTATATGTTGATATTCATTCTCCTGGGTGATTTACAGTAGTACTGAATTATTAATATTAACTTTAGCTTACAATCTATCTCTCTCTCAGAATGCAAAAAAAAAAAAAAAAAAAAAAAAAAAGAAAAGAAAAGAAAAAAAGGCCTGATTTGAAAGCATAGGATCAGATGCCTCTTCCTGTTATCTTTAGATTGTTTGCATTCTTCTTCATATACCATCACCAATTCACCATGGATAAAATTAAGTTGATCTTATATTAGAATAGATAAATAATACAACGCAAGTTTGACTAAGGTTCCCATAGTCTCATTCTGTAGAGGTAATAATTAAGAGCTAATTATTATTATTTTTTATAAGGATTTACCGACTAGTTGAATGTTGAGTCATGGGTGCATAATGTAGGTGGAAACTTTAATTATCCATAAAGACAAAAAGACAAAAAGACAAAAAGATTTATAAAGAGAGAGAGAATGTTTACTTTTCATAAAAAAAAAATTTTAATTTTTTTTTAAGAAATTCACAGATTAAAGTAGTTTATATATATATATATATATATATATATGGACAACTTTTTGCAACTATATATCATACGGTATAAATTAACTTGTTGCTATTTCATTTTCTTTCTATTCTTTAGATATTTCAAGAACTTCTAAAATATTACTTACTAATTAGTTGCTCTTGTTAAGACTAATTATTCTTTTTTTTGTGAATATTGTAAGACTAATTAATTACTCATTAGTTAATTTTAGACTTTTAATTTAATCTGTTCAATTTATTTGTTCAGAAATATTTTTTAATCCTAAATCTACCATAAGATAACTTGTAATGTTTCTGATAACATCAAATTTCAGCAATCAACTACTAAATAATAGTAGTTGATTATATAAGATTATTTTATTGTTAAAGTTTCTCCAATTTTTCCTATCAGAGTTGTATTTTAAATTTCTTAAACGTTATTAATAAATTTTTATTCAAACTAAAGTATCTTAATCATTTAAATGCATTTATATATAGTGAATCGATCGCATGGTAGAAACACATCAATCACTTTTTTTTTAGAAACAAACACACACAAAGGATAAGGAATGAGGTTCTAACTTCCAACACAAATTATAATAGATGATTAAAATAAGTTAAAATACATAATCAGTTTTTTTGAATACTTTGGTAATAAATTTTTACTAAAAATAATTTGTGGCCTTATAGACTATAGTACGTGCAGTGATGACTCTTTTGTTTGTTGATACAAAAAGAGTACATTTAAATGTGTAAAATAAAATGAAAAAATTTTTTGGTTAAAAAATGACAAAATTTCTTTTGTTAGTCAGGGAAAGAAATCTTAAATGAGTAAAATAAATGTATAAAAGGACTATTCTCATGGCTTAAGAAAATAAATAAATAAATAAAAAGGAGGAGGCATGCATCTACTTGGTACAACTATGGCATAGATGAAGCAATTTTTACTATATAGGATATGATATATTTAGGTTTGTTCATCAGTTGAATCGGAGTGGTTTTTGGGCAATTTTATCACCAAACCGACTAGGTTAGTTTTCCACCAACCGGTGCCGATCAAGACCGCCTGACGGCCTGAGGTTGATTTTCCATGCCTCATATAATAGATTTATTATGAAAATCTTGACTAGTGAAAAACATTACAACTAAGAAAAATGTTGAAAATATTAGGGTCCGTTTGGTACATGTGTTTAAAAACTGAAAAATGTTGTTTGAAAACATTTATGAAAATACGTGTGGGTGAAAAAGTGCGTTGAAATGCGTGAAATGTTGTTTAAAAACTGAAAATGATTGTTTAAAATCACAAACCAAACACCCCTTAACAATTTTACACAAACAAATTTTAAAAAACTCACAAATTACTTGACATAGCAATTAATTAATAAAGTAATTACTGTCTCATTAACAACATAATAATTATATTTCTTAATTACCTTTTTGTTTTGCGTTTCAAAATTTGGCACCTTAGTTTGTAAGTTTTATATGGTAGAATTTATAGTAGTTGTAGCATTCAACTAATCATATAATTTTTTAGGAGTTTCTGAAAAAAAAAATACAATCTTATAATTTAGGAGGTTAATAACTCAAATGTAAAGTTTAGGAGATACACTGCACATAATAATCTTATTGCTAGCTTGAAGTGAGCAGAAAATGCAGTACAGCCTAAATTTATAATTTTAAAAATCCACAAAATTTTTAAGGATTAGGCGTACAAATGGATTACTATTAATAAACTTTTACTTATCAAAAAAAAAAAAAAAAACTCTAAAGTGGATAAAATATTATGCTGTACTCAGCTACTTCTAAATCAAGTATTTTAGAAAAACACAATACAAACTTCTGCCGTGTGCTATTCTATTTGTAGCCAAGTTCGGGAGCTTTTTTGGGTAAATCCTTCTTTAATTAAGTAATTGAAGATAGTGCTTCTAAGTTTTAACTCATGCAAACACAAATGATGACACGATAATATTAGGAGTTAACTAATTATAGTTCAAAGTGCATACAAAAAATAGATAATCATTAGGTCATTAATATCATTCACACATCATCATTAAGATCGTGAGCATTGGCTAATATTGGATTTTCATAACCCCCTTTACAGAACAGGCGAAAGAGTACTCTAGTCGAGAATCTTGGCATAATCATAGCCATGTGGATTTGTGGGTATACTGGAACAATACCTTACTAGTTAGGTAGGTAAGTCATAAGTCATCGCATCCCCTCAGTGCTGGAATATAAATATGTTTTTTCCTTTTGCATATAAGAAGCGTAATGCAGTAAAACATGATCTAAGAATGAATCCAAAGCAATGAAGCAAGCATACTTTTTCACTGTCAAGATGATTTTTCACCTAGCACGCGAACCACTTCATCATGCAAAGGAATTTTAGCTAAAATAGGCAAAAAGAAAGCTGTCTAGAAGGGAATTTTCACTGCCATGCCATTATATGTGCCATATGAGGCAAAAAGATTAAGTACTGGTGGAACTTAACCACATTGATAGCTATAGCATTAAGCAATACCCCAAAGAAAGTGGAGGATAATATTGAGACGGACATATCTTTTGCGCTAAACGCATGCACGAGGCATTTATTGGCTAAAAAAAGGAGAGGAGATCATGTGCTATATGTACGTACATGAAAGGAGTATAGGAAAATAGTTAAAAGATATGTTGTTGATGCAGAGCAACCTATGAGATCATAGACTTTATTTTTCTTGGGTGCTTATTTAGTTGTCATTCTTTTGCATTGATTTGGGAATCAGAAGTGGTTCTTCCTTTTCAGTCTGAGCTTTGTTCTGTTCCTACTTTGTGCTCTCACATGCTGTCTATATGAGATCGATTGCCCCCAACACAAAAAAGATATCTGACTTAAGGATTAAAAAAAAAATCATTTTTGCTTCACATTTGAGTAGAGCTAGGGTTGTAAATGAATTGAGCCAAGTTCAAGCCAAAATTTAGGATCAACAATTAAATGATGAGTCAAGTTTAATAGGTGTTCATGTACAAATCTCGCTAGTATAAGACTCTATTTAAGCATATATAGTATCATATATTTATATGTTACATATATAAAAGTATATTTATGCAAACTTGATGTTGAACTGTGTAAATTTGTAAACAAATTCATAAGATATAAAATTTTTAATTTATTGATAATATAAAAAGTCCGTTACATAATTAAAATTTTATATAATTTTTAACAATACAATGTTGGTGAATCAAATTCTTTTTAAAAGTTCTTAACCAATAATCATTCTATCTGGCTAATTAACTTAGATAACAAAATCTCAAGTACAATTTAGTTACAAATTATTAGCATAGGTTTGTGAAGAGGTGAAAAATTTTAGTGGTGATGCTTACCATATATAGAAAAAGAATAAATTAATCAGTTACTATTAATTAGCATTGATTTTTGAAGGTGTAGAAAATCACGTGTTTACCATATATAGGAAAAGAATTAGTTAATTAGTTATTAGCATAGATTTGTAAATGAGTAAAAAGATATAGTCACATGTTTACCAAATATAGGAAAAGAATTAGTTAATCAATTATTAGCATGGATTTCTGAGGAGGTAATCTTTTTAGTAGTAATGTTTACCATATATAGAAAATGAATAAGTTAATCAATTAATTATAATTAGCATGGGTTTGTGAATGGGTAAGAAATTTTAGTCGTAATATTTACTATGTATAGAAAAAGAATAAGTTAATCAATTATTAGCATGGTTTATGAAGGGATAAAAATTTTTTTTCATAAAGTTTACTATATCTAAAGAAATAATAAGTTTTTTTGAGAATCAAAGAAAGAATAAGTTAATCAATTATTAGGGTTTGTGAAGGGGTATAAATTCTAGTAATGATGTTTACTATATCTAGAAAAAGAATACATTAATTAATTATTAGCATGGATTTGTTATGGGGTAAAACAAAAATTGTCATGATTTATACCATATATAGAGAAAAAAAAAAGTTAATCAAGTAACTACTTAATTAAAATTTGAATTTGTTCGATAAGAAAATGAATCAAACTTATGTTAGACTCAGTTTGACTTACCTCATACACATCCCTAAATAGAGCTAATAGTAAGCTATCTGGAAAATAAAAAATAACTTCAAATATTAAAAAAAAAAAACAATTGTTGATGTTGTGTGTTGTGGTTAGTATATAATAAAAGTGGTGTTAGTATTAAGTTTGTGTGGAAGTGATATTGTTCCAATCATAACTTGTTAACTTAACAAGTTGTGAAAAAAGTTCTCTCTCTAAGGACACAAGGTAAGGAGCGTGTTTTTTTTTTTCTCAAGAAAAAGGTAAGGAGCATTTGATATATCATCAAATAAGTTTTTTAATACGTTTTTCAGCAAATAAATCAAACATTTTACAAATATTAAGAAAAGTACGCATAATTACAATAAATTTATGTGTGTAACTCAATGAATTGGTGAATGTATTTTTCCTTTTTAAAAAATATACATTTCAATTCATAATTGAATATTTATTATTTCTTAATCTAGTAAAATTACCTAGTTAAATAGATTTTTTATTATTATATATAAATAGATAGTGAAGGATGGGAAGACGGAGTTTGAACCACGTACATAAACCATCACAAAAGATGCTACGGCTACGATTGAACCCACTAGCTAGGTAGGTTGATGGGGTAGCTTGTGTTATGTTTCAACCGTGTCGACCAAAAATAAAGAATTGTGCATCTTAATTTAGGATTCGAGCATTCACATTACACATCCCATGAGAGGTAGTATGGTTAGCCAATGACACATGGATTCTCTAGCATACCATGGTCACCATGTACAGACCTTTTTTTTTTTTACATAATCAATTTTAGCCATACAGCATGATGGAGACGAGGGCAAAGCATGTATTTCTAAATTCTAAATACTTTTTGAGTCCAATCGAAATGCAACGAATAGCTTTAATTTGTTCTCAGTAACTCAATCTTGCACTGCAGGATATGCAAAGTGTTTTTTTTTTTTTTTTAAAAAAAATATTTTATCTCATTGGTAATGACATGCATGATATACTTGTATGGTTCAAGATGTGTTGGATTAATTAATACAACACATAAGCAAGATTTGCTAGGATGTGCTGGGATTAATTAATATAGCACATAATTAAGCAACTAAGCAAGGTAGGAAATTCGGCATTCTTCCCTAGTATATTGATTACTGAATTTGCTTTTTGATGGTCAATAACAAAAGGTCATTTTGCTTACACAAAAGATATAGGTCAAAATCATGTACATAATTACCACTGCAGAGTTGGGTGAGTTAGTACTTTTCCAAGCAAGTACTAAGTGGTTGGAGGAACAAAAGGAGTTGATTTGAGTTGTTGGAATCCTAATATATATAGTTTTAACCATTTAAAAAAGCAAAAATCATGGAGTAAATGTGAAACTTACTTATTCTTTTTTTTAAGGGTTATATTAACGTATACTCTTAGGACATAAGTTAGTAAACCATTTTAAGAAATTTTTAATGGGAAAATAAAAAAGTAACTAATTGATTTGATAGCTTTTTCAAATTTTCATAAAAACTTTTCTAAAATTGATAGTTATTGTATGCTCTAAGGGCATACATTAACTAAACTTTTTTATTTTATTTTTTTTGAGAAACAACTAGACTCATTTTTTAATATTATATTTCTAATGGGTAGTTTCCTTTTTGCTCAACTATTAAAGTATAAATGTAAAAAAAAAATTAAAAAAGGAGAAAAAGAAAAAAAGAAGAAGAGAAAAAGACAGTGCTCATGGGGCCATTTTTATTGGTCAAATGTCATACCATATTGGCCTATTCGAAGAATATATCCATAGGGAATTTTTCCCGTTTTTTGGTAAACCCATAGGGAACTTTATTGAACAGGCATGACGCATTATCATATAAGGAAAAATCATAAATTGATGGTCTCTTTCCAAAATTCATTACACCCATAAATTTGGACAATTCTAACCTCTATTGAAAGTAAATGTGCAATGCTATCATGCATTTATGCTACAACCACAAGGCTCCAATTATTGGCCCTCACACTAAATTAAAAAGAAATTTGAGTGGCATTTCTTAATATTTTTAATAGAGACGTTCAAAGTTCAAATAATTTATCTCTAATTATTTATGTATTAAAAAATAAAAGATGAAACAGGTTTCCATTGACATGACCAATTCTTTCATACTTATAATTTATAATATATGTTTCTCAAAAAAAAAAAAAAAAAAAGTATGTGAATATCACACTTAATCTATATATATAAATAGGTAAAGCTTATTTTCTCAACAAAAAAAAAGGGTAAAACTTAGAAAATATCAAATTAGATTCTCAATTTTGTATCATATATCTCATTTAATTTCTAATTTTTTGCCACGTGAATTATTGAGTGAAAAAGCACTTTCAATTTTATAAAAGGCACGTTCAATTAAAAACTGATCAAATAATAAAAAACATTAATAACTTATTAAGTAAATAGATTATAATTTACACTCAAGTCAAGATTTTGAGACACTTGTAGACCAATTTACCTTTTGATCCTTAAAATTTAGAGTTATTTTCATTTTAGTCCTTTTAATTTAAAATTTTTCATTATAGTCCACCACGTATAATTTCATTTTCAATAGAATCCTTTCGTCTATCTCCATGACTGTTTTTACATTTAAGAGAGAGAGATAAGACAAAAAATGAAGAAAAAACGTTGTTTTGGTGACATTTAACCATCAAATCAATCATAGAAATGGACATATTAAAAATAGAATCAAACTTAATGGATCAAAATAAAAAACTTCAAACTTAGGGGATCTAAAAATAACCCCAAACACTAAAACTAAAAAAATATAATTTAGTCAAACTCGGAAGAGTGTTATATTGTGTATATCTAAAATGACATAGTGGCGATACTTTCAAGCATATCACATTGATGATGACTATTAATTCCACTATGATTTCCCAAAGAAAGAAAGAAGGAAAAAAACTAAAATTTTTAATTAAAAAAAGAAGAAGTTGCCGCTTCTTACCATTCAAAGTATAGTAGTGTTATGGGCACACCATTGTCGTAACAACTTTATAACAAAGTTTAAGTGACAAGCTTGTATTAGTTCTTGTATGTGAAACTATTGTGGCAGTAGCGTTATTATTGAGAACCTTATCAAAGTCACGCCAATAATGAGAAATGTTATGTTCACAATACTTTCACAATATTTTTACAACAAATCCTAAGTGGTAGGTTATTACTGGCGTGTAAAAATGTAATTTTAGTTGTAAGTTCAAATTACCACTTAGAATTTGTTGTGAACGTAGCAGTTGTCGGCCAGGAATAGTAGTTGATGACTTGTCAACCAGAATTCTGCTGTGGCGAGGCGACCGTTACGCTATAATGCTTAATGGGATCAGTGACGCTTGTCATGAACCCCTCACCCAGCCTGATATGAGAGTAAAAAATAAACAGAGAGAGTTAAGCTCAGAATAAAACTCTCTCTCTCTACAATAGCCATTTGCCACACAAATAGGAAGTAAATTTGTGGTCCAACGCGAGCTTCGGGTTGACCATGCCTACAACACTGCCAGGCTGACGGCTAAGTACGGACACTCGTGCAACATTTGTCTATATATATATATATGCGCAACTTTTGCCACCCCATACCTTCCATTTTCCAAGCTAGCTTTTCTGTAACGTCCTACAAGCTGTAGTTTCTCTTACAACAACCAAAAAAGCAAAACTATAATACCCAAAAACCAATACCAAAAACGACTCTCTTTTGTTGTTTTTCTTTTCTCTCTGTCTCTTGTCTGTTCTAAACTCTCTTTTCCGTTATTCTGTTTGTTTGTTGTCTTTGATGGAGTTTCTGTTTATTGGGAACGTTTTAGTTCGAGGTTTGGACCTTATTAGAAAAGGTGTGAAGAGGGGACACATATTTACATGTTTTCACTTGGTGTATTAGAAGGTGGTAGGGTCGTAATTTTTAGGCTAATTCGCCAGCATCATCATCAATCATCATCATCTTCATCGTCATCATCATGCCTAAGGGTGGTGGTACCATGTTGCAGGACGTGATTGACTCACCGGATCAGCTTCCCCTTGTAATAACTTTTTCTTAATTCTTTCTCATGTTCTTCATGCATATCCTACATATCTTCTTTTTGGCTCAGTAACAATTAATGCATTCATATTTGTTTTATGTTTTTTCCGAACCCAATTTTTAATTGGCTTATTTGATTATGTTCTGCAAGTGAAGTTGGATTTCAATTTGTTTTGAAGCCGAAATTCGGGTTTTGATCTCCAAAGTTTCTTACTTTCCTAAAAGCATTCATTTATGCATGTTTGTCACGAGAACTAATTTACCTAAACAAATTTACGATTGATTTGCTATGAGTTTCATTCATGTTCATATATTTGCTGCAGTTATCTTTTCAACTTCTTTTTTCTTACACTAATGCTTCTTTGGATGAAAATTGAAATTATTGGTCTTGTTAGTTGAAATCTTTCTTCTCAAGTTTCCCAAGGTTGCTTTCCCCCTTCATTCCCTTTTCCTTTTCTCTTGATCTCATCCTTTTTGCTCCATCTTCCCCATGCATACTAACTTTCCTCATTTGATCTTATTATTGAATGTGTAGCTTAATATTTACATTCCCAAAAAGTTCAATGTATATTCTATTGATTTTTTTTTCTTTACAAATTCCTATATTTTGGAGAGATATAAACTGTAAAAGTACTGTCCTGAGCTTTTACATCACAGCCGTTGATTAGTATTTTTATTGGCCATTTGAACTATGTTAAATATACGCAGCTTCCTGAAGAATTTGCAGTGCTAATGGCTTTTTCTCTTATCTCTTTTCTTTTTTACTTTTTCATCCCTTTTAAGACAATGATATTTTGATTCAGAGGAGAAAAGAATGCACAAGAAACTTGCTATTCATTTGATTCAGTCAAACAATTTGATATAACATTCACTCAAAAGACAATATTGCATTCTTCTATCCAAGTATGCAACCCCACCAAATTGTCATTGTCCAAGGCCACCATTGTAGCTTAGTATTCCAATCCCGACTTTGCTTGTACTAATTTCAAATATGCCTTTAATTAGTTGTGGAATATGTAGCTTTTTATGCTTCTCTATTAAGCATTCTAATTATGATTCTTTTGGTTAGTAAGATTGATGATGGAGTATATGTCAAGCATTACGTATGGATAAAATAATGTGATCATTTTAGTGCCTTTCAATTCTGAGTTTTTGTACAGAGACTGGGCCATTTCTATATTTTGAACAAAACTTACATACCATGAGCTTCCTTCTTTGTTTATGATATTTATTTTTTGCTTATATTGGGTACCTTTATTAGTACACGTCACATGGAGCACAAATGCACATCTTTTTCTACTTTGCACAAAAAACAGACCTTGAAACCATCCACTTTTGGATGATTAAAATGTTTTTGATCATCTAAGGATACAAAAGATTGGTTCATGGCAACATGGTAGCCACACCATAAACCAGGTAAAAGCTAAAAGGTGTGGGCTGAAATAAAAAGAAGCGCAACATAATTAAAGAATATTAGCCTTCAGTTTTGACCTTGGATTTCTTTTCAAATCATGGTTTGCGAATCAAGGCATTATGTCTATTAATAAATAGGAATTAGATTCAAACCCATAAGAGATAAATATGAAGAATGATGCATCTATTTTGCTTAAAGTTAAGGTTTATTGTAATCTTATTACTGATGTTAAAGTCTGCACAATTTCATTTATTCATATTCATGATGTTAATATTACTTTGCAATGTTTTTGCAGGATGAAATTTCAAGCCCAATCAGTGCTCAAATTTTCGACATTTGTGACGCAGAGCTCTTCCCTGAGACCTTACCGAATTCTGAGGTCACTTCTAGCTCAAACTGTTGCTATGAAGAGAATTCCTATGCCACAAATATTCCGTTACCACAAGATATAGACACTAAGTACAATGGTTACCAAGATAACAATGGCAATGCTAATACAACCTCCAACCCTGCCCCCGCAACCACCAGCACCAGCACTACCACCACTGCCACCAACACTAACAACACCACCAACAATAGTAGCAATCTGTCAATAATATTTGATTCCCAGGAAGATATTGATAATGACATCTCTGCTTCCATAGACTTCACTCCTTCCCCTTCTTTTTCTGTCCCACCATTTCTTGCCAACCAACAAGACCAATTTGATTTCTCTTCAGTGCAGCCTCAAATTCCTTTATCAGAGTCTATTGTTGAGGGTCTCTCACAGTACCCTGCGGAGCCAGTTGCATCTCTTATGGGGGCTCCCTTATCATCTGTTTTTGAAGAGGATTGTTTGTCTTCTGTGCCCTCTTATGTGCCTTTGAATCCTCCTTCTTCTTGCTCTTTTCTCGGCCCTTCCTTGGGTACATACATGTCTGCTGGGGCCTTGAATGCTGCTGCATTATCTGCTGACAATTCTGGGATTTTTGTTGGAAGCATTTTTATGGGTTCTGAACTGCAACCTCAAGATTTGGATTATCAGGGAGAAACTGGAGGACTTTACTGTCCAGATTCTATGCAAAGGGTATTCAACACTGGAGACCTTCAGGTACTAGCAGTTCTGTTGGATTACTTTGATGCCTATTCTTATAGATATGTCTTATCTTCTCCTCCATAGGAACCAAATTTGCAGTTTGATTCAATGATTTAGAGTTAAGGAATCCACTTTATAGGGCGATAGAGATTTGAACTACAAAAAGAGCATTTATTATTATGCTGCACTAGGTAGCTAGTTGTGAAGTTGACCAGCATGGTCAAAGAATACTTTTAGGATTGAAAATTCTAGACTAGTAAAATTATGACCTTCTTGCCATCGATTTTACGTGTCTCTCATATGGGAATCAAATTGAGGATAGCAAGAGATGACTAGATTAAGAGGGCCATCAAATCCAACTAGTTATCCATCCATTTATTTGAGTTAATAGTGATCTGTAGGGAGAGCAGCTTCACTAGGGAGTTGGGACAAAATAGAAGAATATCAATGCTTTAGATAAATTATCACCCTAACATGGCATAAGAAGTAAACATTTTGGATTGTATTTGTATAAAATAGGGACTTTTCTTAATTTTCCTTCCCAATTTTTCTTTTAGGCACTTAGTACTGAGAGTCAGCAACTGATGGGCAAGGCTGGGGGTTCTACACCATTAGCATCAGAAATTTCAAGTTTGGAAGACACGACTTTCAAAGTAGGAAAACTCTCTGTGGAACAAAGGAAAGAGAAGATCCATAGGTATATGAAGAAGAGGAATGAGAGGAACTTCAGCAAGAAAATAAAGGTATACTCTCCCTCTCTCTGTGTTATGCACAAAACAAGAACCTATTAATTCACTACCATCATTAATGATATTTAGCTCCATATTGAAGCATAGCTTATGTGCTTGCATGTTTGTTTTCTCGTAAATCTGTCTTAAAATTTCAGTTACTAATGGTGAAAGCATATGTGCAGTATGCCTGCCGCAAAACACTAGCAGACAGCAGACCTCGAGTCAGAGGAAGATTTGCAAAGAATGATGACTTTGGAGAGGCACATAGGCCTGCTTGTAGCAATCATGAAGAGGATGATGATGATGAAGTAAGATTTATTACACATAAATCACTTATATTTAACAACGACATGTGTAAAATTCCCCAAAACTTTAAAAATTTGGATCAATTTTTCCAATTCAAGAAATAGTTCATAATTAATTCTCTAATCCTACATTTTTATGTTTTTCTACAGGTAGTTGTGAAAGAAGAAGAGGATATGGTGGATTCATCAGATATCTTTGCTCATATTAGTGGAGTGAACTCCTTTAAATGCAACTATCCAATTCAATCCTGGATATGACTCGATAGATTTTGCAACATTAAACATTATTACAATTTTGCAGGACCCTCTTTCAGCCTAGATGCATCTGTCTAGGTTTTTTCTTTTTGTTTTTTGTTTTCTTTAAAAGAAGAAAGAAAAATAATAATTGGGTCAGTTATATATATATATATTTATAAATAATTGTCAGGATTATATATTAAAGTGAATAACAATGTAGCTCTGTATATACTACTACATCACTTGTACCAACTTCAAAATCCAATAGTTGTACAGTGGCAATCTTAATTACTGGAAATTGTACTAATGGAGCAAAATTTAGTTTCAACAGTGAGTGCATGCTTAAATTCACAGGCATTGAATATTCTTTGAACTGGGCAACAGATATATGGCAAACATAGTCATAGTGAAAAACAATAATTTTATTTGTGCTATTGACATATATTGTGTTAAATGGGCTTGTGATCATTGTTATTACATACAGTTTGTTTAACACCTAATAATATATACGACCCACATCGGAATCTACAAAATCTAAATAAATCCACTATCATGAACTCAACTTTCTCTGGGCTTTCCTTGCATGGGCCTTGATTTGGAGGCCTTCCCAACAATTGACATCCTTTCCCAATTCCACCCCTTAAAAACTAAAATGGCGGGAACTGACCTCTTTTTTTTCTTTTTTTCTTTTTGAGAATCAACTGACCTCTTCTTGCCATTGGTGATTGGACCTGGAGAGCCGGGGTTTAGACCCGACAAAAAAAATTGAACTTGTGTCCTTTAATCTATTCAAATAAGAAATTTTTGGAGTATAACTTGTTGATTTGGACTCGATGATTGGACATGGTGATGGAAAGCCGGAGACCCAACAAAATTGAACTTGTATTTGTTAATCCATTCAAATAATAAACCTTTGGAGTATAAAAGTATTCACGTAATATAATAGAAAAAATGTGTAAAATTTATATAGTTTTACTTAAAAATAACTCGGAGTATCAGTTTTTGTATAATTGTAAAAATTTATAAGTTTGTTATAGTAAACATGTAAATTTATGCTAACACTATTTATTTTTTATTTAGTTGTTTATTTATTTATTTATTTTACGTATTTCAAAGATAGGGAAAGTGATATTTTAATGAAGAAAGAGAATCAATTAAAAAATCAAGAAAAAAAGAAGATATTTTAATGAAATGTAATATAAAATAGATAATATGATGTGAAGTGTTTTAAAAAATTAGTATATAAAATAGAAAAAGTAGATTTTTATACTAAAATAAATAGAAATTTTTGCATGGGCTAATGCAAATACTCGACTTGTTGATTTAGACTCGATTATTGGACATGAAGAGCTGAAATTTAGAACTAATAAAATTGAACTTGTACGTTAATCCATTCAAATAAGAAACATTTGGAGTATAACTTGTTGATTTGGACTTGACCCAATCGTACCCATTTGTGAAAATAATAATAATAATAATAATTGACACATTTTCAAAGCATATTTGTATGTTGAATTTATATTATATTTTCTATAATGTAGATGAAAACCCTATTCTTACAAACAGATCATATAAGCAATGAACAATTGAAGGTAATCAATATAGTCATACATTTATTTTACATAATAAATTTGTATCAATCTGCTTCAATTGTGCACATTTATTTTAGAATAAATTTGTTTCCAAGTAAAATTAATCTTCTTGATGAATACTTCAATAAACCAGGATGCTAATGTTGTTGCAAATTTGCAAAGATGTGAAATACCTAGCAAAAACCCTAAAGACATACCTAACATCGATCAAGACTAGAGTCTTCAACATAAAATTGGATCAATTGATAAAAAGACACTGTACAAAGTCGGTAGTTTGGGAGATGCAGCCTTGCATTGCAAGTATGATGAAAAACTAAATATTATCAAATAAAAAGCCTTCAAATTTCAAAATGACAATTTACATGTTAATTATAGTAATTATATTAAAAAAATATTATCACAATTAATATTTTTATTTAAAAATATATTGTTTGTTCTATGTAGTTTTGTACATTATTGAATTTCTAAAAAGAGGATTGCACCATGCGTATATTTTGATTTCACTTCACCATTGGTAGAAATTCCAAACAAAGATACAGACCTTGATACATATGAAGCAATAGCTTAATTTATGATGCATGCATGGACCATGTGGCGTAATGATTAAAAACTCATTATTCATTTCTTTATAATAATTATTTATTTTGTTATTGTTTTTCAAATAAAATAATATATATATATATATATATATATAAGATTATGATAAAACGGGCCTTTAACTAGGTAATATATAATCCTACTCATTTCTTATATGTATCCATTTCTATCCAAACGCGTAATCGGATCAAACCCAAATCCAACGCATTTGCCAAGTCTAGTAAACAACCGACGTCAACGTGGTTCCATATTAGTTATCATATCAAATAAGAAAAAACTGTGTACAATTGTGTTCATAAAAAAAAAAAAACTGTGTACAATTGCAATTGCTACTTTGCTAGTACTTCAGCATTTTTTTTTTTTTTATATATATAAATTTTTTTTTAGGAAATTGCTAGTACTTCAGCTGAGGAAGTTGTTTATTATTTCCCTACTTCTCAATTTTTGGCATAATTAAAAATTTCATTATTTCAAGGTGAATGTGGTACACATTAATCACAATAGATTTCACTTATAAATAACTCTCTAAAAATTATTTCACTTATAGCTTGTTTAGAAGAGAATAATAGAGGGGAATGGAATAAATAATACTAATAATAATTTTTCTCTCATTTTGTTGTTTAATATGAACATTCCTTTTTCTCATAAGCTCATTTTTTTTAATCCTCCATAATTTTGAGCAAATAAAGGGAGTTAAATATGTTTTAATGAATTTTTATTGAAATCCTCATAATACCTTTTTTCTCCTTAATGCCTATATCGCTAGTTTTAATTAAAATTTTATATAATAATAGTGTTGATATAAAAGAATTTATTTCTTGATGTTCAGGACAATCTAGGATTTCCACCTAGACTAGTCAGTCACATGGTAAACCATAGGCTTCACCACCTAAAAATTATTTAAATACAAAATAAACCATCTAGAACTTTACTACCAAGAATCACAATAGATAAAGATAAACATACCTTAAATGAATCCTAATGAACTCAAATACTAAACCAATCCTTATGTAAGGATGTGAAATTCAATCTCTATCATAACTCAAACTAACTAAATAAAATCATTAAAATCTAAAATTATCCAATAAAAATACAAAATAAAATATTGAGATAGATTTTGATTATGCTCTTGCATCATTTCTACTCGATTCTCAAACAAGATTGCTTTTCATTCATATCTTTTCCTTTCAAACAAAAGAGAGATAAATATCTAGTTTATTTCCATTGTTCTCTATTCTATTTCTTTCCTTATATTCCTATAAACTTTCAAACGTAGTGTTGGTGAAGCTTGCAACTAGTTCATCACTAACTTAGCTCAACAATAGCGCAAATCCACAGCATTTAATTTTTCTTTTTCTGTTTTTACAAAGAAAATCTAAAAATTAGTAATCCTTTCTTACTTTGAAATCCTGTAAATGTTGTATTTGAATCTTCAAATTTCTAAGATAGGGAAAAGAGAAAAGGTACCAAGAAAGTAGTAGTAATCGCGGCCTGCTTTGTTTGGTTTTTATTTAGATGGGTACAAAGTACAAATGTTTAAACCATCACTTTTCTTTTTTCTAGACATTGATATATTATTCTTCCAACAAAATGATTCAATAAAAATTAAGTTATTGAAGACATAAATAATTGGAGAACTTGTTAAGACTCACAAAAAGGTTAATCAAAGCACTCGCATCAGCTGTGGTAAAATGACATAAAAGCCAAATTTTACCCATTCAATCCTAAAAATTACCCACATCAGTTTATGTATACATTTTACAAAATGTTTTTTTGCTATAATACTTGTACAAATATTGTAGTTGTGCACTTTAGATTTTTTTTTTTCTTTGCTTTTCTCAATAATGAAAGAAAAGAGTGGATGATGGTTATGGTGTCAGGTGTGTGAAGAGAGAAAAATTAAAAAAATAAAGAAAGTTTAATATTTTAATAAAATAGAGTTTTAGAATAAAATAATATAATATGGGTATTTGAAAAAATTATTAGATAAAATAGAAAAAATATGTTTGCTAAAAGAAAAAAAAATTGCACAAGCTCATGTGATGTTTTTTTTAGAGAGTTTCAATCTATAGAGTCCGCTCCTGATGATAGCTCTTTATTATCAGACCAAAACACTAATCAATTTTTGGTGTAAGCGGGGATTGAATCTTAGATCTTTTATATAACCATTAGAAATTTTACCAGTTGAGCTAACTAGAACCCACAAGCTCATGTGATATGAATGGCGAAATGCTTTTACAAAAGGGAGAAAACAGAAACAATGTACTTCATGCGTTGAAGTTTATACGAGGACAAAGATGTTATGGGCTCCATGTTCTACTAGTCCAAAAATCTGGTTTATTTCGCTATCGTTTCAAATTTTCAATTTGTCAAAATTGCGCAAACTTTCTAGGCTCCTATAAGACTAAGCTTATGGTGTTAACAGTATCATCTTGTGCACATCCAAGTTCAACTAATTTTTGACACAAACCAATTACCCAAATCCAATGGAAATTGAGAAAAGAGGGAGTTGGTTTTCCTGGGACACCCAAAATGTAAAAAATTCGACAATGTGTTTGACAAAATGCACCTCAAAATGTTAGGTAACATTCAAAATGTGAAACTCTGACTAGAAAACAACAACAAAAAGGGTTTATATTTTTCAACAGGTTGTTGGTCAGACTCCTAAAAAAACATGCTTTTCTTGTCAATCAAAATTAAAAAATGGGTTCGCCCAATTGTCATGACGATGCAAAAAAATCCAATTCAAGATTCAGTTGGTCCCACTTCCTAAATCTCTGCATGTTAAAATATGCAAAACGCCGGGATTTTGGGATTTGGAAATGGTATTCTAAAACATGCAGTGCACATAGAACATAACCACAATGCTTGTAGCGGCGGAAATTATACCAATATGAAAACATTTTCACTTTCTCAAAATTTTTTAAAAAAAGAAGAAGAAGAAGAAGAAGAAGAAGGAAGATTTCAACTTTGAGAACTAAAAAAAATAAAATAAACACTATTTCGAAATCTTTTTAAGTTCATTTTTCGAGTTCATTTTTCAATCTAAAATGAGATTTTCGAAGGTTTTTGAAGATTATACACAAACAGAAACAGATTACAATCAATTTGATAATGCTCGAATGACATTACGAATCTGACTGGACTAATTAGGAAAGACATCTAAAGATTTTTGATGATCATACTTCTGTACGATTACCATGATCCATGACAAGTAACTGTAGTCTGTAGCTAGTCTTGAACAAAACATTGGTTTAATTAAGATTACTGCTATGTTCCAATAAGAACTTTAGGACCATCAAAGATCTAGAATTCATAAAAATTTTATTAGGAGAATTGGGGGTTTAGTCCCCTTCACTTGTAACAAAAAGAGAGAGAGAAAAAAAATGCAGACAATGACGGAACTAGAATAAAAATTAAGGGAACCTACCTATTTCATTGATATATCTAATGTTAGCAGATTATTGATAATAAATTGACAATGACATATGATGCATTACAAACTGGTCCACCCCAAATTTATATCTCACATAACTCTGAAACTGACGAGTACAATATATGAATGTGAGTATCGATCATCATGTTGATATAGATATATGTATCTTTTTTAGAAGAAACATCATGTTGATATGAAGTGCATGAATTGACAACCGAATTAACAGCATAATATAAATTGTAATAAATGTGGACCTTCGACCAACCACCAAGATCGTATGTATATATAAGTAGAACGACTCTCATCAATTGCAAATATTAATTTTTTAAAAAATATTTATTAAGAACTAATCAAAATAGAAGATTCTCAAAAAAAAAAAAAAAAAAAAAAATCAAAATAGAAAATTCTTGCGTAAAGTAACAATTGGCATAGTTTTCATGTTAGCGTACAACCTAACAGAAGCCAAAAGAAAAACAACAAATGAAATAAGTATAGAATACTTACCAGAAGCCAAAAGAAAACGACAAATGAAATAATTATAGAATACTTTCGGGTATACTAAATGTGTATTAGCTCATCTTACATAATTATTATTATTATTTTTATATAATATAGAAATCCTACTCTAGTTTAATCTAAGTATATATGTGAAATAGATTCCAGTTAAACCTCGGCCCTTGCCCCCCACACCCTACATCCCATAAGCACTTATACTTGTGAAGTGACTATCGCACCAAGGGTGTGCGGTGCCTTTTACATAATTATAAATCTCACCAATCATGTATATTATATTAAAGTGAATGTTTCAAAAAAAGTTCAATCATTAATTCAAATTAGATTCTAATTGCACTTTTATGTAAAGTCTTATTCTAATTGTCTTATTATCAAGTGTTAATATACTCTATGCGAGTCAAATTTCTCGAGATAGATGAGCTCGCATAAATATAACCGTCACAATTCATTTGTTATATATGGGTGTTGAGTTTACAATGGGAGAGCTAAAAGAAGGAAATCAAAATGTTAAATAATTGATAAGGGTTCTGAACCCTTACTTAAATCTCGGGGGGGGGGGGGGGGGGGGGGGGGGGAAGATTTCTATTTTATACTGGTTGATCCACCTTTCAGTAGTGGGTTGTGATAATAGAGGATCAGAGTTCTAAAGATACTTAACTCATTAGGTGTCTCCTCCCCCTTTTGAGGAATATGAGTGGATTAATAGGTGTGGAGTATTGTTCAGGCTAGTTATTCAGTAATTAATGCGGCCCATATTAGGTAGGAACATTTAATTAATGCAGAGGAAACTGTTGTTGAGTTTAGATTAGGGATGGCAATTTTGCCCCGCCCCGCTTGACCCGCCCCTCCCCGCTTCGCCCGGTGCGGGTTTTCCCTGCCCCGCAAAGGTGATGGGGCGGGGATGGGGCAAGATTTTAGACCTGCACCACGGGGCGGGGCGGGGCGGGGATGGGTTTACACTTTTTAGACCCGCTCGCCCCATCCCCGCCCCGCATTAATAAGGGTTAAATTGTAATTTTTTCATACCCTAAAACCCTACTATTTAAACAAAAATATCATCAACTTATTTTATTCTACCTAACGTGGCTCTACCTTTTTTTTTCTCTCTAGCAAAGTTGGAAATAAGGTACAAATTTTAACGCTTTTTTTTATCTTTATTAGAAACAAATTTATATACTATTGAATTATTGATTTCATTCATGATTCATACGTCTTTCTCAACTTATTTTTCATCATGAACATAATATATATATATATATATATATATTTTTTTTTTTTTAATGAGGTACTGGTTTGAGGCTCTAAATATTTGTTTGTGTCATTGTTTTTGTAATTTTGTGTGAGCATTTGGTTGTTAATATAAGGTACGTCATCACAGACTGTTACCCAGTTACACACACCCCTATTTTCTCTTAACACTTAGAATTCCTATTGGGATTTCACTTTGCTTAACAACACTGCTTCTTTATGCTTGTCAAAATCCATATCTATTTTATGAGTTGGGTTTTTGTTTTTGAATTTTCATGTTAGAAATATGAGGTGGTGAATGGAGAACAAGATGATGAGGAATATGTTTCCCTATTGGTTTGATTGCCGATATGATGGCATCAATCATGTATTAGCTCTAGCTGATCATTCTCCTCCACACAAAAATTATATACAATTTAATTTTGTTTTCTATATTTTTATTAAAAAGTATAAGGTACATGTTTGAGACTTTGTCCCATTTGCTAAAAATTACTTTGATTTGATAGGATAAATTTATTTATAATTTAAAGTATATTTTTATTATTAAAATATGTCATTTTATTTGAAAAAATGGTAATAGTTGTAGGGAAAATTTATAAGAAATAAAGTTTTACGAGGTAGGACGGGGCTTCGCGGGTCTTCATGGGGCCTTAAGGGGCGGGGATGGGGCAAGAAAAATCCATGTGGGGCGGGGGCGAAGATCCCATCCTTCGGCCCTGCACCGCCCCATTGCATCCCTAGTTTAGATGCCGCCTCCTCTGATTCCTCGGCTCTGGACATTCGAGGTTTGGTTATATCTCGGTTTGACATTTCCACTTTTGTTTAAAAAATATATAAATTACATACATTCATAATTGGGTGTAAGGAGATTTGAACCTTGAATATCTCCGTTGAAAGTCCATGTACCAGCTTGTTGCTGCTTCTGTGTTTCTGCTGTGTGCAGTTGTGTTTTGGACTTTGTTGTCTTTCTTTTTCAGCTTTTTGAATGAAATCCGGTCCAATAAAAAAAAAAAAAAAAAAAAAAACTCCGTTGAAAGTACCAAAATGTGCCAACCATTTGAACAAAAAGGCTATATAAAAGTTAAACTGATGAAAACTATGATAAGGATAAGGTTTGGCTACAAACTAACTTAATATATTTTTATTGAATATGAATTTTGATAAATCTACCGTTGAAATACACTTTCTTTTCATATCTTCCATGCTTGCAAAATTTCAAAAATATCAAAGATCAATAGCTATGTTATCGATCAAATGTTCAAATTTCAAGTTCTTGTAGTTTAAAATTATGTATAAAAAATAAGTTTATAAATTGAATAGTAAATAACATCCAATGCACAAATTTGAAATACATATTAAGAACATAAAGAACATACAATTCAACAGATAGATTTTCAAAATATATAGTTATGTTAATTTTTTTTTTAATGGAATTTGTCGCCATTGGCTATAACTAACTCTGTAGCCAAATTTTGTCTATATCATAATTAATTGCAACAAGTCTTTTTATATATATATATATATATATATATATATA
Organism: Quercus wislizeni; assembly: GCA_023055345.1. NCBI lineage: Eukaryota > Viridiplantae > Streptophyta > Magnoliopsida > Fagales > Fagaceae > Quercus > Quercus wislizeni. The sequence goes on from JALGQJ010000022.1 coordinate 4,535,610, forward strand.
TAGATACAATAATATTTGAAACTCATGACGTTTGCTTCATTATGATTGCTTATTATTATGAGACTAAGATACTTAATATATATATATATATATATATTTTAAGAATAGAGATTGAATCCTAAATCTTTTATTTAATGATAAAAAAACCTTACCAATAGTTAAATGGAACCTACCATGTAGTTATACTTAAACAAAACGTTCTTCAAAATAATTTTAATATTCCAAGAACGAGCAGGACCATTGCTGTATGCACTATAATATATTTTTTTTGGGATGAATGCTAGCACTGTAACTTACAGCCATTATTTATTCAAAAGCATTTTATAATCTGCATCATAATAGTGGTTTAGGGTGTAGGATTCAATTGATTTTATGCAGTCCAGGTATTTTTACATTACATGCATGCACAAACCCAAGGTCAAATCCTCATGTCCTCACCATCATGTAAAAAACAGTGGGTGCACTTGGTAGTGGAGATGCCATAATATATACATAGAAGACTAGCTTGTCTAATCACAACTGAAGTGGGTTCATTAATAATGAGGAGGAGGACATAAAGTTTTATTATGACGGCCCCAAATTCTATCCCATTGGACTTTAACTTAGAGACCACCAATCGCTTTAATCAATTCCAATACTGAAATGAAACCTCACTTCCATATTCTTTTTTGACAACCACTTCTATGTATTCTTCATATCATATTATATTATACCAATTTACCATTTTAGAAAAATAGGGTTTATTATTATAAGCTTTTTAATATAAAGAAAAGATGATTCCATTCTCATATACTATATCTATATTTATATTTTTTATAAACTAATTTAAGTTATATATAAAGTTTGAATACCTCATATTTTCTCAAAACTGTCCAACGAACCTTTTAATTATTATTTTAAAAAAGGACATTCTTAAATCAAACTAGGGATTATTTTTCCTCATTTCAAGTGACAATGTTTATCCTCACCAAGCATCTCAAACACATTAATTTCTTCTCGCCCAGTTTCTTTCCTTCGCGTTAGTGCCTAGTAGGGTTCCAATGTCAAATCTTCTATCTTCTACTTCTTTCTCTCTTAATTTTACTGTGCTTTTGTGTTAGAGTCCAATCCTAAGAAAGGGTATGAATAGATGGTTAATAGTTAATTACTCCCCATAATTTTCCAATATAGTCTAGCTCTTATCTTTCCTTCCAAGTAATTTTCGGTTTGGTTATAGCTATTTGTTTCGAAATGCAAGTTAATAAATAACTTTAAGCAATAATAGTCTTTTGCTTAAAGTCATTTTACTGTCTTGCATTTCAACAAATAAAGCTTTCCAGAAAAAGGTGATCAAAATACATATAGCTCAGTATTAAAAACAATTATGATTTTTATTATTTCCAAAAAATAGTTTTTTTGTCAGTTGTAATTATTACAAAAGATGGAGTAATTGGTTTTTCCTTTTTCAATGTTAAAGTAAAGACTATTATTCTCTCCCCACCCCAACAAAAAAAAAAAAAAACTTTTTATTGAACAGAAACAAATAGCTAAAGAGAGAACCTCTCCAAATCTATCTGCATTTCAAAAACCCCTTTAGCTTACAATAATTAACCAAAAAGGCAACATTATGATTTATGGGCAACAAATCCAATTCGCCAAAAGATTTTAAGCTAAAAGTGGTATTGGTTTTTTCAAATAAAAAAAAAAGTTATTAGTGTTTATTGATTTTTAAGAAAATGGCCATATTTTAGAACATCCCAAAATCGAATAAATGACACACCAAAAAGAAAAAAAAAGAAAAAACCCTATAGGGAGTATCTTATAGGTAGAATAGTGTTATTTGTGAAAACTACAAGATATAAAACTTAGAAGAAAGTTGGTATCAATCACTAAAATTGGATGAAAATTGTGACCAAGTAATATTAACACTCCATTTGTTTTGATAGGAAACTCTTTTTGGAAAACATATTCTTTTTCTTATATTTGGTTACGATCATAAAAATGGGCTACAAAAAACATTTCTTGAGAGATAGTAGTCCATGGAGAGAGAGAGAGCGAGGGAAAAAGAGAGGCAATAGTTACAATTTGAAGATATATATATATATATATATATATATATATATATATATATATGTATGTGTATATATATATATGTATGTATATAAAAGTGATGGTTTGTTGAGTATGTAACATTTTGATAAACATTTTTTGTTCTTGAGAGGCAGTAAACATTTTTCACTCTCTATTAGGCTTGATTTTCCATTGACCACATAAAATATTTATCATTAACTTGTGTTTTCCATTGTACCAACACCAGAAAATGCAAAGAAAAAAAATTGTCAAAACATACCCATCATAAATATGGGTTGATAATTGTCTGTCATTATTCGGCATAGTTTGTGATATTCAGAATTAACTCAAGATTTATGAATGTTTGAGATTTTTTTTTTTTTTCGAGAGTTATTCTAGAACTATTGAGGTTTAGCTCAAGATTTATTAACTCAAGATGCATGTTTGTGAGTTATTCTGGAACTATTGAGGTTTAACATATTTGGTTTTGTATGTATGATGAAAACAACCGAAAATAAATTCAAATCCAAATACTTTGGGATGGGGTCAACGTTGATCAAACTCAATGATAAGTGAGAAAGTTTCAATGTTCATCAAACTCAATTTTTACAGTATAATTAAGGAGTAATGTTTTTTTTAAAGCAAAATGGAATGTTGGACCCTTTCATCACCTAACCAATTTCATGTGAAATATGTAATTATTTCTTTAAAAAAATCGCAAAAGACAAAAGAAATATTCAAGTGGGATGACTATAATGGAATTGAGGTGAATCAGATGATAAGCTGTCCTCCTCCACCGTATTTCACTGAAATAAATATATAAAAAGTGAGATTATTTTAAATTGACACCGCCACAAATAAATACTATGTGGGAGTGAGAGGATAATATGAGAACATTAAAACCGGCAATAAATAAAGTGGTTAATGGTAACATGAACACGAACAGAATGTTAATATTGTGGCTAAGGTATGTATGTACTTGACCATTTCCTACGTTATCCTCTTTCATTGTCACATGTCCATGGATTATAATATCCTTGGTAGGTAGGAAGGAACAAGGATCCAAAATTTCCAAACTAAGAAAACAATTTTCAAATCTCGTTAGTCACCAACATAACAAAGACAATTGGCAATATAAAAAAGCAATAGTCAAAAATTCAAAAAACCCTTTTGTTTTATACCATAATAACAAATTAAACCATACACTTTTTAATTTTGTTAATTTAAACTCCACACTTTTCTCAGTATGACCATCAAAAGCTCCCATCTCATTTCGCTAAACACAATTTTTTTGGTTATTGTTGTTGATAATTCGATAGTTACAATAAAGTAGAAGAAGTTAAATTTTAAATGTCTTCATTAGAAACACAGAGAATTGACACTTGCCATAACATACAAGACTCTTGGATCATTAAACACTTACTTAAACACGAGAAGTTTGACATCAATAGTCAACACACCTTAAAATATAACCTCGGTTTTTTTTTTTTTTTTGAAGATAATAGTGGTATTTTCTATTGAACTTAGTGATTATATAATTTTAAAATATAGTTATGTGGCATTCTTTTTTCCCACATTTATGATAGATCCTACCATAAATTAATTAATAAGATCCACTATAAATATAAAAAAAGTACCCATACATCTGTTACATGAGAAGGAAACTACATATAGTGGATATATGATACAATTTTTCATGAATGTGAAAAGAGAAAGAGTATCAAGTCACTATATTTTCGGAAATACTTGATAAATGGGATTTTAGCTTTTTGGTAAAGTTTTTTCATCTTTCTAAAGTGAGAAAATATATAGGTTTGATAAAAAATAAAAAATAAAAAATAAAAGAATTTTTGTGTGTATTGGTAATATAGTTTTTTTTTTTTTTTTTATAATGTAAAATTTAACGGGTTGGTATAGAGATTTTGATTGTTAGTATAATAATGAAAGTGTAGGATATAAACTCAAGCAATTAAAAGAATAGGTTTTAATTTTGTAAAAATGGAATATATATTCATTTATTTGGATTTTCGGAAAAGCAATTTGCTTATATTTGGCAATTGGCGCCCAAGTGGCCTGTGGCCCTTCTTTTAGTGTTTTAGTGGAGAGCTGTAGCTATCATGCGCACCAGCTCACTTTTCTCCAAAGAGGCAAGGAAAGGAAAAGAATCCAAAATTCCTCTTCTTTTTTATTTATTTATATATATATATATATATATTGGGGTATAAATTGTAACGTGTAAGTATTACTGAAATCGTAACGTGTAAGTATATTAGGGTTGACCTAGTGATTGGATACTTAGTTTCAATGTAACTGTATTGGATTTGACTAGAAACTCTTCAGTTCAAGTCCAGCCGCCCAGGTACTAAAAAAAAAAAAAGTATTACTGAAATAATTTGTCAAAAATAATAATAATAATAATAATAATAATAACTGAAACACCCTCTCTCGTCTGCTATCCTTTGTCAGTTGTATAAACCTATGTATGGTTTTGGTGCAATAGGCTTTTGTTACTTTGTGTACTGTAATGGCCCCCAAATACATACAAGTATTTACAAAAAAATGAAGTGGGTCCCACACGGAAACCAGGATTTGAGGCTGAGTTTTGTAGTTTAGGCACCAAAAATCAACCAAAAAACGTGGCTGATGACCCCCATTTCACTTTCATCCCCCATTTACTCCCACTCCTTTCTTTATTTGTTTCTTTATTAATTAATTTAAGTTAGTTTCACACAGAAAGCCAAAAAAAAAAAAAAAAGATAAAAAAAAAGGGGTTAGTTTCACACACAAACATAAGTACACAACTACTCTTATAAGACCACTCTCTTCAATGGTGACGAAAAACAGTTACAGTTACACACACACACACACAACTTTTTCTTGAAGTTTTAAGAAAACAACAGTGAGTTTAAAAGAAGTTTTAGAACCTAGTATATTTTACAGCCCTTTTTATGATTTCTTCTTTCTCTTGCATGTGCTAAGTTTTGTTTTCTCTTCTTCACCTTTTTTTGCTGTTATTGTTGTTTTGCCTTTCTTTCTTTCTTTCCACTGTTTGACCTTTCAGTCTTTGTCTGAAGCATGACAACACAAGCTTGAAACTTTAAAATAGCGTTGCTGTATTGGGAATCAGCTGCTTCTCTTACTGCTTTTGTCTATTGGATTGGTGTCGTTCTTCTTGGATCCAATTCTTGAGGTAAGGATTAAGAAAAGGTTTCTCTTTTATTTTATTATTATATTGTTTTTATTCTTTGCTTTGCAGCTTTTGCTGGGTGTTTTTTGTATTTTTTATTTTTTATATATATATATATATATATATATATATATATATATATATTTGTGTAACTTTGTGGCTTTGTTGGATTATTTGCACTGATTTGTTTTTCTGGGTTTTTAATATATTTCATTATCTTTCATGGGTTTTACTTAAGAGGTGGCAGGAAGTTGATAAATTGAATCTTTTTCCTCTGTTCTTGAAAAGATACACCTTTTCGCTTCTGTGAACAGTGAAGGAGGTATTCCTGAGTAGAGCTGAGCTTCTTTGATACCAAACTTTGTATGAAATTCGAGCCATTTACTCTGTGTGTGTGTGTTTGTTTTATGAAATTGTATTTTGTAAAAGTATGGGTGATTCTCTCTTTATGTTCAAATATATGCATCTGAGGTTTGTACATCTGCAATTATTTCCACCAATGCTCTTCTTCCTTTGTTGTTTATTCCCCTCTCTCTTTAATGTACTTCTTATCTGCCATTAAAAGTTTAGATTTGCTTTATAACTCAATTTTACAATCATAAATCCTTACAAATCTAAACCTTTGTTTACCCTTATATACATAGATAGAGTTATCTTATTGATATCAATAAAATGAAATAATGTGTCCTAATTTGCCTTTTCTTTTCCATTTCTGATTAGAAACAACTTTTAATAATATCCACAAAAGGGAAAGTTGGAACCTGGAACATGCTTGTTATTGCATATTATGTTCGTTTCTTATCAAGTAAATAAAAATTCCTTGGTTCATTGTTTTAGGTTATTTTTTGGAGGCCAGCATGTCAATCAAATGCTCCACTTTTGGATTTGTTAATAACTACCTGTCAAATGATTTGTGACAGCCTCTGTTGATTTTTATCTTTTAATTTTATTTTCCTAATTTTGCAGAATTTTGACAACTTTATAACCATTTCTGTTGCTTTCAGATTTCTTGCGAGGACCGTGGAAAATAGAGGTTTATATAATCTGGTGTACCGTCATTATCATGATATCTAGTTGGAATCAGAGGATGGAAAGTAAAGTTATCTACTGTTGATGCGACTCTAGTCCATAGAAGCAGAAGATGGAAAATAGATTTGTCAATGCTCGTAAAGATGGCCAGCAAGAAGATTCATTGCATAACTTGAGCAAGGCCAGAGAATTGAGTGGAGAAGAAAGTCTGGATTTTTCTGAGTCTAAATCAAAAAAGTTGGTGAGAAGAGTAAATTCGCCACGTGCAATAATTTTAAATTTTAAGCAATCTCAAATTCGCAAAAGTTGCAATGAGAATTCTTTACTTCGAAGTACTCATGGAGTGGACAGTAGGATTCCGAAGCATTTGGTAAGTATAGATGAAAAATATCTTCGTCGTTGCCTGGGATTGATTCATATCAGTGCATCAAAAGCAGTACGATGCAGTACATCTATGAATTTGAGCTCTCTGAAGATGAGCATTTTGTCTGACAGCTTAAATCCAGCTAAAATTGAAAATAGATATTCATGTGATTCGGCTAGGTTCATTTTTGAATGTCCGTTGGAATCTGGGACTGGGGGTGTAGCTGTAAGCCCTGCAGGACGATGGATTGTAGGTACAATTATGGGGAGCAAGAGTATGATGAACGTATTGAAGAGCCCGTTGTTTCATCAATTTGGTGCCTTAGATGGCAATGCCAACTTCACAAGATCGAATTTGAATGATATTAAAGGTTCAATATGCTATGATATTGTGGACTCTCCCAGTAGGTTAAGTATATCTTCACCACAGAAGACAAATAAGGAACCTCCATCTATGGGAAGCCATACAGATGGATCTGATAGGGCACATAAAAGGCATGTTTCAATGTCTAGCACAAACTCTACATGTTCTGATCAGTCTTCTTCTTCTGCTTCTGCCACTGTTTCTCAGGGGATGCTCCAATGTACATGGAAGGGGGGGCTTCCTCATTTTGTATTCTCTGCAGATGATCAGAGGGAGATCTACCTAGCCAATGTGTGGAAGGCTGAGTCAACAGATGATAAGGCTGTAGACTATATGTACTCATTCCATTCAAAAAAGGGTGGCCAGAAGGACCTATCAATTTGTGATAATGAGTCACAACTTGTTGGTAAGATGAAGGTTTCTGCATCTTTCACCCTCTGCCCAGACAATTCCAAAATCATGGAGACTCAGTTTGTTTTGTATGGTGCTAATGAAGATTGTGACATAGAGACAAACACTTCAAAGCATAGTCTGAGGAAGAACAAGGGCTTGTCAAAGAAGGTGGCGGAAGTGTTCAAAATGAGTCATTTGTCTAAAAAGAGAAATGTCTCCAAGTTTGGGGGATCTAGTGCCATACTGGAAAATTGTTCCTGGGACCCATCCTTAGATACAAGACGCAACCTTGATGCATTAGGTGGGGCCAAAAAGTTGGAAAATCATCTTCTGCCAAATTTTGAATTAGCTGCCATTGTTGTGAAAGACCACCTCCGTGACAAATGTCAGGAAGAAGTTGGGGGTTGGGGCTTGAAATTTCTCAAGAAATCAGGGCCTAGGCAAACAGTTGCTTCTCCAGAAGCATCGGTACATTGTGAAAGTTCTGGTCGAAATACTGGTGATTGCTCTACAAGTGTGGACATTCTAATCCCAGAGGGTCTTCATGGTGGGCCAATAACAAAAAATGGTGGCCCTTCCACTCTCACTGAAAGATGGAGATCTGGTGGACACTGTGACTGTGGTGGTTGGGATATTGGGTGTCCTCTCACGATACTTAAAACTAGATCAACCAAAGATGAGATTTTGCCTGAAGTGGAGATAGAGGAGTGTAAGCCATTTGATATTTTTAAACAGGTGAGTCAATCTCCTTGTATTCTTTTCTTATAGTACAATTAAGAATTGCAGATGGTATTGAGTGTCACTAATGGCTTCAAGCTATAGCAACTATAGAGTTTGTTTTTGCCATACATCTTTACAAGAACTCTATATTCTGTTCTTCTCCACATAAGAAGTTATTTAATTCTCCTTCTGTCATGCTATTTTTCATATAAATAATTTTAACTAGTACAGTATTTAATTTTATTGTAGTTCTGTCGTATTCTACTGTACTGTGACTGAAAAAAGAAGTATGGCCAATTTCGCTGACTAGATCCGATGTTTGCCAAACTTAGTTCTTGTTCCTTCGATCATTTAATTGTGTCCCATAAATTTTTGCACATGCAACCTAAGGTATTTTAGTTGTTATAGAGAGATTTCAGAAATAATTTTTCATACTAGTGTCTATTCACATAATGGGTTTTTGTCATATTTGTTGAACTTTCATGCAACCTCTCCTTCAAAATGCAGAGATATAACTGTGGCCAATCTTCAAATTTTCAGGATTCACAGCACACAGCTCCCACATTGAGGATGGAAACTGTTCGTGATGGTTTATATTTTATTCATTTTCAACCTCCTCTATCAGCTTTGCAGTCTTTCTCGATTGCGGTGGCAATTATCCACATTCGGAGTCCCACACTCCGGCCCAAAAAATTGAAAGAGTTGAAGTAGCAAGATCCAGGATGGTGTTTATTTTGTAGTTGTAAACCTTACTGTGTTATAGCAGTAAGTCAAAATTTTAGTATTTACATATGAGTTGAGATGTTGATTATCGCATTTTATGGTTGCTAATTGCCCTAGATTCAGAGTGTTTTCATACTTTAGGTTAGTTGGTGCTGATTGGTTTATTTTATACTTTGATTCTTAGTTCAAACACTCCTGTAGTCTGCTCCTTTTTATCAAATGTACAAGGTATTGGTAAAGTGAATTTGGTTTGAAATCATCTTGATGACCATTAGCCTATAATGAGATTGGTGTACTCCATTGAACTAGTATCTTTCATGAAAAATAATGCCATGGTTTGTTGGACACTTGTTGAAAGTTTTGCAGCTTGGACAGATGGGGACATGATACTTGTGGCAGACTCCTGTATGCATTTTGATTTTAAAAAAAAAAAATAGAAAAAGAAAAAAGGAAGAGTTTTTCAGCTTCATTTTCCTAATGGTGCAGACTTAGAAGTTTATGTACTTTTGAGGGGAAAACCATGCTCTGTAGATATATGTTATTCTCTTAATTCAGTATCTGTGGTTCTTATGCATAGAAATAGACTCTCAAACATAAATATGTTTTAGTCTTATAAATTCACACACACGCATACTTTTTTCCCTGTCTCAATTTTTTTTTTTTTTTTCCTTTTATGAATGGCGATGTTTGGCTCTCTACAAGTCATAGGTACAATTTGAAGATCATAATTCTTTGAATGAAATTGTGAGGATGCAATTTGAAGAGGATTATTTTCCCTCCTCTTTTACACAAGTGTTTCAAAGAACTTACATGTGTCTGTTCAGCACTTCTAGTAAAGTGTTTTTTTGGAATTTCTTATTATGGGAGAGCCAACGGATCAAGTCATCATTTTTGGGTTTATACTTACGCTGAATTTTCCTGTTTCTTTTTGTCAGAAGCTCATGGTTTAGTGAATTATAGTTTTTTTTTTACTGCTTGATCTGTTTGTGCACTTTTAGAGATCACTTGAACAAACATAGATGCAAGAATGGTATGTGTCATATAAATATATAGAAATTTGTACTATCATTTCTTAATGGAGGAAATTTTTGATTTCATGTTTTTACTTTGTTTAGGAGAAACCATTGAACTTATTAACCCCCCCGCCCCCCCAACTTGCTGTTGTTTCATGTATATAATGTGTTTGCTGGGTTGAATTGACCATTTCTACTCTCCAACATGATTAGTCTTCATGGTGAGCTAAATTCTTCTTTTTTGACTGTTCAGCCATGTGGTAAGGTCCTAGCTAGTCCATTGAAAGAAAGAAAAGGAAAAGGAGAAAAATTATCGTCTTATGTTCTTCACCATCTAATAAGAAAAATGTGAAATGTTTCGGGTTTTAAATTTTTTTTTTTTTTTATGTAACTAGATGCTATTGACCTGAGAAGGAAATTATGAAGAAAAAGTTGCATGAGCTTAACATATTATGCTTAGAACGATTTTCAAGGTTCCATACCTACATCATATCCAACATTTGTCTACACATACATGAGCATGTGTTGCACTTTGCTTAAATATGAAATATATTAGTGTTCAAACCCACTTTTATTGGTATATATTTGTATGTTTTTGCTAACCATTATTTAGTAATTGTTGTCCATATCATAAGATTATTGTTGGCTAATTCATTTTAGGCAGTGCTACTCAGAAGGAGGTCACAGCTTGTGGGTTACTTTCTAATAGAGATATCTACAAGGTTGTAACTGATATTCCATTTTATGTCGATTATTAACTTGAACATTCGTCCATAGCAAAGATAGTTATAAGTTTTTGTCCTTTGCTAGCTACTTCATTTTCATGTTTCAACATGGCAAGCAACTTTCGGACAGTTATGTTTTCTGTACATGCCATTCAGTATTTGTCCCACCTTTTCCTTTCATTTGTCTTTCTCATTCCAGCTCAATCTAAAAGCATGTTGATGGAGAACCAAGAAACTAGAAGGGAGGAAGCCCCAGAATTGTTGCTTTCAGAGCAGAAGATATCACTTGAAAGTTGCACAAGGTAGCTAAGCTTATCACTGTTTCTTGATGTTCTATGTGAAGTTTTATGAATCATAGATCAGTTAGACATTCATTAAACTTTAATTGAAAAAAAGAGAAGGCATAATAATTTGAAATTCCTAAGTTTGTAACTTTTATAAAATCCATATTTGGATGCTATAATAAACCTGATCAGTGTCCAACTGGATATTCTTGAGGCTATGCACCCAGCCATACTCATGAATAAAGTTGTAGCCATGAGGAGACAACTTAACATGACTAGCATTTGAGTGGTTAAATATCATTGTTCAAGAGGTAGCATCCTTGGATACATTGGTTGAGTTTATAAAAAAGTTCAAGAGGTTGTAGTACAACAGCCTATATATATGTTTAGAACGGCAGTTTAGGACAATGTAGGTTAATACTCTAAGTTGCATAGCAACATGATAAAAACTTTGTGGATGTCTTGATTTGGCTCTAAACCTATATAATTGTATCTTGTTCCATTTCATAACGATATGGGCATAACCAAATTTCAATTTACTGAAGGATACGTAAATTATGGTGAACCTCTATACCTTGTGGTTTGTAAAATAGTAAATGGCATGAAAGTAGATCATCTAATAGATAACTTCTTTTCTCTTCTGAAATATAGACTTTGCTTTAGTATCTGGAACATTTTCATCATGATGAGGTTTTTCAGCTGAAACTTGTCTATCAATGAAAATATGTACACTTAAATTAGTTTAGATGTTTCCATGGATGTGCTACTGTTGTGAAAAACAGACCCAAAAAAGAAAAAAAAGAGTTAGCACCACCAGGCCACAACTTGCTGCAGTCATGAACTTGTGATAGCTAACTTCACTACAAATGTCCCAATGTCTGAATTATTCATTGGATTCTTTAACTTCTTTATCTTTAAAAGAACTGTTGTAACCTCTTTTAGCTTGGGTATTTCCAATCAACAGTTCAATCACTAGGTATGACAGTCATTAGGATGTCAAATGAACAAGGGAGCATACCTAAAGGCTGTTGGGCTTGAACCTCCTTAATTGTAGCTTCCAGACTTGACAACTGTGGTAAATGTATTTAAATTATTCAAATGATTCCTAGTATCAGTACCTTCTTTCATGGGTAGTTAACACGACTCTTTTTTCAAGTACAATTGATTTGCAAGCAACTTTGACATATGTATACCTTTTCCACAATTATTGCGGTTTTATTTGACAAGTACTTTTCCCTTGAGGCAAGATTCAAATAGATAGTTCTTGCTGCCTTCATTCAAGTTCTTTCTCATTTATCATCCAATATAGTAGTTGGCTTTTTCGACATCTCATATAACGCCTTTATCAATCCTTGCTGCACTAGGATATCTTTGATAATACTTTGCCAAAAGTGAGTTTTCTAGTCAAACGGCTTCATGGCCTTTTCAATCCTCGATGCACTAAGAGATCTTTGAACTTTTTCCCTCATGGATTGGACTTAATAGTTACCAAATCCTCATCAAAACTCATACCCTTCTCTTCTTGGTTTGATGCTTCCATGAAGTCACTGTCATTTAGATGCTTCCCTTAAGTCACTGCCATCTGGATTAGATATGTGATCTTGCTAAAATTTTAATTTTGCTGTGTTAAGTAGTCTGATCATGACTAATGAGAACATTTAATTCTAGAGAAAGAAGGGAAAATTTGTAAGCTGCTTCCTTGATTTAATTATAAAATTCTCAAACCCTATAACCTATTTTTTTTACCAGTATAGTTACCTTGATTTTTTTTTTTTTTTTTTTTTTTGCTGAATTAGTTATCTGGATTATTTTTGTAGTTTGTGATTGCGTATTGATTTTTGGCTACGTTCTTGATTTATGGGAACCTCCTTTATTTATTTATCTTGGCTTAATTGTTACAGGCTGCTCCACTTATGAAAACCTTGCACGTCTTGTACCTCATTTGTAAAGGTTTGTTATGGTATGATATGATAGTGGTCACCACCAGACTCAGTTGCCTCCATTCAAAAGACTAACGAATGTACCTTTTACTATGCTGTATGCTGGAATTATTTACCATAGAATTGATCCAAGGCGCATGGAACAATTAAGAGAATAGTGCCTAATGTTGGGTCATTTTTTACACCTCAGTAAGACTAGCTTTAGCCCTTTACTTTATGTAATGAGACATTAAACCTTATCATCATTGATGTATAGTATACCCTCTTCTTAGCTTCTATTCAAAAGTAGTTAATTCCTTGAACCAAAACCAAAGGAATAGATTGTAACCTACTTGCTTTGGTCCAGTTCCAACTCTCAAGTAAAAATTGTCGTAGCTTTCATATAGCAGCAGTTTAAAAGTTTGGAGAGAAACCTTTTCGATCAGAAAGTCAAATGATACTTCAAATTACAATTTGAAAGTACTCTATATGTATGAGAATGTACTTGAACATGATGAGGAACTTCATGATTAGTTTATTTTCTGGGTGCATAGTTGGGATGACTGGATTCTTTTTTGGCATTATTGGTGAACCACGAGACTGAGAACTCAGATTAAAGCTGTATTATATATTCAATGAGCTAATCTTACTATTTCAGCTTTCACAGCAGCAAATACAAAAAAGTTTATGATAAAAGAGGCTTATTTAGAGAAGGATTCCCATCACAGAAACTGACTTGCACGTTGCAACCATTTTCATAAATCTTTTACTTGGTGTAGAATTTGAACATCTGCTCTATTGTTCTGCTTTAGTTTTTAATATTAATGTAGGACATTGTGCATATGATTGAACTCTTTTTTAGTATTGATATAAAAAAGTTGATAAATAAATTTTTTTTTTCCTCTTGTTCTTCCCCAACTTGCTATATAATTTTTATCGTCATAATTTATCATAAGTCTTATGTTTAGGCGTATAGCCTCTTGGGCAACCTTTTTTGGCTCCCCTCTTTGCCACGTTTTAATTTTCATAAGTAGCATTGTCAGTTGTCACTGCATCTAGGTAGGTTTCTAGAGCTCTCTCTCTCTCTCTCTCTCTCATATAATTGCTTTAACCTTCTTATTCCACCACCATGACTCCAAATAAAAAAAGAAAAGAAAAAAGGACTCCTTTGTCAATCGCCTACGCCCTTTAGAGTTTTCAAGTACGTCTTTAGCCTTCATTTCACATCTTATCAACATATTCATCTAAATAGAAAATTCTACTTGTCTACTTTAATCATTTTATCTTTAATCATGGCTCTTTTCACCCCCTTCTGAATCCATCACCTAATCATCAGGTTACTTTGTATAATACATCATTTTTCCATCTTCTAACACAAATATCTAATATCACCATCTTATGTTGATTGGTTACGCTTTCTTCTGACATCAGTTTACAATATTTACATCTACTATTCACTTTTTAAGTAAGACGAAGTCTATTTGGCTAATGTTTGTCTCACTTTTAGAGATTTTTTTTTTTTTTGTAAATTTTTTAGAAGAGTCTCACTTTTGGAGGTAAGTTAGTGTAATTCACTCTTTTCGAAACCAAATGGTTGTTAATATCGAATCAGACATTATTGCAAAGTCTAGGATAGCATCTCCTAGTTTATTCCTCCATATCCTTAGCTTTCATGAACTCTTTCAAAGCCCCACTATTCTTTCCAACTTGACTCTTCAGGTCTCCCCAATAAAAATATTTTCCTCATTTGGTAACCTTTGAATCAATTCATCCATGTCCTCCCTAAATTTTTGGATGATGGATTCGTCAAATCCTATTTGAGGAGTGTATGTAACATTAATTATGTTAATAGTTTATTCTCCTAAGGCAAGTTTTATTAACATATTTCTATCCTCCATTTTCTAACATCATCAACTTCTTTTTTTATTACTTTTATATAATATTACCCTTATCTCGTTCCTATTTTTATCTTTTTTTAGCATACCATAGTATACACTATCTTGTATGTTCAATTTCATATGATAGTGTTTACATGTTTAATGTGATTTGACCACGATGGTTATTTTATTTTATAATTTGATAGTTATAATAATAAGGAAGGGAGATTTGAATTTTGATTCTCTTAATAAAGAAGAGCTAACTATGCTAGTGAGATACATGACTCTTGTACCATAATATTAACTATTAAATATTTTAAATTATTAATATATTTTTCTTTCATTTACATTTGATTTTTAATTAAGGTATATAGACATTAACATACTTTTAAATAATTACTAAATATTACAAAAATCCTAATATTTTTACAATTAATTCTTAGTAATTTAAATGTTATTTGGGGATTTAATGCAAAAGACTTGTAACTCAATTGGTTGAACTTTTGGTTTTTTCAATGGAAATATCCAGGGTTCATATCCTCTAATCTTGTTGCAATTATCAAATTATATTAAAAAAAATATTATAAGATGATTTTGTTATGATTAACTATGACGTTATTTGGTAGCTATAATATTTTATTCAGTTTTATATGGATTAACTGATTGAATTCAAAATTAAAATATGGATATTGTGGTTTTAGATTAATTTATTAATGTATTAATATATTTACATAGTATTTTAGAACTTCTAATTTAATCTAATGTCTCAAAACTTTGGAGGGACTAGTATTTTACAACATTGGGTACAAGGATAGCTCTTGGCTTGTGCAAAATTTTAGTTGAAGTATAATTTTTTTAATTTCTTGAAATATATATAATAGAATTTTATATAAAGTAAGGGCAAAACACTTAGGTACAGACATACTATACTTAGGTGCTATTCTTTAGGTTCATTTTTTAAGATTCTGTCATGTGGATTTTTTCTTATGGAATAGAAATATATTTTTTAATTAAGTAACAACGTGGCTGAATCTTAAAAGATGAACCTAAAGAACAACGCCTAAGAAACTGTATCTAAATTTTGTCCTTAAAGTAAAATATGCTAACAGTTAGTTTATACATCATCATGATATGCCTAGCTCCTCGTTTCCAACGTTTATTACATCGTTTATGAGGTTTATGTCATAAATCTTATAGTAAAATTACAGTCATATGATATCATGTTTCATTATGAGGCTCACTATTAAGTAATATACTAAAATTTCATAATTAGGTCATTTTGGATATACACCACTGTAAGTGTCTTTAAAAAAACCTTCTCCCTTTTTCCTCTGTGAGTGTGTTAAAAATACTTAGTATTCTCAAAAAAAAAAAGTATACTAAAATTATTAAGATATTATTTAATAAAACATTAAATCTATCTTAACCACGGCTCTATTGGTTGTATTAGATATTGATTAATGCAATATCAACAATATTATTTTTTCAATGACAATTAAATTCAATCATATACTTCATTGGTTAATACATCCATATACTTCATTGGTTAATACATCCATATGATTGAATTTCATTAAAAAAAACTGAACACGTAAGAAATTTCATAAAAAAAATAAAAATAAAACAGCTAAGGATTTATATTGAAGTTTTGTCCTAGGATAAATTCTTTGAATCAACCAAGGAGAATGTATTGATTGCTACCTATCAAGAACTTTTGGCTGGAGTTTTGGAACTTAGTGGGCAGTTGCCTATTAAGTAACATTTATTTTGTTACTGTGTTATGGCGCTGTTGAGTCATTGTCCACAGTTACTCATATACTTATATTTTCCTATAAATAAAAAACCATGAGAATACCACCAAAAAAAAAAAAAAAACAGTGTCATGTATATGTTTGGGAATAAACTTCCAAATATCATTTCTAAGTTTTTAGAAAATGCTTGTTAGTACATTAAACTAATATTCAAGGTTTTAATTTTAATTTCCTAAATTGAAAATCCAAAATCATTTGTTTTTTGTTTTTTTATTTTCAAACATTAGACAAATGTTTTTTTTTTAATTGAGTTTGAAACCAATTTTCAACTCACAATTTTGACATCATTTGTGTTTAGCAACTATTTTTGAAAATGAGTTTTCAGGAACAGAAAATCAAAAAATGTTATTTGAGCGATATTTTCATTGGGTTTTTTTTTTTTTGGGTGTCATAACTAAATGGTCACGACTCACCTTGATAAAAACCTCTCTCCCTTATCTCTTTTCCTTCCCTTCACGCCTTCTTTCTCCCATTTCAAAAAGAGCAAGACTTAGGTACAGTACTTAGGTGCTGTTCCTTAGGTACCCTTTTTAAGATTCTGCCATGTGGATTTTTCCTCATGGGATGAAAGTGTATTTTTTAATTAAGTAGCCACATGGCTAAATCTTAAAAGGGGAACCTAAGGAACAGCACCTAAGGTATTGTACCTAAGTTTTGTCCTTTCAAAAAATAGCCTAAGACATTTTTTTCAATTTTTATGATTGCACATTAAAATGAGAATCCTTTTTTCTGAAAACGGAAAGCAAAAAAAACACTCCCAAAAATCTTTTCACCATATAGGACTCATGATTTTTTAGATTTTAAAACATGATATAGATTGGGTTCAGTGTCTAATTGTACTAGATCCATCTAGATGATAACATATGTCTAATAGTTGACACATGACATTATCTGAATGGGTCCACTACAACTAAACACTAGACCCAATCTTTACCCTTGAAAATAAAAACAAATTTCAAATCTAATGGTGAAACATGCTCTAAAAGGTCTAATATCAAAGTTTCTCGTTATACCTCCTTTCCCATACCAACTCCTCAAAAATGACAATTGTCAATACTTAAGAATGTGAGGCTTCATTATAATAATACATAAATTAGAAAAAATTAAAATTTGTTCTCAATAAATGAATGTAAGATAACTCAACATTTTATAGTTTAAAGTATAATTTAACAATAATGTTACATTCACAAAAATATTTTACATTTTTTTAACAATATCATATTTATTGTACATCAATCACTATCTGTCAAAATTTGTATTAGTGAAAAAAAAATATGAAATTGGTTGTGTATCTAAACTTATTAATCAATTAGAGAACAAATAATTCTTTTAACTCACCAAACAAAGCAGACATGAAGAACATAAAGACATAGCCGAAATATATGAGAACACCTGAAGGACCCATTAACTCATGAGAACAACCAGATAACCCATGGAATCCCTCTGAAAATTGAACCCATTAACTCAAACAAAACAAACATGAAGAACGGAGAGAGTGAGCTTAGTTGGGCTTAGCTGGAAGGAGAGAGCGAGAGAAATGAGAGAAATGGAGAAAAATGAAAGCAATTATGTTTTTAACTTTTCAATGAAGTCTGTTCCCCCCACCCCAAAAGAACCATTGGTTTTCATTAATCCTTATTAAATGCAAGTCTAACTTGAGCGGAACAGATCAATTGATGGGTTCTAACTGTTTTCAATAATATAACGAGTGTATTTGTTTTCATTGAAACTAAAAGCAATTAAAAAGTGTATTCATTTTTTTATTTAAATATTTTTTTTTAATATTGAAAATAAAAACCGAATACAAATGGCTAAATCAAGTCAAATTTTTAATGGTGGTCCAATAAAAAAACTAAAAAAATGAATACAAAATACACTTTTTTTTTCTCTCAAACCAAACACCCTCTAAACATAAACAAAATTTTCGATCTCATTGATGAACCAAGTAAATCAGTCAAAGAGTCAAAGTAGACCATATAAAAAAAAAAAAAAGGATATCCAAGAAATAAAAAAGTGAGACAAAACTGAAACCGAGCCAATGGGGTTTTCATAAATAAAAAAAAGAAAGAAAAAGAAACCGAGCAAATGGGTAATTTAGACATTTTGACACTAGTCCTTGGCCCTTGCTCTGAGTCTGACTGTGAGCCAATGAGGCAATAGGACATTCACGTTGCTAGTTAACTGGCAAAACAAAAACCAATAACAAAACTGAAGAAGCTGATGAGTTGGTCCACTTCCACACCTCTCTGAATTCTGATTTATGATCATAGCTCCACAAACAAAGAAACAAAGAAACAAAGAAAGAAATCCCTTTTGTGTTTCAAAGGTATTATTCTAATCCCTGAATCTCATGCATCTTCCTTCTCTCTTTCTCTTTCTCTTTCTCTTTCACTACATATGAATTGCATGTTTACAAACAAAACTGCAAAGGGTATGTTTAAGCTATATATCTCAAAGCCTGCATTTTGAGGATTTCTTTCTTTTGATATCTTAGAAAATCAAAGTTTTTTTTTTTTTTTTTGAAATGTTAAACAAAGGTGCTCGTAACTTTCGGGCCAATTATTATGTTTTGTTTTTAAAAAAAAATAATTAATGTAGATTTTGGGAAAAGTTGTCAACTTTCATCACCTAATAGATCTTTCACCTTGAATACTGGGATATTAAAAAAAATATTAAATTTCGTTCTTTTTTTTCTTTAACTCTTGCTTTCTTTCTTAAAGATTCATTTTTTTTTTATAATTATATTTAATATTTTATTATCTTCTTGAAAAAATATGGGACTATAATCTTTTGTGTCATGACTTTAATGTAAGTAAACAGTAGATCTTAAATAACTCTTTTGTTATCTAATGCGATTTTAAATAAAAAACATTTTTCTTTACTTTACAAGTCCTTTTGTAATTTTGTGGGTTTTTTTTTGGTTGCTTGAAGCTTAAGAAATGAAAACCCAGGTGCTTTTTTTTGTCTTATTATGTACCAAATAATGGAATGTCTTTTTCTATTTAACCAAACAAATCACAAGTCTTAACATACGTGAAACCCAGCATTTTATGTTTTATTATTTGGGTCTTTTTTGTGTGGGTTGTCTTGTTTGATTGAAATTGTTGATGTTATCTGGGTTGTCACTTGTCAGCAGTGTACGTGGGATGGCTCGCTCTTGACTTATTGAGGAAGTGCCACGGTGAGAGATTATGTGATGTTTGATAACTATTTTGCATTCACTCTTTTCTTTTTTGGTCTCCTTGAATGGGATTGAATTTGGCGCATCATATATATATATATATATATATATTTTGTTACATTGTTTGCCCCTTTATTTAGATTATTAGTTGATGAAAATTTTTTGTTTTACTTCTTACTTGTGAAATTTTTTATATCGGACTGTTCTGCATAGCATAAAAGCAAGTGGCTTTTTTTTCAGATCTTTGATCTTTCTCTTTTTTATTGTACACATTGTTAGGGATTTGTGCATTTTCCTTAACATGTTTGTTTACACTGTTTATGAAGCATATGATGTGTTGGGATGTCCCGCGGGAATGAAGTGGGTCATAATGTTTATGTTTATGTTGTTAAATGCCATGGAGACTTCATTTATTTAATTCAATGTTTGCTGTCAGTCCAAGATGGACATATTATAGGTTTCTCGAAGACATTGATATTTACCAGTTGATTAAATTTAAGGGTCCAGTTTACAAGTGCCTGAAGGCAATTGTTAATGTTGAATTTTTTATTATAATCAATCAGTATTTTTTTTTTTTTTTTTTGGGAGGAGTCACACATGAGTTAGTTAAAGAAGTATTTGTTTATATGCTTTTCTTGTTTCCCAATTCAGTGAGACCCATTAGTTCCTCCTTAATGGATGCATGAATGCACTCGTTAATAAAATCCTAAATTTAATAATGCTTTTGTTGTCACTTTTTTGGTTCTTTTAAAACAACTTAAATGATGTTTTCTAACAACTTGGTTGAGGCCAATGACTGTTGTAGCATCTGTGGTCATTGAGTTACTAGTTGATCTAATTATAAATAAATTAATTAATTAAAAAAAAAAAAAACCTAGTTGATCTATTTTCAAAGGTATCTAGCTTTACAAATTATTTATTTAAGATGAGTTTGGACATTCTGTCTTATGAACAGTTTAATGGTCTTTTACATAGCATTTGAATTGAGTCCATATTCTTCCCTGACATTTGATCTGGTTTCTCTTTTGTATTTTCCATCATTATGTGGTTAAATTATTCATGTAGCTGTCAATGAGCTATAGCTCAATTGGCACTTCTTTCTTCCATAATAATGGGATGGACAGTGAGGTTGTGGGTTCAGGATCCACTAAGTGCTTGTGTAACTTACTAATAAGAAAAAAGAAAAGGAAAAAGAAAACTCATGTAGCAAACTCCTCTTTTAAGAAGCAGCATTTTTCCTGCTAGGGGCTGGTGTTGTGCCCTAAGATGGCATGCAAATTTACATGGATATATTTTAATTATGTTGGGGGTTTTCAAATTTGCTCTTTGTGTGTTGCTGTATCTGTTTTGGATTTTAACATTCTTGGGACATATATTTTGAACTTTGAAGGCCTTTCATTCTGCTATATTCAATTATGCTTGGGTGTTCAAATTTTCTGTGTGTGTTTCTATATTTTTTTTCAATTTTATTATTATTGGGACATACATTTTGAATGCCTTTCCTTATGCTTTAATTATGGGGTGATTTATGCTGCATACCTTTTTTCTCTGATGTATGCATTCATTGGTGATTTCTATCGTTCATTTGTAATTGTCACTTATTCCGGTATTTGTGGGACTATAGTAATTGACTTTTTGTTTGGGATCATATTGTAACGAGTAAAGATCAAATCTAGTGATGCCTCCAAAGCGAAAAGTAACAGTTGCCTGCAAGGCAATGAAAAGTATTGGCTTCCCTGAAAGTGAAGTCAAACCAGTGCTGAATCAACTTCTTGAATCGTCTGATTATAACTGGGGATATATTGAAAACGATGAATATAGAGCCTTGATTGAAGCCCTATTGCAGAAGAAGCAAGAACAAGAAAAGGTGAACCTTATTGGTTTATATTACATCTTCTGTTCAATTTGTAGTGTCTAAATCAAATGTTTTAATTTACTGATTTTTTTTTTTTAATTCATGTTATTGCCCCCATTCACTGTGTAGTGGAAGATGAACTATGAGAGTACTGATTTTTTTTCCCGTTTTACTCAACTTCCTTTTTTTATATGTGATAATTGTTGTTTGTACCCTAAACTCTTCCCTCTTTGTTTGCTTATTGATGCCTTTTGAAAGAGTGTGGAATTTAAGAAGAAAGAAGCTTGCTCAAACGAGAAAGCCAAGGTGTATATCTTACCTTAGCAAACATATCTGTTCTTTAAGCCAGCATGTATTTATATCAAAATGTATTTTGTCACAAGGTTTCATGTTATTTTAGCAATCTTGTCCAGTATACTGAAGGAAATATCTATGAAAAAGTAATGTTAGTACTAATTCATATCTTTTCTTAGCTTATTTGTTTATTGATGAATTTACAGTCACCAATAAGAAAGGCAAACAAGGATGATAAAATAAAATTATCTTTAATCTCTGAACAGGGTTCTGAGCCTGAAGACTTTGAACCTATAGGGAAGAGATTGCGCCGAAGACACCAGGAAGAACGGGCTTTGGTCGCTGTGGATTGTTCAGAGCCTGAAGACTCTGAACCTCTAGTGAAGAGATTGCATCAAAGACACCAGGAAGAAAGGGCTTTGGTCGCTGTGGATTGTTCAGAGCCTGAAGACTCTAAACTGCTAGTGAAGAGATTGCATCAAAGACACCAGGAAGAAAGTGCTTTGGTCCCTGTTAAAACCTCCAATTCGCAGCTGGTAATAACTCCATCTAAAAGGGGATATCAGGATATAAAGGAAGTTTCTTCGGGTTCTCAAGATTGGTCAGAGCCTGAAGATTCAGAACCTCTATTGAAAAGATCGCGCCCAAGAAAGGCACGGCAAAGTCGGCCTGATGCTGAACTAATTCAAATTTGTGATGAAGAAGAAGTAGATGACTCAACTCAACTGAAAGTTTGGATTGAGCAAAGTAAGTCAAAGCCTGTATCACCGCTGCAACATCTAAAAAATGAATCCAGGAAATGTAATTCATCTACAACTTCTCCAGTGCCTAAAGCAAAAGGGCCATCTCAACCAAATCTTTGCAACAATGGCATTGAGTCTGATTCTTTATCATTTCAAGAGAAAGGAAAGACATCAGTAACTCCTCAAGTTGCTCCAGGAGAGAGAAGGTTAACATCTGAGAGAGGAAATGGTATCAGGCCATTTGAAAAGCTGATGGTTGAGCCCTATTTGGATCATACCCCTGTAGAAAATGTGCTTGATATGTATCAAGAAAACAATTTTAATCTGCCCAGAGATGAGCCCTCCACTGATAACCATCTGCTAGACGAGGTTCCTCTTGCTATAATCCTTCCAGGTAAACCAATCTCTTGGTAGCTCAATAACAATTTCAACCATCAATGACAGGCTTTTTAAAGAGATGAAATGTATATCCACGGTTTGTAGTGGATGTAAAGATTCTGTAGACAGTTGACTTTGTACTGAAGCCTGCATCCCCACCAACTCTGCCACTTGTTTTGTAAAGATATGAAATGTATAGGTAGCGCTGACTACTGAAATTTATAGGTAGCGCTGACTACTGAAGCCTGCATCCCCATCCTAAGGCAACAATAATTAGACCATATACAAATCTTGGTACTTGAGGCTTAAAATGGTTGTTCAATTTGATGGATTTTAAATGCTATCATTTTGATGGCATTTGTGGTTTAAATTCTGTATCTAAAAGAGGTTGAAATACTGACCTTTATGTATGTCTGATTGGTTTAAATTCTGTATTGAGAAGAGGTGGCAATACCTGCTTTGATTTGTATTCCAATTCTTTTCCATGGGGTAGTGTTTGCGTTTGTGTGCATGTGTGTATTTATGTATATGTGGATATAGATATAGATTCTTGTTTAACATTGTGA
This sequence comes from Quercus wislizeni, assembly GCA_023055345.1. Taxonomy (NCBI): domain Eukaryota; kingdom Viridiplantae; phylum Streptophyta; class Magnoliopsida; order Fagales; family Fagaceae; genus Quercus; species Quercus wislizeni. Next base: position 4,559,084 of record JALGQJ010000022.1, read on the forward strand.
GCCTTAAAGATTAAAATTAAGCTTCTTCTGGACCACCTCCCTGTTTATTTATATTTTCTTTGATTGAATATTAAAACTCCTGGTTGATGCATTTCTGACTATATATATGTATTTTTTGGCTTACCCAATTTTTAGATATAGAAGGTTCTTCTTCATACGGAAATGGTTCAAATGCTAAAGCAGATGTCTTAGAGGTCCTGGAATCTAAATCTATAGACATGGATGAAGAAGGTTAGTGATTTTAATTTATCACTTTGTGATATTGCTTTATATTTTTCTAGGTGATTGTTAGGGTCATAATTAACATCATTATTCTGCTGCTGAATGGGTCTAACTTCCTTCCATTTCCAGTAATTCTTGTTGAATATTAAATTCTGACTTCCTGTTGTTCTCTTGTAGCTCCAAGTGTAGATGGTCTTTCAAATGGAAAAAGTTCTGCAGCTAAAGAAGATGGTTCAAAGTCCCTGGAATCTGAATCTTTGGATGTTATGGACAAAGGTGATGGTGTTTCAGAAGTATCACAGTTTGATATTACTTCATCTCCCAGGAGAGAGGTGAAACTTTCCCTGATTTGTAACTCTTCTGAGCGGTCTGATTTTCATAATCCAAGCTTGGATGCTGTTTTCAAGGTGGTAGAAGAAAATTTTCTTAAATTACATGGACTTACAGAATTCAACTTCTCTTTGTTGGAGCTGATGACAGAATTTTGTGAACGCTTCTGGGCAATGGGCACTGACTCTGCTGTTGATGAACATCTAAGGTCCACAAATATACCGGCATCCAAGAAATCTGATGCACAAGGGGGTCATGATGGCAAAGATGGTCATGTAGGCAATCATTGCACTCCTTCAAGCCTTTCAAGTGGATCAGTCATATTTCAGAATCCGATTAAGGTAATACCCCAAATTCCCAAACCTATAGCTCCAAGTGGTTTGGGCGGCCTTCATTGTGTTGCTGGTTTTGAGATTAAGGATATGGAGAACATTTGTGGTGAAAGTGAAAGGAGGTTAAAACTTCTTAAAGATCCACAATCTTCTATCTCAAACAATAGGAAGATTGTTCAGAAACACCATTCACCATTCTCTATTGTGAATTACTGTGACTATGTTGATGACATAACCAGAGGGGAAGAAAAGGTAAAAATACCATTGATGAAGGGCAGTGCTGAAGATCTGCCAGCCTTTAGATACATATCAAAGAGTTTAGTTTATAGGAAAGGTTATGTGAATTTTGCACTTGCTCGTATATCGGATGAACATTGTTGCTCTAATTGTTTTGGGGATTGTCTATCATCACCTGTACCTTGTGCATGTGCTTGTGAAACGAAAGGTGAATTTGCTTACATGCCTGGGGGGCTGTTGAAACAGAACTTTCTAGAAGAGTCTATCACTATAAATCGGAACCCTAAAAAACACCAGTACTTTTATTGTAAGAATTGTCCACTAGAAGGGTCTAAGAACAAGAAGAAATCTAATAGATGCAAGGGCCATTTACTGAGAAGATTTATAAAAGAGTGCTGGTCTAAATGCGGATGCAACAAGTCATGTGGAAACCGCGTTGTTCAGCGAGGCATTACAGTAAAATTGCAGGTTTGATTTCGTTAGAATTTGAAAAATTAAATAATTTAAAATGTAATCACTAAGGAATTATTTACTTGTAAGTTTCAGGTGTTTTGGACCCCTGAAGGAAAAGGTTGGGGTCTTCGAACGCTTCAAGACCTGCCGAAAGCAGCTTTTGTTTGTGAGTACGTGGGGGAAATCGTTACCAACTCAGAACTGCATGAGAGAAACCTGCAGAACTCTGGTACTGAGAAGCATACTTACCCGGTGCTGCTGGATGCGGATTGGGTTTCAGAGGGTGTTTTAAAAGATGAAGAGGCCCTTTGTTTGGATGCAACAGTGTTTGGAAATGTTGCAAGATTTATCAATCACAGGTATTCATGTAATGTGTGTGATCTGTGTTTTATTTGTTTGCATTCGATGTTGTTTGCTCTTGATATTATAATTTTAGTTAATGACTTCTCCTTACCAATTTTTTATTGAAAATTATACCTTTGTTATACAAGTGATTGCTTTACTACTGAATTATATCTATTGAGAAAAGCAAATTATGTGACGCCTAACTTAATTTGTTATCTCTTGATCTTTGTTTGGTAAGATTTTTTTTAGGTAATAAAAACTTTGTTAAAAATAAAAATGATAGACAATATCTATTTTTTCTCTGGTAAGATGGACCCTATAAGTCTTGTGGATTTCTATGATTGTATTTATCAGCTTCTTTTATAACATTTTGGATTGTGAGGTATAAGCAATTCACACTCTTATCTTACACTTAATTGATTAGATGCCATGATGCTACTTTGGTTGAGATCCCGGTCGAAGTGGAGACTCCAGATCATCACTACTATCATGTATGGGTTCTTGTTCTTTATATACACATATATATAGAAATACAAACACGCACACACACATACACACATAACAATTAATTATTTTTTAGATAGGTAAAAATGATATCACTTATTGGGTTTTTAAATCATGCAGCTTGCATTTTTTACAACAAGGAAGGTCGATGCTATGGAAGAGCTAACCTGGGTGAGGAGGCTCAACTTTTATTGGAGCATGTTTAATATTAAATTTCTTTTGTGTTATGGTTAAACTTACGTGATGTGCATGCTACATTTCACAGGACTATGGCATTGACTTTAACGACTGTGATCATCCCGTGAAGGCTTTTCAATGCCTATGTGGAAGCCAACACTGTCGTGAATCAAATCGTTGAAAGTTGTTTGAAAGAAGTGGTATCAGCTAGATATTGTCATCTTGTTTACAAATTGTTCTAATATCGCATACGATCTTGTTTTAATTGAATTGGGGATATTCCATGTCTAGTGCTAAGTGAAGGGCAGGAACGAGCCATCTTTTTTGTAAATATAAAAAATCTAGTCCTAGTGCTGTGAAACCACAGTTTTTATGACATCTTTAAAAATTCCCCCTTGTTTTTACTCAACTTAATTAGTCTTGGTGCTTGCTTTTCTGCCGCATGAGATTAAGATAGCCTCCAAATTACTTACTGTATGACATGACTATGAAATTTGATTGTCGTAGTTATTCCTATTGGGGATGACAATGACATAGTGATTCTAACACTCGAAACTTCTTCAGTTTTATTTTAGTAAATACATATCCTACAAACAGCGAGTAATTCATGAATAAATCTGGCCCAAAAAGTGGGGAACCGACATGGTTGTTTGCAATGCCACCTGATGAATTTAATGTTTTTTAAAAAAGAGATGTCTCATCATGGTTACTTCGGTGAAGGGGGAATATATAGTTGCGGAATTATACATGCACGGAGAAATAGTCAGATTTTCAAAGAACTTTGAGACACACATATGCATGTTAGCCAATAAATAAATAAAACAGGTCATGGCTGATGTTAACACCTACTTCTCTATTGCTTCATGAGTTTGAGCTACAATATATAATCGCAAGTATCAATAAATAGCTTTCAATAAGAGTATTTTATAATACAATCGAAATCGCAGCTTAATGTGTATCTGATAAGCAATAGCCAATAGGATATTAATCTGTTTATTAGCTTTCATTCTATAATATGAATTCGATTCTTCTTCCATTTTTTTTTTAATTTTTTTATTTTTATTTTATTTTATGAGTCCCCTTTTCCCAACTATATTGACGATTTTGAGCATCAAATTTAACATGAAATAACAACCCAAACTTGCACTTTGCATGGTTGGTTTACTCTGAACTCTCCCATTGAACAATAGTTACTTAAAATAGAGGGGAGGTAAAAAACCGGATATAATGAACTCTCTCCCCTCAGTTCCTACTTTCCAGTGGTTGAAGTTGAATCCAAACTTCTTTCTATTTCACAAAACCATTCACAAGTTCAATACAAATGGAAAATAAGAACAAAATAGGGGTCTTCATTTTTTTTTTTTTTTGGCTCTTTTTGCCATTTTCGCACCATGGCAGAAGATTGAGAGTGGCTTTTTTGGAATAAAAGTTTGGAGAACTACGATATGGCCCAAAAAATTATGCTAAGTGCCCACGGATGCACTTTGGTTTGCGAGTGATGCTTATTAGTTATTATACGTATAGATTGCATGTCACGTATTTGTTTAAAAATTTTAAATGTATCAGATTCCAATTTCTTGTCTTTCTTTCAAAAAAAGAATGATTCTATAAAGTTTTTTTTAACTTTCAGTCCATCCTGCCTTAACTTATTTTGGTTTTATATAAAACTCATCCTTACTGCAAAAATGTTGAATAACATCAGTGTCTCAATTACATATATACATTCATCTCTTTGAAAATTTTATAGTATGGCTTTTTGTGGTTCAGCTTCTGTGTGAACAGTTAATCAGATTTATGCTACTATCAAAATTATGTTGTACATAAATAGATTTCGCTTGAGTGGATCTTGTGTGTTCTATATGTCAAGTCACTCTTTTCAATCAAATAGTTAATGACACGGACATTTTTTTACATAAACTTAAAATATAAAAACTAAAATGAAATATTGCAAAAAATAGGGACCACTTTAAAATATAAGGAAAATATTGAAGAATAAATATCATATTAGGGTTTCCTCAAACAACAATAATAATAATAATAATAGGGGTAATCATAGTAAAACTACATGTGGTTAGGTTGTTTTCACATTGCCTACTCGGCTATCCGTAGTTTGAAAGTTAGCATTTTACCCACTTGAGGTTATTTCTGTTAGAACTCCGTAACTCACCTTTGTTAAAAATTTGGGTAAGTATGTATTTTTACTCATTTTTATGTTTCTCTCTTCAAAAGAGAGAGAGAGAGAGAGAGAGAGAGAGAGAGAGATCTACAAGTTAGGATTTTGTAAAAATTAAGAACATACAACTTTGTTGTAGAATAAGCTCAAAACTCCTCTTGGGTTCACTAGATTTGTTTGTTAGCGGATAGTTAAGTCCAAAATTCACAATGTGTAGTAAATAAAGGCTAATGGTGTTTTGTGGAAAGAAATCAAAACAAACTAAAATACAAGGAAGTGCAGAAAAAACATACACAAGTTTGAAATTTCAACTCACAGTCAGCGAGAGTAGGAAATTAAGAGAGATCGTGAGGAAAAGAAGGAAAGTTCCCCTATAACAGCACTTCCATCCTCAGGCTTTGGAATCGAAAGAATACTTGCTAGCTGACTGGGCTTTTGTGTCAAAGTTTCGGGTCTATGGGAAAAACATGGTTCCCTTTTGTGGATTGATGATGAATATTTACACTAAGTTTTGGGAGATGTTTGTGACCGGTTTTTTAGTTAGGAGAAAGGCTTTGAACCACTTAGGTGCTATTTCTATGATTTGGTGTATTTTGCTTTATGCTTAGGAAAGAGTTTGGTTGCTTTTTACATAATTTTGAAAACACAGTTGTTTGCATTAGATAGCTACTACTTTTGGTCATTGTAGGCTCTTGGAAACTACATTTAAGAGGCTGAGTGGGCTAAGCTATTCAATTTTTAAAGTTAGTTATGCTTTTGTGTGGAAAATGGTGTTGGGTTGAAAATTAGGGGCACAGTCAGCTAAAGTATGGAGCCTTTTCTAAGGTGGAAATTTCAAGTATTGGACCTCTTTCATGGGCCCTAGGTGCCTTTGGCATCCCCGACCGCTTGATGGCACATATGGACTGAGTTTGAGCTTATGTGCCTCTAGTGTAAGGAGAAACTACACCCTGTTTCGGGTGTATGTTTCCTCTAGTGGGTTGGTGGCTAACGATTTGCCACCTAGACCACTTTGAGATCCATGCGTTACAACAACTTCACATTTTCCTTTCCTATTGCCACTCGATCCCGTGATCCCAAATGAGGAAAAAAAAATGGAAATTTGGTTTGACATTGTGGATTCAGATGAGTTTAATCTTCTGCCGCCAGATGGCATGATAGAGCTTTTACTTCGTCCCCAAGAGGTACTCCCTGTTCCCATCATTTTTAGTATGACATGTGGTCACTCTAATGATTGGGACTATTAGATTGATAAGGAATTGCGAGATGTTGAATTTGTGAATTTATTGATGTGGTCTCGAATTTATAGTAGTGCGTTAGTGTCCTGTGTGGTGAACATGAAGAGAGACATTGTCAGGTTGCGACGTTTAGTCCATAGGTGGAATCCAGCAACCTACACCTTTTTTTGCTTAGGGTGAGAACACTTTTACTTAAGAAGATGTAGAAAAATTTTTGTCATTACTGTTAGTGGATCATAGGCGGCTATGGCCAATTATGTTAGTTGAGGGAAGTGAGGAGATTATCGAACAACTGTAGAAGGGATATGAAAGCTGCGACGCTTCTTCTTGTAACAAGCACTCTCGATTTGCCCGAATGGATATGGTATTTTGAAAACTTTGAGGGAACCCCTGTTCGTCGCATTGCTTTTGTGGCTTACTGGTTGAGTTGCTATGTATTAATCGAGTTGCCACACACCACCCCCCTCCCCCCTTTCCTGATCACATAGAGAAAGTATATAATATTTCTGAAACTCCAACTCAGCACAAATGTGGAGTTTCTAGGACCAATGAAAAATTGACAAATGGATTAAAAATTACAACTCACCAATTCAGGTTATTTAAAATAAAAAAATACAAATACTCTCTAAATTTTCAAAGCCCACCGTCAAAACAACACTTCCCCTTTTTTGAAAATCAAAATTCTCTCTCTATCTCTGCTCTCTCTTCTAAACCCCCATAGCCATTACCCACTGCCTAGCATCGTCGCCGGAGCTACGCTGCCGGACATAAACAGTTTCGAAAATACCAAATTTCACTATCCTGCCACTCTTCCATTTCCCATTCTCCAAAATAGCAAATCTCATCTCTCTCTGTTTATCTCACACCACCATACCACACCAGCACCTCCATCTTCCCTCTCTCAACTCCAAACCTTGACAGCCGCTGCCTAGCATCACCAGTTCTGACGAGACTGACCTTTGTCTCGTCAGAAAATGCCTAAAATTGTCTCTCCGTTGTCTCCAACCACAGTTTTCTTCACTGCTTTCAACTTTTGACTTTGCAAGAAGGTTTTCTCCTCACTTTTTTTTCATTTTATTTTATGAATTTTCTGTTTACATATGTGTCTTGATTTTTTTTTTCCAACAAAATTGACATATACGTTCTTATGTAGTCTTATGTAGAAAGGAAACTTGTATTGTTTGATAAAATGCTTCAATGAGTATAGATGCACTAATATACAGTAAAAGGGTTTTTTTTTTTTTTTTCTCTTTTCTTTTCAAAAAATTATTCTTTTAGATTAGATTAAAATTGTTATTTTTTCTTCCAATATTAAAGTTGTACACACAATCTTGTTTTGGGGTTGTACATATTTCTCATCTTTATATTTATATTGTAGTAATAAAGAAAGGGACAAAATAAGATTAGGCTACCCCTCCATTCTTGGCCCCCAAGTGGCGCCATTCCATAAATTTTGTTTGCAGGGTTGTGTATGAAAAGGGAAAATTGCTGGAAGGGTCTGTTATACTAAAATACAATAATTTAGTATTCAAAGTTTATACATGAAATGTATTCTTTGTAGGATTTCAATAATTACAACCGTACATTGCTACTTAATAACCATTGATCTTGTACTGTTAAAAAAAAAGTAATAGGTAATGGTAGATTATATTGAGTGAATTTGAAGGATGGATTCCTACTTTAATTATACTATGCTCACTTTGGAATATTTCCATTGGGATATATTTTTGCTAACTATGCAACTTGCAGATTTTTTTAGATTTGCATATGCTAGAATTAATCATATTAAATGTGCTCAGTTATGTCAAAGGCAAAAGAGTGCATCACCAAATACTACATTAGTATGACTCAGTTTGCCACACAGTGCAGCAGCTAGTGCACCAGGTGATGTAGTATCAGCTGCCACACTAGTGCAACCCAGCATGCCACACAGTGCAGTAGCTTGTGCATTAGAGCTGCCCAGCCAAGCACTTAACCAAGCAAGATAAGTAAATCAGTTACTAGCTGATGTAGGAACAAATGAAACTCAGATTGAAGCTTCAAGTAGAAATCCAGAGATCTTACCTTGTGTTCCAAAGTTGAAGAAGTTGAAGAAATGTGCAATTTCATCTAAACGACAATGTAGCTTATTTGATTTATGTACAAAAACAGTGTGTAGTTTTGTTTTTTATTTTCTTATAGGTGGGGGGGAAGGGGATTTGTTTTTTATTATTCCAGGGGAGAATTGTACAAGTGTGTTTACACTTTACAAGAAATATATTGATGATGAAAAATGAGGATTATTCAGATGGTGGAGAGATATGGGCATGTTGAACATTTTTGTGGTGAAAATTTAAATGTTCATTATTTATTTGAGATTGTTTTGTACATAAAAATGAAAATTTGGCATTATGTAATGTTCAAATGCAAGAAAATAGTTTTGATTTGGATTGTAGTTTTCAATAGATGTATTGTTAATATAATTTTGTACTCTATAAACAAATAGAACTTTGTTAAAATAAAACCATATGCGTAATAACTGTTTTCATAAAAGCAATGACCAACATCTATTGTTACCCCCTCAAAGTATGAAATGACCAATACATTTTGGGAATACCTATTTTGTCAAACTTGAAAATATGTCATTGCAAATTGAAATACTTATTCTGTCAAAGCTTAGGCAAGATTTTTCCCCTGGACACAATTCTGAAATTTAGATTATATATAACGTGTTGTTGTTTGCGGTAATACCTATAATTTAGATTATATAAAATGCAACTGCCTTAATCAATGGTGTTGTTTGTCTTTGGTAACCAATGATTATCAAAGTTAACATAAAGGTAAATTTTCATTAAACCAAAAGCTAACATAAAGATAAATTTTATGATACATCACTATTATTGGCATCAATATTCAAAAAGTTACATCAAGGTAACAATATTTAGGTTGCTTTTGTTTTGCCAGCATACATAAACACACAAAAACAAACTACAAAAAATAGCCAAGACCCTATTGATGCCTACTTCAGCTGCTTCACAATTATTTTGTATTTATCTATCATTGATTGATACTTCAAAGCTTCAATTTATCCTATTGCTTCATATTTGACATCTTCATCGCTTTAATGAAAAATCTTACATAGTTGGCAACCCCTTATAATAATCCAACAAGAAACAAAAATTTAATAATTAGTATAGCCAATAACAATACCAGATTTTTTTTTTTTTTTTTTTTTTTTTTTAGGATAGGTAAATAAAACTCCACTACAATTATAATGAAAAAGTACAAAGAAAAAGACAAAGTAGGCAATGTGCAAAGAACCTGAAAAATAGCAAACTAATAAATAAGAAAGTATAATTATTTAGCAAATCTGGTAAGGAACTAAAAGTAAAAAAAAATTGAAGTATGGTTAGGTCACTCTTTGTGCTTCCTGCCTCACTCTTTGTCCTACATTGTATCTTCCTTTCAAATAGATATAGAAGTTGGCCATGCATATGAGTGAAACTTTAGCTACCTACAAGGTTATATTGTGTAAAAACATCCAAAGACTGCATATTCGAATTTACTTGTTCTATGGGTTTGGGATCCTTAGCCTGTTGTGACTACCTTAATCATGTATACTCTCCTTTATGTGGCTATGTTTCTGAAACTGTTTTAGTTTTCCTAACAAGTATTGTGTATATATACACAGTTAATGTAACTTTCTATCTATTATTTTAATATTATCCTATACATTATATTAAGTTATTAAAACTCATTTGGCTCATTTTTTCCCTATCTTCTAACCTGAAAACAACGCCTCTTCTCCTTGTTTCATTCTTAAACTCAAAACTCATTTTCTCCCTCTTCGTTTTGCCTTTCTCCCATCTTAGCTCTTGCTCATTCTTTTCACAACAAGCAAGAATGTGATCGATTTAGGGAGTTTCCAGCTTGATGAGGAGGGTGGATCAACTTGGAGTTCTATTGACAGATTTTGGGGCAAATTTCTTGAAAAAAGGTATTCGTTTTTCTAATGGAGGCTTTGGGGTTTTGTTTTCTTTGATTTAGCGCAAGAATATCATTAGTTTCTCTCAACTAATTTTTTGAGTTTATTATTAGTTCAAGCCTTAGACAACTTTGTAAATTAAGCAGTTGTTCTACTCTAAAATGTTGAGTTCCTAGAATTCCATCATTTGCCTTGAAGGGTGCTAAAACTTGATGAGAATTGGAATTCAAGAAAATTATGCCCTCAGGGATGTTTAAATTGTTGTTGTATGGTCCTATAAAAATTTTAAAATAGGATTTGCATTTACTTAAGGTTATTATGCTTTGGCTGGGTTCAATAACGTGAATCTTTAACTCAAGTAAGGGCATGAAAGTGTTAATTTTGGGACCTAGTATGTTTGTAGTGTGTTATAACTCTATCTTATTGTTGTGTTTTGGTTGTTGATGTTGATATCTATGTCTTGTAGTTGTGGTTTGTTATGACTCTGTTGTTTATGGCTTAGTTGATGTCCCTATACTGCACTTCTCTTAATTTTCAATAAAATCCTCTTTAATGCAAAAAAAAAGGTTACTATGCTTTGACAATCTTAAGATCCTCTTTCAAACATGCTTGTTACAATTTACAGTACCTTCGACAATGATCTTTAGCTTACAAGTCGTTGACTAGAAGTGTTGAATTTTCAACATAGTCATTGTGCTTAGTGGTTTATTGATACCCTATAGGATTTATTTATTTATTTATTGCTAGAACCATATAGAATTTTCTTGAGAAATCTATCTTATGGAGAGAGAGAGAGAGAGAGAGAGAGAGAGAGAGATTTCATTGGTTTATATAAAGATAGTTTACAAAAAGTTGCAAAATCCCATGGTCATAATAACCAAGACTTCTCAATAGTTATTGAAGCATTGTAATTGGTTTGGCTCTTTATTTACCATCAATTTGTTATAAAACACTCATTTTGCAAGAGAACCCATCGCCTTTTAGATCCTAACAATCATACTTGAGTTTTTAATTTTTCTTTACTTTCAATCAGTGGCTCTAAATAACAATGCAATTCAATTCCTTACATGAAATCTATTCCTCTGAAAATGACTTGATCTTATCTCGCACTTGATAGAATTTTTAGTTTTAGCATTAGATAGATTGAAATAATTTGGTTTCTTATGTTAGTGTTGCTTTTGAACTAATTTGGTTTTTTTTTAAGTGATGGACTTGGCAAAATCCCTTTTTTCTTGACATTTTACATGATGAGAAACAAGCTTTTGACAATAGTATTTTAATGGTCACTCCACATTTAGACATGAATGCCCATCAATCTCCACCCCAAGTTGAAATGAGACAATCTACACCTCCATTGCAATAAAATCAACTACTAAGAAATGTTAATAGGGAAACAAATTCACCATGGATGAAGACATTAAGCTAGTGTCGATGTAGCTCAATGTTAGTTTAGATCGTGACCTCAACTGGCAAAAACACACAACATTCTGAGATAGAATTTGATCCACCCTTCACGATGACAAGAAATTTAATTGCTCCAAGGATTCTTTAAGTAGTCGGTGGTCAATGATTCAAAGTGAGACCAACAAGTTTTATGGATTCTTGGCCCAAATTGAGAGCTGGAATGAAAGTGGTAAAACTTTATTTCAATTGGAACATTGTAGGAATATTTTGAGAAATGAAGTTAAATGGTTGAATCTAAGAGATAATGTGAAGGTCCATGCAAGACAGCCAGCCACACAATCTTGTCCTACTTTTGCAGGCTCAACAAATCTAGATTAAAATAATGATAAGATGAATTTTGGCAAAACTTTGGAGAGACCCATAGGCAAGAAGGCCGAAAATGAGAAATTAAAGAAAAGAAAGATTACCAATGATGTGGTCCTAAGACTTTCCTCCCAATTGGATGAAATCAAGGAACAAAAGAGGAGAATGCATGATGAAAAAAAGGAAAGTATGCGCACTGCATTAGAAGAACGAAGAGAGTTGATTTGTATCAAGGAAGAGAAAAATGAAATAGAAAAGATGAAAGTGAAAGATGAAATTATGATGAAAGATATAGGAAACATGGATCTTGAGCAAAATGAATATATTCGTTTACGTCGTTTGTAAAACTTGAAGAGGTTAAAGTCTAAATTTTCATCATAATTTGAATATTATTATTAACAATATCTAATCAAATAGTTTTTGTATTATGCAAAGATATTAGCACATGGTTGACATAGATAATTTAATGTTAGATATCTCTGTACACACAAATTTCGTAAAAGAAGAATCACACGATCACGAAATAGTGTAACAAATTATCAATTTGTATTTGTATATATGTGAGTACAATCCTCTGTATGAATCTTTACAATGAAAGAGTACAATAAATTCCTCTGATTCGATCTCCAAGAAACGTTACGATCCAAAGGGGCTATGAGGCTTGATCTTGAATCGTGCTTTGATGTCTCCAAGTTGAATGAGTAGTTGAATGTGCTTGATTTGATGTGAGGGCCGTTGGCTTGATCTCGAACTAGATTAAATGAGAATTCCCACTTTGACTTGAGGAAGTAGGAATGGGCCTTGATGAACAATGGAATTCTTGTGAACTCTAGAGATGACTCTCTATTTTGGCAGAGTGTCAGTAATATTTTCTCTCTAAGTGTTCTCCCCCTTTCTCTTAAGAGAAGCCCCTATTTATAGGCAATTCAATGGTATTTAATTTGGAATTTTCTCTCAGCATTTATTGAGAGTTGAATTATATATGAATTTAATTTGGTATTTTATTTAATAAGAACTTTCCATATAGGTCTTTTCTTCTGACGCTGCCATATGGCTTTCTTCATTTGATTTTGCCACGTGGCTCAATTTCATTTGCTAATTGTCCACGTCATCAATTAGAGATTAATTTGATCGCAAATACTTTACCATGAACAATTGGACGGTTGTGAATTCATCGTTAAATTTTGATGTCTACAAATGCCCCCACTTCAAGATTTGGCTTTGCATCTTTCTGATGCAAGGAAGACAAGGCTTGAAGTTTTTTTTTTTTTTTTTTTTTTTTTTTTTTTTTTTTTTTTTTTTGGTGTGGACATGGTCAATGGGTAGACAAGGCCTTCACCCATGTGAATGTGAAGAATGGGCTTCTGTTTTCAATGAATATGTTCTATTGGCCTTCTAAGAGCCCTCCAAAATTGACTTGCGTGGGCCCCAAAATTGGCAGAATCACTTAGGGCACGATTGGCATGCAACTGTGCAAGAAATAAAGAAGCCTTCTTAAGCTTGGATTCAAGAGGCGGCGCAAAAAGACCCTTTTTCTTTTTCTTTTTTTTTTTTTTTTCTTGGCCGCAACTTCATGGATTGACTAGGGTTTATTGCCAACATTTATCTATAAAAAGACTTTATGCTTCAACAATTGAGAGTAAATCAGTAAACCTTGAGCGCCTCTCTTGGAGTCGACCATTCTTTACAATAGCAGGAAGGTTATGCTTATCATTTTTTTTTTTTTTTTTTGTTTCCTTTCTTCTGAGCATTCTTTATTTACATTTTTTTTTCTTGGTGTGCAGGACATAGAAGTTGGCACGGTGTGGGTCAAGCGTCAATTTCATGCGAGTTAGCATCATGTCCTTCTTGTCTTGGCGTCCGACGGATTCGAGCACAGCAGTCCTCTTGCCTTCCTTGGACACGGGGTATAAGCTTTAGCAGCGCATCCATTCCACTGCCCTTTGTCTCGTGACCATTGGTGTGAGTGCTTCGCCTGTGCAACCTTCTCATAGCCTTCATCCTACAGCAATCAGTACGGGAGTTCCATCAACGAGCCCTCTTCACTGCTTCACCTTGCGGCCTTCAATACGAGAGTTCCATCAGCACGCCCTTCTCGTTGCCTTACCTTGCCGCCTTCAATATGGGAGTTCCATCAGTACGCCCTTCTCATTGCTTCACCTTGCGGCCTTTAATATGAGAGTTCCATCAGCACGCCCTTCTCACTGCTTCACCTTGCAGCCTTCAACGCACTTTGGGTACTCCAACTCCATTCTTAGCGGTTGCTTATGGCCATGACTCTTGTATTTTCCAGGCTTAAACAATTGGCGCGATGTCTTTCACACTCCAAAAAGCCACGAATGTATATTAATTCTATGTGTCGTACTTGGTCACTACGAAATATTGGCTTGTCCATTGATCCCGCTTCCACAAGGGAGAACGCCCCACTTTCACACTTTCTACTGTTTTGCATGTACAATTTATGCTATATTATCAACACGTCCCAAGCCTTAAATTCACTAGAAGCATGGTGGCATCTTTGTACACACATAACCTTTGCACTTAATGGGCAACATGCAGGCTTCCACTTGTCTTTGTCTTTACGTGCATATATAGTATTGCAACACGTACCTAAGATGTTTAAGCACTTGCATGTTGATGTTTGAATGAATAGCTTGTCTTTATCTTTACGTGCATATATAGTATTGCTTGTAGTTTTTTTTTTTTTTTTTTTTTTTTTTTTTTTTGAATCTCAATGCCATTTTTTTTTTTGAATGAATAGCTTGATCTTTGTCTTTACGTGCATATATAGTATTGCTTGTAGTTTTTTTTTTTTTTTTTTTTTTTTTTTTTTTTTTTTTTTTTTTTTTTTTGAATCTCAATGCCATTTTTTTTTTTTTAATAATCCGTGGCTGCATGTGCTCCTTTTATTTATTCGTAAGAAGCCTTTGAATGAATAAGGTATTCATCTTTTCCTTTGGTTTGCTGTTAGGTGATTCAGACTTGTCAACCCTTTGCCTGACTTTGTGACTCTTTTACGTTTGCTCAAGTCGTGATCTCTACGAGCTTCTTCTTCGCCAAGTGGCTGCCCTCAAGTGTGCTTCATCATGGTCTTCTTTTACGACTCGTCGAGGACTCTTAATGATAGATCTATCACTCTCTTGCGCTCTGCGAACGAACCCTTGGAGCAAGGAATTGTCTTGAAAGTCCATCCACTTGGTAGCAGTATCTCCTCATCGTCTACAGCCATTCCTCGCCCTCCGAGTCTATCTCAATGGTGGGTCGAATCATCTCATGAACTACATGACCCGACTAGAAAGGATTCACATGTTGTTTCGAGGACGTTTACTTTGGCCTCCAACCTTCACTCAACCGCGGACCGTGTTGATCCATTTCCTCTCCTTGGTCGTCGAATAAGTGCAGGAGAAGTGCAATGGGCCCTACCTTCTTCCAAGACCCCTCCGCTCCAATATAAGGGTGAGTTTTCCTACCTCCCCAAATATTGGGAGTGGCTAGAAGACATATTGAGCCGCAATACTGAAGTCTTAAGCGATGCCAATCTTTACAAGCCGCTCCTTGCATCATTATTCACGTATGATCGGAACCCCCACGTCTTGCAAGCCTTCCTAGAGTGTTGGTGTACAGCTACAAACACATTGCATACGTCTGTTGGGGAGGTCTCCATTAGCTTATGGGATTTGCATTCAATCGGCGGACTCCCTGTGTACGGTTCATTTTACGAAGAGGTCGTCCCAAACTCGAAAGAAATATCATCTCTCCCCTCATGCTGTCGTCCTCTATTTGCTGCCTTCCATCACTTGAGTCTTGAGCTTGGCGGTCCGCACTTGGTTACTACGGCCGCATGGGTGAAGTTTTGGTTCCGTGGCGGGTCTAAATATCAAAAACCACCAACTAGAAGGTCACTGAAGAGGAATGCAAGAGGCAAGCAATCTCATAACCCCTCTGGCAAGATCGATGCCCCCAGAATTCTGACTAAAGAAGATGAGGCTCCATTCAATGTGCTCAAAGTGGAGAGAAGGCTTATAGAAGAGACTTGGTTAGCTGCTTTGATTTCGTGTTGGCTGTGTGAGTTCGCTCTTCCCGACGGGGGACCAAACTTAATCAGACCTGGTGTTTTCAAGAGCGCAAGTGCGATGGCTCGTGGTAAGAGATACTGTCTTGCAGTCCCAGTCCTGGCCAACATTTATAAGGGCTCGAATGAGATCGCGTCTTCTAAGACTCCCAGTAAATGTGATGCCACTTTTCCTGCACACTACTTGAATGCTTGGTTGGCCGAATACTTTGACACTCACTTTGAACTTGAAGGGTCTCGCTCCAAGGCTGTTCCACGCATGTTTAGATACTCCGGAGAAGGTGCGGCCAAGCATTATGACGAGGTTACAGCTCGTAAGCTATTTCATGCCGTTAGTAGCTTCAAGTTTCATCATTTGGGCCTTTTTAAAGGCCATCGAGAGATTCTGGTGGATGATGACAAGCTACCTAGCCCTTATGCAGATTACTTCATTAGCCAACGCTCCAGCTACTTGGCCTCTCGTCGTGGAAGCATATGTATAGTTGAACCATATAGTCCTCATCGCTTTGGTCGACAGTTCGGTTTCACTCAACACATCCCTAAGGAGCTTAATGAGGACTTTCGCACCGTCACCTTAGAGCAAGTGGTATGTTTCTGGCGCCAATGTCTTCGCCTTGTTACCAATTCCAAGTTCTTGATCCCTGCCTGCCCCTCTGAGCACGGGGCTCCGTGCACGAAGGACTATGTGAATTGGTGGGCTAGAAGATCTGATGGTTTCTTTTCTAGTAAAGCTGAGCAACCAATTGGGAATGTTAACCCAAGCAAGATAAGACTCAAAATAAAACAGCCCAATGAAGTAGTTGAGCCCGTGAAGCGCCGAAGCGATGGGAAGCCCTCTTTTGGGACTTTGGAAGCTACTGATGAGTCTTTAGAAGAAGCGTGCGTGGACAAGGCACATTCTCCTAAGCGTGGGCCTTCTTGCATAGTCCCAACGACTCAAGACATGGAGGTGACCAAGGGTAGGGATGCGTCAGATTCTGAGCGGAATAGTGGCAACTCAGATTCTCATTGGAGACGCAAAAGGCAGAGGGATAATCCCAGCAAGAACTTGGATCATGAGGGGGCCATCCAAGCGACTGACTGTGGTGTCGATATGGCTTCGCTTCCCAACCCTTCAGGTGGCAGTGGACAAGTGAGTCTTAATTCCTTTTTTGATGATTTTGATCTTGAACCCACTAAAGACCTTTGTTTCCTTCACGATGACCTTGAAGCTATTTCTGGTATCCAAGAACTTTTTGAGAATGACAATCTTGGTATTCTTCCAATGCAGGATGACAATTATCCTTCGAAAAGAGCAGGAGAGAAGTGTACACCAGGTCCCACTAGCCCTTCTACAAGCGAGTTTTCCATTCAAGGTCCGACAGCCTTTGATTTGGCTACTAAGGCAATTGACCCATCATGTTCGGGGAAGACTAAGGCCACTCCTTCTTTCGACCTTATTCACATGCCTTCAAGGGACGTGACTCGAAATAAATCCATCATGTGTAGTGCAAGCATCCCGACCACTTCAACTGTCACAAAGTTTGAACCCGATGATTTGATTTTGAAGGCCGATCGACAGCGTGCGAAAACATTAGGAGGGGACCTAATTGAGAAGGTCGTCAAAACCCCTTTTACTTTGATGACTTCACTTAGGGATGGGGTCGAGAAGATTCTCCAAGTTATCGCACAAATGGAAGTTTTGGATGTAACTCCTTTAAGAGAGCGTATTTCGAAGTATATGGATGATGCAGACCGATATTCTTCCCTCCATCATGCTCTTTCACAAGGCATCGCACTTGAAGACAAGGAACAGAAGCTCGCCGACGCTCAGCATCGTCTCACTCTTGCCCTCAACTTGGAAGCCATTAAGATCAATCAAAAAGTTGCAATCAAGGCGAACTTAGACAAGGCCTTAGCTAGAGAGATTGAATTGAAGAAGGAACTTGAGTTGCTTTCACTGCAAAAGGAAGAGTTCACAACGTCGAGCACCCGCTGTGATTCAGAGCTAGCCCAGCAACAAGTGATCATTTCTCAAATTAAGGAGGAGGTTTCCAAGATTGAGGCTACTCCAACTTTAGAAGCTTCTGATGATGCAAAACTTAGAGGGCTACAAGAGTTACTAGAGACTAGTAAAGAGGAGTTGAGGCATTTAGATTGGATAGGTTAATTAATATTTTTTTTTTTTTTCATTGATGTAGTCATTACGACGTAACGACACCTATCTCTTTATTAATAAAAATTCATTTATTTCCAAGTCAATGTTTGCTTGCTTCTTCCTTGCTGCCTTTTTTTTTTTTTTTTTTTTTTTTTTTTTAAATACATATGTGACTGAACTTAGTAACGAATACCAAGCTGCCTACGTACCCAAAAGGGATCAAGTCATAACGTAGTTCAATAAAGTTCTTTTTTTTTTTTTTTTTTTTTTTTTTTTGTCCCTAACTTTTGCCTAGGTCGCCTCTTTCAAGGTTTTCAACCTAGCGGGATTTTTTTTTTTTTTGGTCCCTAACTTTTGCCTAGGTCGCCTCTTTCAAGGTTTTCAACCTAGCAGGATTTTTTTTTTTTTTTTTTTTTTTTTTTTTTTTTTTTTTAGTGGGCAGTTTAAGCTCTTACCAAGGAGCAACTTCAATACTTCACGCATAGTATCGCTTTAGGAACTTTGCATTTATGGGTCCTACCCTCAGGCCATCTCCGTCGACTATCTTGTAAGCACCATTAGTGTAGACCTCCTGCACGACATAGGGGCCATCCCATTTTGATGTGAACTTGTTCCCAGTCTTGTGGGAGATGTTGATGGGTCTTCGCATTGCAAGCACTAGGTCCCCTACTTGGAAAGATCGAGGTCGGACTCTCTTGTTGAACGCTCGCGAGAGCCGCGCTTGGTAGCATTCAAGACGTTGTTGAGCTTCCAATCTCTTTTCATCAAGTGCTTCCAACTCTTCAAGTCTTAATTGCGCATTTTCTTCATTTGTGAGCCCTTCTTGGATAGCGATTCGAAGTGATGGAATTTGTCGCTCTAAAGGCAGGACTGCTTCGACACCATATACTAATGAATACGGAGTGGCTTGCGTAGGAGTCCTGTATGTTGTTCGGTATGCCCATAAAGCTTCTCCAATCTTTTCATGCCAATCCCTCTTCGAGCGCTCTACTACCTTTTTCAACAAATTGCAAAGCGTCTTGTTGAAAGCCTCAGCGAGACCGTTGGCTGGCGCATTATACATGGATGACTTATATTGCTTGAACTCGAACTTCTCGCATAGTTGGGTCACCAAACTATTGTAGAATGGCTTACCGTTATCCGTGATGATATAGCGAGGGACACCATACCGATATATCAAGTGAGTCCGGATGAAGTTCACCACATTTTCCTTTTTTACTTCCCTGAGAGGTATGGCTTCCGCCCATTTAGAAAAATAGTCGGTTGCAGCTAATATGTACAGGTGACCTCCTGATGACTTAGGCAATGGTCCTACAACATCGAGTCCCCATGCATCAAAAGGCCAGGATGCGACTGTAGGGTGCAAGGGCTCTGGCGGTTGATGGATGTAGTTCGCATGAAGTTGGCATGCTTCACATGTCTTTGCATAGTCCATACAATCCTTGACCATGGTGGGCCAATAATAACCCATTCGTTTTATCCTGTGATACAATTTGGGGCCAGACTGATGGGCACCACACACTCCCGAATGAGCTTCTTCCATGGCTTGATCACCTTCTTCCTTGCCAAGGCATCGTAAGAATAATCCGTCGAAAGACCTCCTGTATAATGTGCCTTTATAATGTATAAAGCGAGGTGCCCTCCTCCGTACCTCAGTTTTGTGGTGGGGATCTTCGGGTAGCTTACCATGTTCCAAGTAATCAATCAAGGGTTGGCGCCAATCCTCATCCTCTACTATAGATATTGATATGGCATTTGTCGCGCTCGCGTATTCTTCCGTGCAAGAGAGCACCCAACGGTTGCAAATAGGGACATTTGCCTTTTCACCTTCCGACAGAGCCAATGTGGTGGCTAGATTGGCTAGAGCATCTGCCATCCTATTCTCGTTTCTGGGGATATGTTCCAAGGAAACTCCGTCGAACTTTTCAATTAGTCGCGTAGCCATCTGAAAGTAAGGAATCAAACCCTCATGTTTAACTTCATAGTGTGTCAAAAGTTGATTGATTACCAACTTGGAATCGCCGTAGACTTCTAAGTATGAGATCTTCATATCAAGGGCCATTTGGAGACCGGCAATAAGGGCTTGATACTCCGCAACGTTGTTTGAACATGGTTCACTAAGCACAAAGGCGAATGGTAACACTTGTTTATGTGGCGACACGAAAACAACCCCAGCACCGGATTCTTCTTGCCGTGCAGCCCCATCGAAGAACATCATCCAAGGTGGGAGGACTTCGGTGTACAATACATCTTCATCTGGAAAATCATCTGAGAGCTCCCAATCGGCAGGAATTGGATGATCAGCAAGGAAATTTGCTAGTGCTTGCCCCTTGATGGCCTTTTGAGACACATATGCGATTTCAAATTCTTGAAAGGCCACAGCCCATTTTGCCAACCGACCAGACATGATTGCCCTAGACAAGACGTATTTGACTGGATCTATCTTTGCAACCAAGTGTATTATGTGTGCTTGCATGTAATGCCTTAATTTTTGAATGGAGAAGAAAAGTGCAAGACACATCTTCTCTATTGGGGAATACCTCAATTCTACCCCAGTTAACTTTCGACTAAGGTAATACAATGCTTTCTCTTTCTCTTCTTCATTTTTCTGAGCTAAGAGGGCCCCAAGTGATTGTTCTTGTGCAGCAATGTAGAGCACTAGAGGTTTTCCTGGCATAGGCACTCCTAAGACAGGTGGGTTAAGCAGATATCTTTTAATGCTCTCAAATGCATTTCTGCAAGCCTCATCCCATTCAAAGGTGGCATCTTTCCTCATCAATCGACTGAATGGTTGACACCGTCCTGCTAGATTCGATATGAAACGTCGAATGTATGCAAGGTGGCCTTGTAAGCTTCGAAGCTCTCGGAGGTTCTTTGGTTCGGGCATCCTTTGGATAGCATCTATTTTAGATTGATCCACTTCAATACCTCGATGTCGAACAATGAAGCCTAGAAACTTCCCAGACGTGACGCCAAACGCGCATTTGAGAGGATTCATTTTGAGCTGATATTTCCTTAGTCGATTAAATACAATGCGCAAGTCACGCAAATGGTCCCCTCTTTTCTTCGTCTTAACAACCAGATCGTCAACATAACATTGCACAGTTTTGTGGAGTATGTCATTGAAAATTCGTTGCATTGCTCGTTGATAAGTTGCGCCAGCATTCTTGAGCCCGAAAGGCATCACCTTGTAACAGTAGATCCCCTTTGGAGTTCGAAAAGCGGTGAGCTCTTCATCTTCGGGTGCCATTCGAATTTGGTTGTATCCTGATGAGCCATCCATGAATGATAGTACTTCATGACCAATAGTTGCATCAACCATAAGTTCGGTATTTGGAAGTGGGAAGTCATCCTTTGGGCACGCTCTATTCAAGTCTCGAAAGTCAACACAAACTCGAATTTGTCCATTTTTCTTTTTGACAGGGACAATGTTTGCAATCCACTTTGGGAATTGCACTTCCCGGATGAATCCTGCCTGCTCGAGTTTGTTAACTTCTGCCTCAATTTGTGGGAGGAGTTCGGGTCGAAAGCGGCGTTGGGCCTGCTTGATTGGGCGCACTCCTTGCTTTATTGCTAACCGATGAACTGCAACTGTTGGGTCTAAACCTGGCATCTCTTTGTATGTCCAGGCAAACACATCTTTGTACTTCATTAAAAGCTCAAAGTATTTGCTTTCTTCCTCTGGTGTCAAAAGCGAACTCACGTAGATTGGGCGAGGTTCCTCGTTAGTCCCTAAGTTTAATTCTTTGAGATCATCTACAGTTGCTTGCCCCCCGTCTTCTATTGCTTGAGGCGCTTCATTTGGTTCATCATCTGATGCGTCTGATTCGGAATCAGTCTCCGCTGTCACATGGCAAGAAGGAAGGACTAGTGTCTCGTGATCCTCCTCCCCATCGTCAACTTGCTTCTCAAGCTCTCGTGTGTGCACGATAGTCCGTCGCTTCACTTTAAGGGAGTCTCCTGTACTAACTTCTACAATCAACTCACGTTTCATGCGTGAAGGGATAAGACTACAGGCTTCGGTGCCATTTCTCTTTTGTAGGCCACTTTTTCCTTCCTTGGGTCGTGGGGTGTCAGTTGAGCTACTTGTAGACCCAAGCCTATCAAATGCCGACCTACGTGTACGTGAGGTTCCTTCCTTTGTAGGGAGAGAAATGCTTAATCTATTAAACACTGACTCCCGAGGAGTAGATGTTCCTAGACGGTCAAATACAGAAGATCTTGCCGCGGGCTTCGGCTTCCCCTCTTCCTCAACTTCAAAGGTGATGTGTTGTGATGTCACCTTTTTTCCTTTCCCTTTGGCCGAGATTCGAACTGGCTCTTGTGATGAATACCCCAACCCGGTTCTAGGAATCTCGATTGCGTAGCCTTGCTGCTTCAGTTTGCTTTGGGTCGAGTTAAGCCCATGAGACTTCTCTTCCACGTAATCTGAGTAAAGTTGCCCCAATTGCGGAGGATTTTTGAAATCGTAGCCTGATTTTGCCAAAAGTTTATATGCTTTAGGGTCAAAACCCTCTTCTGTTCTTCTGATTGGCAATGAATCTTCTTCAACAAGGTTACTCATGGCTCTAGTGAAACCTTTGAGTGGGGGTTTTGTGGACGTCACTTGGTCTAACTTCGGTAATGGCAAGGTGAAATCACTTTTAAGGATAGAGACATCGTCCTCTTGAATAGACTTTTTGCACTTATCCTTAGTCTCCATCGTCAACCCAAATGGGGATTGCCCTTCCTTTCGTTTAGATGCGGGCACATATCGTAAGACCATGGGTGCCTCTTTCTTCTCTTCACAAAACTTTTGTCTTACTTCAGAGTTAGGTTTTGGACCTTCCATGAGGGACTTGCCTCCTTCCTTACGTGTTGCCTTCTTCTTTTCTGTAGACTCTTCCTGTGGTACATCGTAGGTCATGTCGCAGTCTAAGTAAAACTTGGCGTCTGCAAAGTGAGATTCTGCCACTGTAAATGGTTGCAAATCTGCTGTCACCACCTTTACATGCTTGCCGTCGCAATACTTGAAGCATTGATGCAATGTAGACGGTACGACACCATTCCCATGAATCCATGGTCGTCCTAACAACAGGTTATAAGAGGTCTTCGAATCGATCACATGGAATAGAGGTCTTGCTTTCAACTCATCAATAGTCACATCTAATCGAATCATGCCGATCGCCCTTTGACCTTCTTGGTTGAAGCCTTGAATGACAAGTCGACTTTTGGATAACTCTTCCATGGATATGCCTAGGCGTCTCATCGTTCCCTTGGGCATTATGTTGACGGCAGACCCATCGTCTATGAGGATGCGGCTTACTCTTTCCCCTCGTGTGTAACCTGAGACAAAAAGTGGTCGATTGTGTGGTTTAGAGCCCAATAGGAGATCCTCATCGGCGAACGTCATCTTGTCGCAGCAGTGAGCACATAAAGCAACCGCTTCTTCCGAGGCATGGGTTTCACTTCCTTCTTCCTTGGTTGCTTTGATTTCTTCAAGGTCCACTTTTCCCTCCTTTTCAGTAGGGTCTTCTTGATCATCAGCATCATGGTAAGAGGCCATGTAAGTGGTTGCCATTAGGCCTTCTGCAAAAAAGCTTTTAGGGAAAAACTCATGCAGGGTGATCGGCAAGGGGCCTTCCTTTTGTAATAACTCATTCGGACGAGATCCCTTTCTTTGTTTCTTTAGACCATTTATTCCTTTCCCCTTGGGAGTAACTTTCGAATTGCTTGCTTGAAGTTCCCTTTTCTTGTAAGGGACATGGGGTTTTGGGTTACGCGGTTTTTGAAGTCTCTTATAGGTCACAAAAGTCCAACCTTCTTCGTCACCTACCAATTCGTCGTCAGCTTTATCATCATCTTGAGGGTTGAAGCATGACATGTGCATAGGCTCCAGCGTTCCAAATTGGATGTGCTTGCAATATGCCCTTGATGTTGATGGCAAGGTAGATCGCACTTCCAACAGAGTTGGTGACTTCACAAAAATTGGGGATCCAACAGCAAACGTAGCATGATTTGCTTCAGCAGTTTCATCTAGGTCTAAAAGAATTTTACCCTCTTTTGCAAGCCTTAGGATAAGGTCCTTCAGAACAAAACATTTTTCCACAGGATGACTTACAACTCGATGGTACATGCAGTATTTTGGGTCGTTGGTACGCCCCATTTCCTCTGGACGCTTGCATTCTGGAAGCTTGATCACATTCTTCTCTAATAAGTCCTCGAGCATGCCTCGAACGTCAGCATCTGGAAATGGATACGTCTTTTCCTCCATCTCCTTCAAAGTCAATCGACGCTTCTCTCGCTCTTGGATTGGACCGGCCTTTTTTTCCATTCTCTTATTCTCTTTACTAGAGATCTTCACCGGCTCCACAGCAACGGCCATAGATTCCTTAACCATGGATCTGGAAGACTTATCCCCCCTCCTCGTATCTTTCTTCTCTTTATGCTGCTGGTCAACAGGTAAGCCTTTTTCTCCATGGCTAGATAGACTAAGCTCCATGTCATGGGCTCGGGTAGCAAGCTCCTCGAAGGTGTGAGGTTTGATTCCTTGAAGGATGTAAAGCAACCCCCAGTGCATACCTTGGATGCACATCGCCACTCCTGAAGACTCGGAAAGACGATCTTTGCAATCGAGACTCAATGAGCGCCAACGATTGATGTAGTCTACCACTGGTTCATCCTTCCATTGCTTCGTGTTGGTTAATTCCAGCATGCTTACAGTACGTCGGGTACTGTAGAAACGATTCAAGAATTCCCTTTCCATCTGTTCCCAACTATCAATGGACTCAGGCTCAAGATCCGTGTACCAATCAAAGGCGTTTCCTCGAAGAGTACGCACGAATTGCTTAGTGAGCAAGTCCCCATCAGTACCAGCGTTATTGCAAGTCTCGATGAAATGAGCGATATGTTGCTTCGGATTCCCTTTTCCATCGAACTGTTGAAACTTAGGAGGTTGGTAACCCGCAGGCATCTGTAAAATGTCAATCCTCTTGGTGTATGGTTTTGAATACATCAGAGAGTTTTGTGGTGCCCCACCATATTGAGCCCGAATAGTGTTCGTTATCATATCCTGTAACTGCTGGACTGATAGAGATGAAATTGAGGTAGAGCTCCCTTGTGGACCACCAGCCTTCTTTGGAGAAGATGCGTGAGCATCCTGGGATGTATGCTGATGCGTGTGAGAATGGCCTTTACTAGACTCACCTCGATTCTGAACCTCAAGCTTGTTCATAAGCGTGGCGATTTGAAGGTCCTTCTCCTCCACGGTCTTGGTAAGCTTAGCTATAGCATGTCCCATTTCAGCAATCTTTTCATCGATGGTGGCAGTCTCTGTCATCATGGCTGCCATTGCTATTGTACGAGAAGAATTTTCCGAAAAGATAGATGAAGTGACTTCTCGGGGGGATCCTTGGGAAGAACCTGCTTGTGAAGGAGTACTCGACCCAGCATCTGATGCAGAATAGTGATATTCACTCCCTATTGTTGAGTCCTCTAGAGCAAATGCTGAATCTCCCCTCCTAGAGGGGGTATGCTTGCTTGTCCTCAAAGTTTTCAAGGAGATGACAGTCTTTGGCTGGGCTGGGGCACTTATGAGTTTGGTCACAGGAACCTTTCCCTCAACTTCTTGTGATGTGATGAGCTTCATTGCTTTGGCTTTGTTTCGAGTCATGGGACCTGTGGAAGTACTGCTGCTTGTTGACCCCCCAACGCTTTTGGTAACATTCTTGGGAATCTGAGACTTCTTCGAGGCCATTGAACTTGGTGAATTGGAGACTTGATGATTTCTAGGATGGAGGAAGAGATGAGAGGCAGAGATGTCCCACCGGGCGTGCCAGAAATTTGTACACACAAATTTCGTAAAAGAAGAATCACACGATCACGAAATAGTGTAACAAATTATCAATTTGTATTTATATATATGTGAGTACAATCCTCTGTATGAATCTTTACAATGAAAGAGTACAATAAATTCCTCTGATTCGATCTCCAAGAAACGTTACGATCCAAAGGGGCTATGAGGCTTGATCTTGAATCGTGCTTTGATGTCTCCAAGTTGAATGAGTAGTTGAATGTGCTTGATTTGATGTGAGGGCCGTTGGCTTGATCTCGAACTAGATTAAATGAGAATTCCCACTTTGACTTGAGGAAGTAGGAATGGGCCTTGATGAACAATGGAATTCTTGTGAACTCTAGAGATGACTCTCTATTTTGGCAGAGTGTCAGTAATATTTTCTCTCTAAGTGTTCTCCCCCTTTCTCTTAAGAGAAGCCCCTATTTATAGGCAATTCAATGGTATTTAATTTGGAATTTTCTCTCAGCATTTATTGAGAGTTGAATTATATATGAATTTAATTTGGTATTTTATTTAATAAGAACTTTCCATATAGGTCTTTTCTTCTGACGCTGCCATATGGCTTTCTTCATTTGATTTTGCCACGTGGCTCAATTTCATTTGCTAATTGTCCACGTCATCAATTAGAGATTAATTTGATCGCAAATACTTTACCATGAACAATTGGACGGTTGTGAATTCATCGTTAAATTTTGATGTCTACAATCTCGTTTGTAGTATTTACTTGTGTGCAGGGATCATGATTGTTCAATATCTAATCATGTTAGATATATTTTTTGTAGTCTTTGCTTGTGCAAGGATAATAATAATGTTGTAATTTTTGTATTGTGCAAAGAAAATAACACTTGGTTATTCAAGATAATTTGATAGCTTGTATGTGATTTGATAGTACTTTTGTATTTATTATTGCTTTCATTGTTGTTTCTCTAAAAGGGATCAATGAATAATAGTAATGTTTGTAACAAATTCATTATGCCTCTGATTTTGTAATTATGTTATGGGTGAAACAGGTTCTTTTGCTAAAATAGTTATGCTTGTTTGCCTATATTTGTTGTTAGATAGTACATCTACCATCCTTACTTATGGTAAGTTCTTGTGCAAATCAGGGGCGGAGCCAGGGGGGGTCGAGGGAGGGCAAGTGCCCCCCCTGACCTCCCTAAAAACTCCTTTAATATAGGAGTCTATCGTCTAGCTTGTCCTCCTTAAAATATTTTTGGATAAGTTTTCTCTCCCTCTAAGAAGAACTAGCAGACAACTTAATAATAGACTCATATGAGTGTTTTATTTTTTGATAAAATATTATAACTCACGGAACTTTGATCTTTAACAATAATTAATAATTAGAATTCAATTATATGAGGGACTCTTGTTGACTAATCTATTGGTTCCTAAGACTTTGCTATTGCTGCATAGTTTTAGAAGTTGACAAACACTCTGTTTCAAAGCCGAGTAACAGGGGTGCTTTCAAGTTGGCATCCCTAGTTATTCAAAGCATTGAATGTGAAGTGAAATTAAGAGGATACACCTATTAGCTTGCAAGATATGCTCTAACCCTCTAAATCTTATGTATTAGCTTCATATTCAAAGGTAATTCCCTTGGTTTTAGCCAAAGTCATCTATGGCCAAGATTCCATCAGTTGAGAGTTGAGTCGGTTGAAGATGTTATAAGCGTTATATCCAAGTTTTATTAAACTTGCAATGTTTTTATTTTTTATTTTCATTACATAAAGTCTTAATATTTTAATGAACAAAAAAAAGAAAAAGAAAGAAGCTCAGTGGGTCCTATTTATAAACTATTATTTGGTATAATTCATAGTTTACAATGAGAAGAGTGGTATTTGAACTTGAGATATTTTTGATAAATTTTGCTTCTAATCTTATGTTTTTAATCTTGCCTCCCCTAAACTCAAATTCTGGCTCTGCCACTGGTGCAAACTATATCCCTGCAGTTAGCAGTTCTAACAGAATACAAATTAGCCATTAGTTAATAGATAATGTGTTACAACCCAAACCTATACTTTAGATTTTAGAGCATGACCGATATGTTAATATAATGTTTAACTCAATATAACACGAACCAACTAAAACTGAAGGTGCTTATCAAAAACAATTTTTCATATCCGTTTTCATTCCTTGCATAAAAGGCATTATACAAAGTTTATGGAAACATAAAACTGCATTACATTCAAACTTGCAAATTTGACAACTTGGCTGAAACTAAAAGTTTTCGAGTAAATATTACATGACTAAACATTTAGTAAAACTCTTATTTACAAACCTAACTCCAAAAACATACAACTAGGGTTTAAAACAAACTCAACAACATCTTTGTTCATAAGGATCAAGTACATCTTGATTCCTTCTATACAACAAAAGACTATATCTTATATACAACAAAAAGAAAACTATACGTTCTAAAAAACGAGAACCATAGATCCCTTACCATCTCTAATACTCTCGTTGCTTCTAGAAAAGAACCTGTGCATTGAAAAATGTTAAGGTAAACTGCGAAGCTCAGTAAGGTATTACGTTCCATGAGCATTTAAGAAGAGTGCATGTAAATCAAATATTATTGATATGCCAACTTTGATAACTAGTCTTCATACTATTCTTAATAATAATTTACGAACTTTCATACGAAGACACATCATTTTTCATTTCATATAATAATAAAATAACATTATAAGGAACTTTAACATAATTTAGTAACATTATCTTTAAATAGACTATAAAACATTTATCATAAACTTTCCATCAGACTTATAATACATTTAATATACATTTCTTATCATCATACTTTTCTTATAAACTCAAAATAACCTAATAGCTTATTAATACTATATTAGTCAGTCCAATTGTAAGTCTGTCACAACTTTTGAGAGGCTTCTAGCACATTGTGCCAGGCATCCAGCATTTCCCACAATGTTGGGAAATTCTAGGATCATATTAGAAATATCACACTCCTTTCGGTGTGCTCAAACCATCAAGCATGGGGGTCGGTTGACATCCTCTACAAGTTGGTATTTTCCAACAAGGGCGGGTACAATAGAGTCCTTATCACTTATAATGACTAATCAATTAATATTTCCATGGAAATGCTAGTACTTTAATTCCTACTGGCCAAGTTTAGATCATAATAATGGAATAATTCTAAAACTATATTTTTTTACAATTATGCTTTTACATAAATACTTCATAATAGTAGCATATCCACTTCATTTTTAAATATTATGTTTGTGGTATAAGTAATAGCATTAATATGTTAAAAATTATATATATATAAGACTCAACAATTCACGAACATGTCTTTACTTAAATTATGATTATATTTAATATCTCTAATTAAAAGGTTTTAATGCATAATAAATTTCTAAACAAACCTTATACTTATCAAATGCACATGTCACATATTTTTTACTTGAAAGCATAAGATGTAAGAGCATCTCCAATAGAGTATGTATAGCCAAAATATAGAGAATGAAACCGGAAAAAAGAGGAAAAGAGTGCTCTAAGAGTCTCTCTAAAACTCAATTTTTTTTTGCTCATGAATAGTAGCTCATCAAGTTTGATGGGCTACTGTAGATTAGCAACAGATTTTTTTTTCATTAAAAAATTGCAGCACTTAATATTTTATCACTTCTTTCTCTTTCTTCTTTGATTTGTTTTTGAGTCTTACACTCTCTCTCTTTGTTTCTTCTCACAAAACAATTCTTGCTCTTACAAAACAATTGTTGCTCTCATAAAACTGATTTAATTTAAACAACAAATCTAAAATCAAAACAACAAATCTAAAATCAAAACAACAACAACAACAACAACAAATCAAGAACATAAAAAAAATTAGAACAACAATAAAAGATTAAGAAAAAAAAAATAGAGATGTATGTGTGTGGTGGAGTAGCAGCGGTGAGGAGGAGGAGCAGTGGTGGCGTTGTGGTGGAGCAAGGGCGATTTCTCCTTTCTCTTCATGCGTGTCTGTGTGTATTTGAAGATAATAACACCAAAAGGCAAGCAAGATTATGTGAAACGTATCATAGAGAAAGCTAGATTATGGTAGAAAAAGAAAAGAAAAAGAGTAGAAAATGAGAGAGCTGGAGATAGTAATAGAGAGGGAGGTTCTGGAATCAAGTTGAAAGTAGAGAAAAAAAAAAGGAGAGGATGAAATATATGGGAATACACGTGTGGAGCAAAAAAAACAAGAGAAAAAAAAGAAGAAGAAGGAAACATATGGATGAAATAATGGAAATACTACTACAATATTTTTACAATATTTTCATAATAAATCTTAAGTAACATATTGTTATTAGCTAATATTCGTGAGTAAAAATATAATTTCAGTAGTGGGTTCAAATTAGAATTAGTAACAACTTTTCATATAAGATTTTGTTATAATTCTTGTGAAAGTATTGCGAAAAATATTGTAAATATAACACTTTTCATTAAAAAATATAATTGTTGAGAATAAATATAGAAAGAATAAATGATGATAAAAAAAGAATAAATAATGAATGAAGAAATAATATTTAAATGAGATAGAGAATGAGATAGAGAATTTGTTGGAAAGTGTATTTGAAAAAGTGGGTAATTAAAAGGTAAAAGTCATTGTTCATTTTCCAAACAGTACAAAAATTTGGAGAATCTGCTGAAGATGCTCTAAGAGACTTGAATAAGATGAGCTCCAGTGTCCACGTTCTTGTCACCTAAAAGGACCAAAACTTATTACCAATAAATCTTCCTAAATATATAAACTTATACATGAATTACAACCTAACTCTCAAACTCAAAAAAATATTAATTCCCATCTCATAAAGGTTCCCCACAGCAACACATAAACATACATATATATACAAATCACATGATCAAAAGAATCCATAGACTAAGTTTTGAATTATGAAGCTATTGCCATATGACACAACAAAACAGAAAATTCTTATAGCAACATGTTGTTCAGGTTACAATTATAAGCCAACAAAAAAACTTAATCAACTAATAATTAAATTTCCTAGTGAAACAACGTCTTTCCATAATAAACATACATGCATAACAACCTTTACAATTCATAATCCATTATCTCAACTCATAGTTTTCCAAATATGATAAATTAACCATAATATCTTCAATCTTTCAAATTGCTAACATAAAACCACAAATTTCAGCTTCTAGAAATCCAATTAGAGGATATAGAATGGAAAATAAAACAAACAACTTACATTGTAAATTACTCATAACAAGAAGTAGTTTTATTTACTTATCCACCAACTTTGAAGCTGAAACTTTAGTGTTAAGTGTTTGATTTCTTCTTTGAAGAGAGATATAGATTCGATGAGAAAGGAAGGTATGGTTGGACCAAGAACAAGCAAAGCGAAGTAAAGAAAGAAGAACAAAGGAAAAATGAACAAAGAAATAAAGAAAATGGAAGTCTGGTGTAACAAAGAGATAAGGGAGAAAGGGTGGTAGGGCATGTCTCTTGCTAGGAGAAATAGGGTTGATGACTTACCCTTACATCTTTTCAAAAATATACTTACCACCCCCCAAAAGTTTTATTTTCTAGAAAGGCCTAACTAATAAGATAATTCTATATATATATATATATATATATATATCCTTTATAAACTTCCTCTTGTAACATTAAAAGAGTGTATTTCTTCTATAACATCAAAATATCAATGCACTTAAGGTAATTAAGATAATAATAAGTATATAAATCTATAAAATTATTCATGCAAATAGGCTAGGATGTTACATAAGGTGTATATTAGTTTGTAGTGTCTGAGTATGTGACATGAGTTTGTCATTCATAAACTCATTTTTAGCTTTGCAAGTTTTTGGGTATGAACACGTGTCGTCGCCCTCTTTTTTTTTTTTTTTTTTTTGCTTTATAAGGTTTACCTTTGAGTGGATATTAGTCTCTCTTTTTCAAATGGGGGTTTCACTACAGCATTACTTCATCAACTTCCTTATTGCTTTGCAAGGTTGTCTTTAAAGAGGTACCCATCTAGCTTTCCCTACCTTCTTGAGAGCATAACGACCTCTCATGTAGGTGTCTTTCCTTGATAGTGTTCCATGGGCTCCCTTATCACCTTGTGAGATTTGTTGTTTGAATAAAATATTTGATATACTCTCGAGGTATGTGCATTTTTTAAGAAAAAAAAAACGAAACAAGAATGTATAATGCTAGTGCCGGTATGAACCTTCGAATATAAGAGAGCTTCCTATGAAGGACTTCAAATCTTTGACCAATGTTGGAGGTTTCATTGTGACTATGACCTTCACTTTCAAGGGGTTAACATTGATTCCCCTTTGATGAATAAGGAATTCTAGGAATTTTCTAGTCGTTATTCCAAAGGCACACTTCAAAGGATTCATACGAAACTTATAACGACAACATCTCTCAAAAACTTTTCACAGGATTTCCACATGACTTTCTCTAGTTTTAGATTTTATGACTACATTATCAACATAGTCCTTAAGTTCTTGATGCATTATGTCGTGGAAAATGATAATCATAGCTCTTTGAGACATAGCACCCACATTCTTAAATCCAAATGGCATCACGATATAATAGAAATTTTTAATAGGAGCACGAAATGCAATATTTGTTGTGTCTCTTTGTGTGATTTTGATTTGATTATTACCGCTAAAACCATCCTTGAAGGAGAACATCTCAAGACAACATCTTATTTTTCCATTATTTTTCTTTATGGGAACTATATTTGAGAGCCATTGTGGGTGTTCAATAGGCTTGATAAATCTCGCTGCTAACAACTTTTTAACCTTTTGAACTATTTCAGCTTTAATGTCAAGGTGAAATTTTAGAATAAGCCTAAAACACTCCTTGGGTTCGCTAGATTTGTTTGTTTGCGGAGAGTTAAGCCCAAAATTCACGATGTGTAGTAAAAAAAGGCTAAGAGCAATTGCACTAGTCTAAAATACAAAAGTGCAAAAATTTACACAATATAGCATAAAAAACACACGCATTAGACCTTGTATATCTTTGTAAATATCCAAACTTGCTACAAGTAACATGTATATATACATGGTTATTGTAACTTTCTATCTATTACTTTTAAATTGTCCTATATATTATATTAAGTTATTAAAATCCATTTGGCTCATTTTTTTCTCTCTCCTCTAACCTGAAATCAACACCTCTTCTCCTTGTTTTATTCCTGAACTCAAGACTCATTTTCTCCCTCTTCGTTTCGCCTCTCTTCCATATCAGCTCTTGCTCATTTTCTTCACCACGGGCAAGAATGTGATCAACTTCGGGGTCTGTGGGAAAAACGTGGTTCCCTTTTGTAGGCTGATGATGAATATTTATACTAAAATTTGGGAGATGCTTGTGATTAGTTTTTTTAGTTGGAAGAAAGACTTTGAACCTCTCAGGTGCTATTTTTATGATTTGGTTTATTTTGCTTTATGCTTAGGAAAGAATTTGGTTGCTCTTTACATAATTTTGGAAACAAAGTTGTTTGCTTTAGGTTGCTGTTACTTCTAGTCATTGTAGGCTTTTGGAAACTACATTTGAGTGGTTGAGTAAGCTAGTTTATTAAGTTTTTAGAGTTAGTTATGCTTTTGTGTGGAAAATGGAGCTAGGATGAAAATTAGGGGCACAGTTAGCAAGAGCATGGAACCTTTCTAGGGTGGAAATTTCGGGTATTGAACTTCCTTCATGGGCCCTAGGTGCCTTTAGTAAAAGGTCCAATAAAAATTAACTCAAATCCTCCAAACCACTCTTACTCAGTTTCCCCAACTATTTGTATGAGTTTGGCCCATGCGACAAAACAAATAAAATAGATAAGATACATTGATTGAGCCTGTTAAGCGATTGGGCTTAGTTGTCTTGTAGAAGCATAAAATTTGTCGCGAATATGACTATTAACAATGGTTAACTTCCCTTTCTTCTCATCATCAGCACAGTAAAAATCATCCAACGGAAACAAGTTACTAGCCCTTAAAACATCATCAACAAGAATCTCAAATACCAAATCAAACCCAAAAGAACATAAAAAAATAGACCCATAATTTCTTTGAGTTAAAAATGTTATATTGTAGTTTTTTTCTGACTCGTCACTGACGTCAATTTGTTATCTACTACTAATAATCTTTCACATGTATCAGCTGCCTCTTATGGGAGGATGCCAAGACAGCCCAGGCCCAATTAAACTTTGAGCCCAGTAAATAATACTACTAAATCAGCGTTTTGGGCCATAATCGGCGTTGGGTCCCAGACATCCAAGCCCATAGTACCAATCTGTAATTCCGTAAAAAGATCATGGAGCGTATGGTAATTTCACACTGACCAAAACAAAAACCCTAGACAGCGACCTCTATAAATACCCCAAAACCCTAATCGCATTCTCAGTCTTCCTTCCGCAGCAAAAATGTCGAAGCGAGGTGAGTTCTTTCATTCGTCTCTCTTTACCTTCGTTTTCTTGCTCTTTCAAAATTAATTTTTCTGTATGATTTTCTGTTTGGCTACCGAGAAAGCTCAACGAAAACTAGAGAAATCTTTTTTGTTTTTTGTCTTTCCCTGCCGTTATAGATTTGATCGATGGATATGTGACTATGCAATACAAGTAGTTGGATCGGTTTTGTTGAGGTTTTGAGCTTATTCTCAATCAATTAGCTTAGGAAATATGATATGAGATTCGAGTTTTACACCTTTTTTATTTTTGCTATTTACCTTCGTTTTCTTAGCTACCAAACAAAGTGTAACGTGAAGTTTATATTGTTTGATGTTTATATACATTTACCATATTTGAGGTTACGGATCTGTTTTTTACTTGATAAATCCTACGAAAACAAATCGGAAACTTAGGTTTATTACTATTATTATTATTATTTTATTTCATTTCCTATGCTTTTTTAGAAAGATATCAGATTATTATTGAAATTGTTACCTATTAAAAAACTTAATTATTGAAATTGTTCATTTTGTTTGACTACTATGGTGGATGCTTAGAAATGTTGGATCTAATTTAGGAACAAATATAGGAATTACACTTGTAATTTAGGGTTTTCTAATTAATGGCAACAAATGAAATGGAAAACTGTTTGAAGTCGGAAGTTTTCTCATTGTGAATTGAAATGAAATTGTGGATGATAATGAAATGCTGGTTTTTTTTTGGTTGGGTTGATTTAGGACGTGGAGGGTCTGCTGGTAACAAATTCAGGATGTCACTGGGTCTGCCAGTGGCTGCAACAGTCAACTGTGCTGATAACACTGGGGCAAAGAACCTGTACATCATTTCCGTGAAGGGAATCAAGGGTCGCTTGAACAGGTTACCATCTGCTTGTGTTGGTGACATGGTGATGGCCACTGTCAAGAAAGGGAAGCCTGATCTCAGGAAGAAGGTGTTGCCTGCAGTAATTGTGAGGCAGCGCAAGCCATGGCGCCGAAAGGATGGGGTCTTCATGTACTTTGAAGGTTGTTATTGTTGCTTTGATGTTTTTATTTTGTTCTTGTGATTGATTGCTTTTATGATTTCTACTATGTACTGTTAGCAACGATTTGATGATCATTTGATTGCTGTGGGAATATTTGGCTGCGTCAACTGGAAAATCTTGAGTCTTAATTGTATTTTCTGCATTTTATTTTGTTGAATTGCGTTTTTGTAATATTTTTCCAAATGCATCGTATAAATCTTTTTAAAATTACATTACAAAGACATTGGTGTGGTGTCAATTTTTGTTCCACTTCTAGTTCCTTGACATGGGGTTTTATAGCCATTTTAATTTGTGCCTGGAAGGTCATTGTTTTTCACATTAGGCTTCATAGTAAATTTTTCTTCTTCCTAGTCTATCATTATAACACTAATTTTACACCTTCAATACAAAAAGTTTAGAAGGATTTAAAATAAAAGCATTCACTTTTGTTGCTTGTTCCCAAAAGAAAAGGAAGGATGCTGATTAATTAGTGTCCTTATATGTACACATTTCCCTGCTTAGAGAGTTTGGCGTGCCTACTACAATAGGATTTCTGCCACTAGATACATAATTGCTCTTCTGCCATATATCTTGCTTGGTTAATAAGCTGGTGATGTGGTGTAGAGACTTATGTTCTTAGGTTTCTCTACATCTCCCATACCCAG
Organism: Quercus wislizeni; assembly: GCA_023055345.1. Classification (NCBI taxonomy): domain Eukaryota; kingdom Viridiplantae; phylum Streptophyta; class Magnoliopsida; order Fagales; family Fagaceae; genus Quercus; species Quercus wislizeni. Next base: position 4,594,963 of record JALGQJ010000022.1, read on the forward strand.
CTATATTGGTATTACCAACCTTACCCCCTTCCTGGATGGTAAACCTTTTTTGCTTTAACCATCCCTGTCAAGGTTGGGATATTATTTGTTTTTCTTATTCCCACTATTAGGTTTAGGGGTTGTCTTCCTTTTATTTCTTTAAATTCTTGTAAGGGCAAGGATAAAAGTAAGATGATGCTATTCTTTTAAAATAATCTGAATGGGCTGTTTAATAACTAGTATTGCTGTGAAAAAAATGTTTCACTGTACTATTTTGAAAGCTTCAACTGCTCATAGTTTGGTAGCGAGTATGCTTTATTTGTGATCACCAGACATAAGTCAGGTATCCTCTTCAACTTTTTATGGATGATACAGTTACGAGTCTGGGAAATGGATTGTGTCAATCGTTACAGATGTGCTATTGTTTTTGAGCTCACATCTGCTCCATTTGAACTCTACATCTGGCTCTATAAGCATGTAATTTTGTACTTTGTTGTTCATTGAATATGTTGATGGTTATTGAATTTTGATATTATTATCAAGCTAAGCAGAAATTTGTCCTATTTTGTTTCATAATTTTTGTAATAGAGACTAAAGAGTTGTAATCATGCCAGAAATAGTCAAGTAGCTTCCTTAACATACGATGGGAGATGCAGTTACAATTCTGGGAAATTGATTGTGTCCATCGTTGCAGATGTTGATGCTTTTAATGCTTGCATCTGCTCCATGTGGGCCCTACATGTAATTGCAATAAGTTACTAATTTTATAGTGCTGCAATTTTTTTGGTATTAAGCTGTTGAATCAATTATGGCCTGTTTGGATGGAGGGGGGAAGGAGGGGGAGTAGAGTAGTGTAGGCTAAAAATAGGCTAATTTTGTACTAAATCTACTCTACTCTACTCCCCCTCCCTCCCCCTTAATCCAAATGGACCATTAGTCTGGTCATGTCCAAAAGACCTTGCATGCTTGTCTGAAGAAAATAGATTTTTGTGCTAGCACAAGCATTATGTGGAACTTTAATCTGTCTTTTACTGACTTTATTTGTTATGAGGTATTGTTTATTGTTAGAAGAACTTGCTTGTATGAAATTTCTTATTTATTAGATGATTGTTGGGTTCTGATGGTATTGGCAAGAGAAATAGATTAAATATTTATAATCTAAATTGGTTCTTGGGATACATGGTGTCTAACTCGATAGTGAATTTTATTTTTGCAGATAATGCTGGGGTAATCGTGAATCCCAAGGGAGAGATGAAAGGTACGGCTAGACTTATTTAATTTACCAATTATTGTTTAGTGTTAAAATTGGAGCTTCTGTTTTTGGGTTCTGTGGGTTGCAATAATTGTGTTTGTTTAATTTAGGTTTGATTGGTCTGACTGGTTTATTTGTATTTTAGGATCTGCTATTACTGGTCCTATTGGGAAGGAGTGTGCGGATCTTTGGCCAAGGATTGCAAGTGCTGCCAATGCCATTGTTTAAGGGTTCTAAGTCGCTATCAGTGATGTCCTCATTTTTGAACTGATGGTCTTTATGTTTTGGTAGGAAGTAGAGCATATGAATTTTGCTGGATTTTGTTATATTGGTTTTGGATATTTGTATAAACCGCATGTGGTTAATGTTTGGATTATGGTATTATACTTTTAACATTTTCGAGTTCCTATGAGTTCCTATGACTTTTGCTAGCTTCCTTTTTTTAAAATCATTGGTTCTATCTCTCTCTTTTCCTTTCATATAGGCCTTTTAGATGGTTGACAATTTTGATTTTGCTTTGGAAGCTGAGGTACGGCTTCTTTTTGCATGAACTAATTCACAGTGAATGTGCCATGTGTCAAATATCCAGTGAATAAGATTCTGTTCATAAAAAAGGCGTCAAATTTCATTTTCCTCTATTCTGTAACAAGCATATCTGAAGTCTTAATTTGTTGTGAGTTTTAAAAGGCGTTTAGAGCAAGTGATGAAATCTTATCGTTTAGATGAAAGCTTCAAGAGGGTATATCTGAAGTCTTAATTTGTTGTGAGTTTTAAAAGGCGTTTAGAGCAAGTGATGAAATCTTATCGTTTAGATGAAAGCTTCAAGAGGGTTTGATTTGGTAAAATTTACTCGGCCGCTATTACTACACTTTTTTGTTAGGTCTATCATGTAGAGGTACTCAAATTGGATCAGTGATCGACTTATAGGTTACTGCACTAATAGTTTTTGTTGTAATGCTAATTGGTTACTTCCAATTATGACGCACTCACTCAAAAAATGTCGGACCTTTCTCATTGGTAGAGAAACAATGTTATCTCCAATTAATAGCCCCTTTGGATGTAAAATGTATCTTTTTCACCATTCCCATAGTGTATGTGACAAATGTATGCATTTTTAGTAGGTTACAAATTTACAATTCTACCATATTTGGCCTTTTTATTAAGTCAAAAATTGATTTTTCGGTATAATTGCTCATGTCCCTCCCTTATTGCCCTGCGGTAATGATTTCTTTGGCATTACTCTGTGCTTAGGTTGAACGAGTTAAATGTCTAATTCCTCTATTTATTTATTTATTGAAAAAATTACACTTTTTTAGATAAACTGGAATTCATTAAGCAGCAAAACTAAAGGGAAGTCAAAGTATCAGGACAAAGCCTGTTATGATACATTCCAGAGCAGTCCGAGCGTATAAGCTCAAGCAATTCCATAGGAGGATCAACATAAACAATAAAATCTCTATCTTGAGTAATCCCGTTCTTGGCAAGAAAATCTGCACAACCATTTGCTTCGCGATAGCAATGACTGAGCCTAACTTGGGGGATTTGACTAAGCAATCGCCTGCAATCATCAACAATAGGAGTAACAACATTATTAGAGCAGAGGGGGTTAGCAAGGAGCTCAATTACAGCTTTAGCATCAAGTTGAATATCAACAGCACACAAGTTAAGGTATGTTGAAGGTATTACAAAATATTCACAATATAATGTGATAATAACAGTGATTGATGAATTTTAATAATGTAATTAATGAATATTTAAAATACTTTTTTGTGATTGGTAACATGTCAGTTTGTAAATCTATAGTAAAATTTGTAATATCCATAACATCACTAATAATAAAAAGTGCACAACAATTTGAAAAAATTCATATTTTTTATAAAATTTTGGGTCTTTTACAATGGGATGGGGGCCTTTTTTGTAAAGGGCAAATATTTTTTGTGGTAGGGGCCGCCTAGGCCTTGGGCAGGCCCTAGTTGGGAATCCACATAACAGACATTGGGAACTACTTTTGAGAGAGTAGCCATTACATCCCATTCTAATCTCTCTGCTCCAATGTCACCCCGTCAAGGCTCCTCAAAGAGAGCTCCATCCACATTGAGTTTGTACCAATCTTAGGGAGGTGCCTTGCATTTTCACTCTTTTTTTTTTGTTTGGGGGGGGGGGGGGGGGGGTGTTGGAATTGCCTCAAATTCTAATTGTGACTTGGAAAGCCCATTGGGTTTCCTAGTTGAAAAGAAGGAAAAATTAATTTGGATTACCTTGGTGTGGAAAAAGAGACTATTCCTTGATATGGAAAAAAAAACTATTTCTTATTAAAGAAGTAATGTATTCATTGTTTAAAAAGGAATAGGAAAAGAGTCTAATAGATAGACAATATTACAAAAAATTTGATGGTTTTGGCCCAAGGGTCCTCCTTATGGGGAGAGAGAAAATAGAGCATAAAACCAAGAGAGAAAAAAAATGGATTTTCACTTTGAAGGTAACACAAGGAGAGAGACAACAAGCACGGGAATCAAGAAGAATTTGTGAGGCTTTGTTTGACGTTGAATAGTGTAGAAAGATGAAGAGAAAACACATCCAAGGAGAGTTGCGAAAGAGCAGCAAAAGGGTGATGCAAAGAGAGAGAGACAGCCGAGAGAGAGAGAGAGAGAGAGAGAGAGAGAGAGAGAGAGAGAGAGAGCAAAGTCTTGCCACCTTTGAGAGAAATAATTAGTGTGTGTGAGAGCAAAGAAAACAATGAGATTCTCTTTAATAATAGTGAAATTATTGGGAGTTTGTACCAAGATTTTTCCCTTTAAAGAAAATGAGATTCAAATAAATATTTATAATCTTGTGTGTAATTGCCATTTGGAATTGGTAATTTTGGTGATAATATTATTTGAGAACAAACATTTTTAATACTAATTGTGGGGGCCTTTTCTGGTAGGATTGGGCTGCCTCCTGCGGTAATGGGCTGGGCTGCCTCCTGCAATGATGGGCCCTAGTGTTTCTGAGTAAGGAAGCTGGGGCCGGTCCAATTGTAACTCAACTTGGGCCGGTTTGTGCATAAACTTATGCCACGCCTGCTAGGAGCAAGTTTACGGCAAGTAGAATCGTAGCAGGCAAGCTATGACAGGCTAGACTGTTGCAGACAAGTTATGGCAGGCAGATATAATAATGACTAAAACAGAGTGCTATGTATTTCCGGTTAGTAAAATAGGATTACAGTCATAATGATATCAATTACTAAGGAAAATAAAGAGTATAATACTGATTAATTTGAATAGGCAAAAAAATTAAGTTATAAGCTTTGTTTGCCGCAACAAAACCAAAGAGGGGAGAACGCCTCTTCTCAATGCAAATAATCCCCCAGGAAGAATCCTGTCATGGGAATTAGTGGCTTTGAGGGAGTTGGCCCTGAATGGTTATTGTCTCCATGGGAAAGTTCTTGTTTGCGTTTTTTGGAGAAATGTAAGGTTTTGAAGGGGGAGAGAGGGAAGCCGATCTATTGGTGCATGCTCTTTGAACTAACTCTCTTTTTTCTTTCTTAGTTTTCTTTTCTTTTCTCTCTGTTTTCGTTCTTATCTTTTTTTCTTTTTCCTTTTGCTCTGTTTTTCTTTTCGCGTTATGAGATATATCCTCTGTTTTTCAACCTCCTCTACAGGGCACGGCAAGGGCCTCTTTATAGTGCCTGCCGTGGCTAGTGTTTTACCGTCTTGCCCCTTAACCACCTTTGTCTGGTCTGGGTGTACCTGCCGACCATACTGTGCGACACAAAACCCCTGCCAGACAGAGGCGGACTCGTTTTTGTCCCTCTGTGCGTCGCGGCCTTTCCTGCCACGATGTTAATCCCCTCTCTCCTCACACTCAGAACATGCACTCAACGGTTCCCTCTCAAATTGCCTCTTTTGGGTGGTCTATCATCCCAGCAGGACGTACCTCCCAAAAGAGGCTTAAGCAAGGGCCGAAAATAGATCTTTTCCCCTCTCCCCACCACCAAACCACACCCCCCTTTACCTCTTACCTCTGGCCCATGGCCCCACCATGTCCTATATTGCTGGGTACAGGCTGGTGGCGCCTGGGCCTTACGCGTGCTTCCCTTTCAAATTTGTCCAAGAGTCTGCCTGCTGCTCATGTGTTTGCCGTAACCTGGAGACTCTCCGTCTGCGTTTCCTGGCCTTTCATGCGGGCTTTCTTTTGGTCCTTCGCTCCAATCAGAAGCTGGGCTTCGTATGATGATGGGCTTTATATTTCTTTGGCCCACCTTTGGTTTTCTTTGCTGCCTGCCGCGTTGGCTTGTAATTCCTGCCGTAATGACTCAATCTTGCTGGGCCCCTTTTTTGGGCCGGCCGTTTTATTCCTTTTCTCAGTGGCCTATCATAGACACTGTTTTGTTTCTTTTTACTCATGGGCTCCTATGTCCCTTTGTTTTCTTCTTTTGGACATCCACGGCCCGTTTGCTAATTCTTTTGGACTTCCTCGGCCTGTTTGCTAATTCCACACTCCCATGGGCTTTGTTACTAACTTCATTGGGTTTCCCCGGCCCAATAACCTTATCCTTATCTTTGGATTTGATGAGCCTGCCATAAATCCCTTACTCTCTTAGTTTACACTACCTTGGGCCTGCAGCGACCCTTTCTCTCTTTTCTAACTCATACTCTGCCCATGGGATGCTATTTCTTTCTTTCCTGGCTTCTTTGAGCCCGTTTGCCTTTTCAAGGTTCATGTATACATTGTTAGGCTAGTGGCCCATTATTCCTGCTGCTTGGACTTAATGGTCTTTTTTACTATTTACACAGTCAATTCCTTGTGGCCTTCATCATTGGGCCTTTCTTTCCACTGGGCTTCCACAAATGGCCCTCAACACTAATCTACTACAAAGTCACACATCAATTAATATCATAAATTATGAATTAGATTATAAATGTAATTAATTATATATTGTTATATATCCAAGATAAATTAATTTTTAAAATTTTTTTTTTCTTTTTGTTAAATTGATTTTTTCAATTATGATATTCAATTTTTTATATGAAATTAACTTAATTTTAATTAGTATTATTCATTAAATTATATATTTAATACATCAAATTAACCTTAATTTGATTAATATTAAATAATTTTATTTAATTAATATTTATATATAAAAGGTCCCGCATAAATTTTTCTTGTTATGTCTCAAATTAGGTTAGGCCGGCCCTGTTCCCAACTTCTGTTATGTGGCCAACTTTGAAGCTTTGGCAGTGAGAAGAGGTGTGCGCTTTGCAGCTGATACTTGCTTTCACAATGTAATAGTGGAGCGACTTGTTGGGAATTATAAATGCTCTTCAGAAATCTAGTACGGACCTGTCTCTAATCGGGCCATTGATTGAAACGAACGTAGAAACAACTTCGTTGGGGGCGATGGTCTTTTACGCACATAAGGCAAGAAGCAAACCAGGCTACCCATAAACTAGCACGTCATGCCCTATTGAATCCGAAATGATATAATTGATATGGCTAGAAGTAACTCCTCCTTTCATTTTTGAGATTGTTAGTCATGACATTTTATAGTTTGCTCTCTGCTCTGTTCTTTCAGCTGGTTCTTGATCTGTTTCTCTTCTTGGATTGTACTTCAATGTTCTGTTTCTCCAAAAAAGAAAAAAAGAAAAAGATAGTGCTCTCTCTAGGCAGAAGTATAAAGATAGTAAAACATCAGCGTGCGCTTATCAATGGTTCTAACTTCTAAATTCAGCCTGCGATGTTCGGACCTATGTTCAAGGAAAAAACCATGTCTCAGATTATTGCAACCCCAGATACAAACAGCAGAATGCACTAATCAAAGAAAATACCGTCTCCCAGATTATTACAACCCCGAAAGGCAAAATATAACTTCATTTGGTACAACTACAAACAGCTTCCACATACATTAGTCATATGACTTCAGCTCATCTTTTCCAAGCTGCCTGTATGCATCTTGGCACAGTACTCAAACAGACTGCCATCGAAACAGCGCCTCACGGCTTCTTTAGACAGCGTACCATCCTCATCCCTGGCCAGGGCATACAAATCTCTCCACTCTATCTTTGTTGCAATCCTGTAAGCCATACACGAAAACATTGTAGAGGGTAAGAATCACATAGAAGCAACCGTTTGAATTGGAGATAAAAAGAGTTTTATAGATAACAACCATCCAAAGAGGTCAAATGCAACTCGATTCCCCTCTGTCATGTCCCATATCTCTCCAAGCGCGAGCTTGTCTGGCACTGTATGATCATATTTGCTAAATATGTTTTCAAGATTCACAGGCACATACCTGCAATTTTGTGCCAAAGAAAAAAAAAAAAAATCAAAATCATGGAATACATTAAAGCTTTGAGGTTTCCATTAGAAATATCAACTTGACTAAAAATTGGCAAGAGCTTGTAGCTCAACTGGTTAGTACTTCCTAATGTATCAATGAGGTCTAGGGTTTCAATCCCCTTTCCCTGTTGTAATTATCAAATTATAAAATAAAAAAAATTTGAACAAAAATCATTCTAGAATTTTCTTATGCATGGGATGTATGTGATGTCTTTCAAAAAATTATCTAATCTTATACAATGGATGTATATAATATGCTCAGGAATACATTAAAGCTTTGACGTAGTGATATCAATTTGACAAAATATACTATATAAGGATATTTAAGCATCATATATATAATGTCTTATAATTTAATCCTATTGCAATGATTGTATATAATGTGCCGAATTAAGATGCATAAAAATCGTCATTCTCAAAAAAAAAAAAGAAAAAAAGATGCATAAAAATCGTGGAATACATTAAAGCTTCCATTAGGAATATCTTTAAGATGTATTTTTTGTCATAGTTTATGGTTTTGCAATGTTTATCACGCAAGGGGCATCCCAAAATTATATTATGCAACGGATGCATATTAAGGATCTGTTTATTTTGTTGAAACTGAAATTTTGTTGTTGAAAGTACTGTAGATAAAGGTAAAAGTTAGCTGAAATAGCATAGTGGGATCCATGAATAGTACCAAAAAGTGCAGTGAGACCCATAAATAGTAGCAAAAATAAACTGAATAATAAAATAAGCTAAGTTTTTAATTTGGAGCCAAATGCCCACCAAGTGTTACTAAAAAAAAAAAAAATTATCTTATGCAATGAATGTATATATAAAACACTATCTTATGCAGTATATTCATATAATGTTATGCAATGAGCAAAAATTTGGTAAAGTTCTGTTACTTTAGGTTCCCTAATTAATGTGTTATCTTTGTTCTTGCACTTTAGGTTCCTTAATTAATGTGTTTTCTACTCAAAGGAAAATCTAAAATTCTTGCACTTTAGGTTCCTTAATTAATGTGTTTTCTACTCAAAGGAAAATCTAAAATAGGCGTACAAGTTTGATCCATATGCTATATGCCTGCCTAGGATCCACATCCATGAACTCCATCACACCCCCACCATCCATCTCCTCCTCCCCCCCTCCCCAAACAAATGTTGTAGATGTGTATAGAAGAAAGGAGAAGGGATCCACCCCTACATAATATAACATTGCAAGATAAGTTCCATCTAGCTAAGCCCTACCCTTACAGAGTTACATGTGTTTAGGCTTTGTTTATTTCAACGTAAAATATTTTCAAATGCATTTAAAATATTTTATAGGTAAAACATTTCCAGTAAATAAAATATTTTCAGGTATTAAGTGTGACATATTAAAATTTTCAAGCACAACCCACCAAATTCGAAGACTCAACCATCAAAGAAGCAACTTGTGCTGGAGGGAGGCATGGTGATCGAACCATTGTCATGTTGTTGGATCGACAATACAAGTGATTTTTCTATCTTCTTCGACAGCCTGGCCAACTGGATCTGACAATCTCTTTGTCAACGTTGGCGGTTCGAGTGCCAACACCCACGATCAAAGGAGCAATACTAGCTGCTAGAACAGCAACACTAGCTACAGGGCCAGCCTTAGGCCTAGGCCACTGCCTAGGGCCCCCCTACTAGAGGAAGGCCCCAAATTTTGGGGGAAAAATTGATATATTAAAAAAAAAAAAATTGGAGATATAGAAAAAAAGAAGTTTTATATTTTTCCTCTTCTTTTAAGAAGTCCAAAAAAATTGAGTAATGCTAGAGATAATACAACTTTAAATATATGTGTCTTACAAATAGAGTAATGCTACAGTTACAAATTATTTTACAACATTTTTACAAATTGTTATCATAGTCAACTTCTTACTCGTTCTCATCTAGACCCACCGATAACATCACTTTTTTTATTTATCTATAATCATTTACCACATCATCAGTTTGTAAAAGTTTTCGTAAAAGAATTTGTATCTCTAATATTTTCCCTTACAAATATATGTTTCACTAATCACAAGAAATAATTCAGGTAGGAAAATGTTAGAAATATTATTAATTTTACTTGAAAACTTTACAAATTGATGTGACAATTAATATGATATGTGGACATCAATAACCTATTAAATGCATTTTTGAATTATTTTTTGTGATTAATGATACATTTTTGTAAGCCTTATGTTATAGAATTTATAATATCCCTAACATCATTCATTCAAATGCTTGTTTATTATCTTTTTGAGGTGTTATTAATCGCATTCATTTCTACATCTTTTGAAAGTTTTTTTTAGTAAAATTTGTTATAGCTTTAGCATTCCCCAAAAAAAAAAAAACATATTACAAAATAAAAGGAATATATTTTTGTTATAAAAAAAATTATGATATTAAATACTAGTTAAATATTATTTTAGTGATAACAAAAATGCTCCATTTAATTATATTGCCTTAAGCCCCCAAATTTATAGGGGCCCCCTGAATAGCTACTAGAACGACACCTCTAGCGACTAGACCTTGGACAATGGTTGCCGCTCTAGTGACTGGACCATTGGACCAATGACCTAGCTATTATGTGGAGAAAATGGACATTGTGTTTTTTGTAAAATGTTGTAACAAGTTTTTATAAAACTTTTTATAAATGTTTTTATGGTTAAAGAAAAATATTTTACAAGTATGACCATATTTTACATGCAAACAAACAACAGAAAATTGTAAAATATTTTTCAAAAAATATTTGACTTCAAACAATGTATAATTTATTGGCGATAATTTAATTCGATTATAATTTATGACATCAAGCAATGCCAATTTCATTTTTTTTTTAAATTAAATTTTGTTTGAAAGGCTACCATAGGGCTTTTTGGACGCACAAATTTACGCTAATATCTTTTTGGTAAAGTAAATTCCAATGGCAAGAACATGTGACTTACCGGTAGGGTACGATAACTGTGCGCTCCATTGATAACAATGTTAATAATGAGAGATGCAAACACATTAAAGCCAATTGCACGTAGTCCTTGTAGAAAGGGAGAGAAGAAAGCCAAAAGAAAAGTGGAAAGTTTGTCAGATTTGAACAGTATAGCGGACTACAAGGTTGCTTAATAATGGTTATGTATTAATGATAAAAATCAGGCTGCTGTGGCATATGAAACTTATTACCAGTATAAGTCTCCTAAGGATAAACAATTCCATTGTCGTCTATGTCGAAAAATGCTGCATGCTGCTGAAGAACACTCATGTTATAATGTCTATGCCCAGGTGTGCCAGTTGGATGGTATATAACAGGAGCAACCAATGCTCTGGGCAGATCTGTTTTTTAATTTCCATGTGCAACATAGATAAGGATTGTGAGGAATAAGATACACACTATTCAAGTACTTCAATATATACAATATTGGTAGTAACCCAATTTAGTCAAATTATATATCATAGGAGGCACCCATGCATGCACCAACATTAACTTAATTTTCATCTTCAAAATAAGATTATTAATTTGATTAATTAAGAGTTCATTTCTACTTAGAACAGGAATACAAGTTGTGAATTGTAATTCAAATTATAAGTACATGAATTGAACATATATAATATCAATTATTGGAAATGACTCCGAATGTTTAATTAATTAGACTCTCCAGAATCGAAATTTACTCTGAAAAATAACGAAAAAGAAAATTCTCTACAAAATTGAAAAATGTGCAACAAAAAATATACCCAGGAACCACTCGATACTTGAAAATTGAAACAAAAACTGAACCTTTTATGGGGATGAATAAAATATAATATCCATAAAGTGGTGATATATAGTTATACTGTGTGCATGAGATATTGTGAAAATACTGTTTCCCTATTAAATAATTATAACTGACACAATTATAACTGAAAACCGTATTTTCAAATTTCCCAGGTAGTTTAAAGCTACACAATATGTAACTAGTTGTATGCGACAATAATTAGCGATATACATAAGCCCCCACTTTATTTTGTTGTGAAGGAAGACTAAAAATGATAGTAATAAGAACGAAAATCTGACAACTTACATGGCTTTGGAAGAGAAACTTCCAAGTCATCCCGGACCTCTCTCTCATAAGTCACTGGTGCATAACGAGCCTCTGTTGCCAATGCTTCTCTCTCCATCAAAGCAGCCATTCCTCTCTCTCTCTCTCTTCACCTCTTTAACTCTTTAATTTCTTGTAAGGTTTCTGCTCGATCTTCTTCCTTGTGGCTTGTGCTCTAATGAAGCAGCATTACATATAAACAGATTTTGGTGTAGGGGAGACAACCGCAAACAAGCATGGCCCCACCTATATATTTGCGTGGCAAGTATGCAAACCACCAGCTCATCTATGTAAAGAGACTGTTGTGGCAAGCTTTCAGTAGTGCATGCAAAAGTTTTGTAACCCATGTCTAACATTTGGCTACTCACTTCTTTTCTTATGTAATATGGTTCCCTTTAATTAATTACTACTTTTTATTCTCAGCACCACGTGGTTGCAAATTGTGTCAACAATTTAGTATTATTTACTTTTCACTTTTATTTTAAAATTGCCGTACTGTAAAAACTAGTTTATGCACTCATGGTATGCTCAGAGACTCTTCTATTTTTATGGCTAAAAAGTTAAATAATTTGCATTCATCTATACCATTATACTATATACTATATATACTTACTATACTATTATTTAAGGGGCTTCCCTGTTTGGATTCCTTATTTTTAAATTCAAAAATGTCCCTATATCTCTATGTTTAAGTAGAGACAAAATTAAAGGATAATTCGGTAAAAATGAAACTCTAACTCCCACTAAATTCTTGCCTAAAAAATGGACCACTCTCCTATTAATTTTCAAATTTATTTATTTACTTATAAATTAGATTTTCAAAATAAAAATTATATATATAAAATAAAAAAACACAGTTTTTTTTTTCTACAAAATAGGACGACTAAAAAAAAAAAGTCTCATTGCACGCACGAAGCGCGTGTGATGAGGCTAGTTGTAATTTAAGATTATTATATTTTCTAATCACAAAAAAACCTAGGGGTGTAATGAAAAATTATTTCACCTTTTAACACATAATACTCATCACACCCTAGGTTTTTTTATGATTGGAAGATGTAGTTATCCCAACTTATAATTGACACAAATTATTAATTTTTTTTATAAAAAAAACTCAAAGGCTAGTATACAATAATATATATATATATATATATATATATATATATATATATATATATTGATTATACAATTATGGTGTGATGAAAAAATTATTTCATCCACAAATGCATAATACTCATCACACCTCTATCTAGATTTCTTTTGTGATTAGAAAATGTAATAATTCTAAATTATAATGGATGCAAATTATTAAATTTTACCCAAAAAATAGAAGAATTTCAGAGGCTCTTCTATTTTTTTGGGATAAATGTTAATAATTTGCATCCATTTTAATTAATTTGAGAATACTACATTTTCCAATCACAAAAAAACCTAGATGTGTGATGAGTATTATGCGTTCATAGAGATTTACACATATCAAGGTTTTTTTTTTTTAATCCTAAAAGGTAGCCACTTGGTCCTAAAATGTAGCCAATTAGTACAAACCCATAACAAAAGTTTGAAATGTCAAAAAAAAAAAAAAATTTAAATAGTATTTTTTTTTTATCGGAAAGCTTCTCATGTTGTCAAGTTTTTTTAGTCCTAAAATGTAGCCACTTACTAGACATCCATAACAAAAGTTTCAAATGACTAAAACATCAAAAAAAAAAAAAAAAGTTTTATTTTTTTTAGGGAAAGGCTTTCATGTGAGTAATAATATCATTTAATTTCAAATGACTCTAATTTTGTTTGATTTGAATTGCAAGTTCTTGTTGATTTTGATTCTTGTCACTAATGAAAAACTTTCATCACAATATCCCTTTTTTTTTTTTTAAATAACGAAATTCCCTTGGACAACTTTGAAATTTGACATCACAGTGAATTAAAGTTAAAAACTATTGTTCTTGGAAAACTCGGTTGGAAATCTTCTCCCAACATCATTGGAGCAAAACCATAGAAAAACATATGAAAGAAAAACTTAAAGGCAAACCTTTGGGTATTGTAGTTTTGTCGAAGAAAGTGTACTGGCTGAAAGAGAGAGAGAGGTAGAAAGAACCTTTGCCCATGATAAATTTATAACTCATGGGTTTGTTTAATTTGAATATTATTTGTGGAGTGAGGAAGGTGGGAGATGTGAATAACGTGTGGGTTTCTTTTTCTCAGACTCTGGCAGTGAGTTTTTTTTTGGATAATGGTGTGTAATGGGAGTTGAGATAGCAGTTGTGTTTTTTGAAGCAATAATTAACGTTGTAGAGTGGTCCTATTTTAAAGGCATGAGAGTTAGAAATGTATTTTTACAATGTTATCCTCAAGTTTTGTCCTTACTTAAACGTAGGGTGTAAGAGTATTTTAGAAAAAAAAAAAAAAAATCCAGTTCAAATAGGAGAAGCCTTTTAAATAGTAGTATAGATCAGACAAAATTTATTGAAATGACTAACGGAAAGTTACAATTTACATTTTGTTTTTCAAACAGTACCATAGATATCATGAATTTCATAACTTTTCTTAGCATTTGTTAAGGTGATAAATTTTGAATTAGTGCAAGTCATAGTGCAAGTCATAAATTTACTTAAACGTATGGTGTAAGAGTATTTTAGAAAAAAAAAAAAATCCAGTTCAAATAGGAGAAGTCCTTTAAATAGTAGTATAGATAAGACAAAATTTACTGAAATGACTAACGGAAAGTTACAATTTACATTTTGTTTTTCAAATAGTACTATAGATATCATGAATCTCATAACTTTTCTTAGCATTTGTTAAGGTGATAAATTTTGAATTAGTGCAAGTCATATGGAACCACAATTGACATCACTTCAATTATAAAAAAAAAGCCTCATCACATGCGCTAGCATTTGTTAAGGTGATAAATTTTGAATTAGTGCAAGTCATATGGAACCACAATTGACATCACTTCAATTATAAAAAACTAGCCTCATCACATGCGCTATGCGCATGTGATGAGGCTTTTTTTTAGCCAAAAAAAAATCTCATATTTTTATTTTTTATATATATATATAAAATTTTTATTTTAAGAATCTAATTTATAAGTTTTTTTAGTGAATCTAATTTATAAGTGGATAAAACAATTTGAAAATTTATAAGAGAGTAGTCCTACTTTTTAGGCAATGTTTCAGTGGGAGTTAGAGTTGCATTTTTACTGAATTGTCCTTTAGTTTTGTCTCTACTTAAACATAAAGGTATAAGGGTATTTTTGAACTAAAAAAATGAGGAATCCAAACAGGGGAAGCCCCTTAAATAATAGTATAGAGTATAGATATAGATATAGAAAAGGGAGATTTGAATTTTGATTCTCTTCGAAAATGAGACCAAGTAATACTTGTAATTTCAAGTATTTTTTTAGTGGGAACTATCCCTAATTCCACTATTCTCTCCTCTCCTCCACTTTCATCAATAATATTAATATATTGTGCTAATAATCCTTTTATTTATCTATAGATGTTACTAATGGAGATGCCAACGTGTATATATATATATATATATATTTTTTTTTTTTTTTAAGAATAGGAAGATGTTTAGGGTTCAAATACCTTCTCCTCAAACTATTAGATTATAAAAAAAATTTACATATACTTATTAAAATAAAAAAATAAAGTGTCACACTGTTGACTTTGGGCCATTGTCCAAAAGACAAAAACCCACCATTCGAAAAGCTGATATGAATCACTCATAACAAACTGGTCCAATTGCATAATGGGAAAAGTAAACGATAGGGAAGTAAACTTAAAGAATCAACAATGTATTTTAGTCAAAATATTAGCCAAATTTGCCAAATAGCACAATTTTAGGGAAAAAAAACACCTTAACAAAGTTATTTACTTATGTAGCAGATTTTTGGAACTCAAGTTCCAAGCAATATGGGCTCCATTGCTTGGCATGCTACGCGAGTTGCATAGAACTTGAGTTTCAAAAATGTGCTACATAATTAAATAACCATGTTAGAATGCATTTCTCCTAAAAGTTTGCTAAAATTGTGTTATTTAGCCTAGAAGATGTGCTTTTTTAGGGAACAGGTCAAAGGGGATTCTCTTGTAGTTATCCAAGCTCTCACATCTCAGGCAAGGTGTAACACTTTATATGGGCACATGGTTGAAGATACTCGGAGATTAGGGGCTACATTACAGTCTTGCCAGTTCCAGCATGTTCGAAGGGAAGGAAATAAGCTAGCTCATGCACTAGCTGGAAGAGCAGTTTCATTTGTAGATACTAATGTATGGGTAGAATATCTACCTAGTGATTTGAATGTTGTATTCCAGTTTGATTTACATTAATGAAATTTTCTTACTGTTTTCTCAAAAAAAGTTGTGCTATTTAGCAAATTTGGCCCAAAATATTAATATTCATTTATGCAAAAAAAAAAAAAAAAAAAAAAATCGCAGTCGGCCTTGGGCCAGTCCTAAATTCAAACGCCCATCATCCAAAAAGCCTATATGAATCAGCCCCAACAAACCGGCCCAATTTCAAAAAACAACATACAAACCTATATCACACGCACTTGAGAATAGAAAGAAAAAAGAAAAGAAAATCACTCACGAAGGAATGGCGAGCGAGGTAGCGATGGAACCCAGTGGTACCGCGGCAGCGGCGGCGGCGGCGGCGGAGACAGAGACAGTGCCCGCGGCAGTGACAAAAGAGCCACACAGGTTGGAGAGGAAGTGGACCTTCTGGTTCGACAACCAGTCCAAACCCAAACAAGGTGCGGCGTGGGGCACCTCTCTCCGCAAGGTCTACACCTTCGACACCGTCGAAGATTTCTGGTGGTACCTTTCTAACCTTCCTCAATTCCCTGATTTATTCATGTTTTTGTGTCTATTACTATGATTCTTGATCTGGGTTCCTCTTCATCTTTGTCCTCTTTCGTTTTTCTATGTGTTAAGAATAGAAATATAGCTTGCTTTTCGAGGCTTTTCATTTTTTCTTTTTTCTTTTTAAGATCCAGAACAATAGTGGGTTTTGTATTAATTTCTTTTTCCTTATATTACTCAATATTTATACTGGGTTTTATAGCTTTGGTCTTTTTTTTGGCATGTATTCCAATTATAATTTTTTTTTTGTGTATTGCTAATATTAATTATGTTTATATTGACCAAAGTAAAAAAAGAATTTGAGACTTGATTCTTTTCATTCAAGTTAAATGGAAAATGTGAAATCTTTGAGTGCAGTTTGTATGATCAGATATTCAAGCCCAGTAAGTTGCCTGCAAATGCTGATTTTCACTTGTTCAAAGCTGGGATTGAACCCAAATGGGAAGATCCTGAGTGTGCTGCTGGAGGAAAGTGGTCCATCACCAGCAACAGAAAGGCTGGCCTTGATACCATGTGGCTTGAAACTGTAAATATCCTCGCTGTCCTTGTATTTTTCTTTCTGTGGATATTTGAGTGTTGGGTCTTTTTAGAATACAACTTGTGGGCATTTGTGCTAATTACTAGGTTTTTATTTATTTATTGGACAGATGATGGCTTTGATTGGAGAGCAATTCGATGAGGCTGATGAGATTTGTGGTGTTGTTGCGAGTGTGCGCCAAAGGCAGGACAAATTAGCATTATGGACCAAGACAGCTGCAAATGAAGCAACCCAGGTCTAACCTCATATTCCAGGAATCAAATTTATTGTTGATTTTAATTGCTTCCAAGCATGCATTTTGTGTACCTTAAGCTGAATTGATGATTCATGAAGGCCGTGTTGTTGCATCTGATTAATCATGTGTTTTTGTGTGCTTGCACATGCATGCATTTATTCAGGAAAACACCTTTGTGCTTGTGAAGGTTTTGTTTATTCTCTCTCTTTAAAAGAGATGATTATGGACACTTATTTATATTTCTTGTCTCTTTGTTACTGTGTGCATTAAGGTTTGTGTTGCTGTATGTTGCAACCTTGAAGGAGAAGGTTGATATGCATATTATGTGATTATATTCGTATGTAAAATCTTATGTTGCTTTCTTCAATGTTTATTGAAGTGCTCAACACGTCTGTCTGTATTGGTAACGTTGTAATTTCCTTTCTGCTCATGTTTTAGGTTTTATTATTGCTAATACTTAAGATAACTCATTATTTTTTTTAATCAATGGGCTCTATTTCAAACAGCACCTCCTCCCCTGTAAGAAAGGATGGAGGGTAAGGTCGTGAGTTCGAAATCAACTGGGTGCATATGAAAACTTACCAATAAAAAATGATTCCTCATTATTTTTTATTTGATTATGTGGTGAAATTGGTGGTGAATACTAGTGCTAAATGCTCTTTAAGTGTTTTACCTTGCAATTGAAGTGGGTGTTTTCTGCATAGCATTTGTTAAGTTTGTGGTGGTTCACTTATAAATTATGTCTGATTTCATAGGAGACCTTGTATGGAAAGATACAAAAAAGGATTGGTTTTTTGGTATTTTGGGGGGTAGTTTAAAGATGCCCCAGTGCACAAATCTCTCACTTTTGCAAATTGAGACCAAATTATTTTAGATTTTTATTGAGATATCATATTTTATTTTTGAATTTTAATTTTTAAACCAAATTTCATTTTGAATTTTTCTTTTTATATGATTGAGAATTTCTTGGGTTGTAATTGTGCCTTAATGTAATCCCTAAAGCCTACATTAGTGGTTTGAGATATTACATTTTGAACAAAAACTTTTGATTAAAGATGTTTCTCTATAGCTTTTTGGCAATTCCAAGTACCCTTAAGTGGTGAAGTCTAGGGTTTTTTGTTTCATATTTTTGCAATACTGTTCTACATCAACTTGGTGTCAGTGCATAATTATGATCCAATCTACAAAATCCAGTCCCTAAACAACGAAGCCTCGTAAACCACTTTCTGAACCAAAATTTATCTCACATAAATATGTCAACCATGCCAAGCACCTGAAGCCTCAACCACAACTCTATGACTAGATTCAAACAATCCAATCAACTCAAGCCCATAAACCATACCCAAAACAAATTGTTGTTATCAAAGTTGAGCAGGACTACCATTGCAATCACACACAAATCCCTGTCACTTCCCAAAACCATGACAGCCTCCCACCATCACCAAGTTAAAACGCATAAAAAAGATTGCCCTACCCACAACCCAAATAATTCCTACCCATATTAGTCCAACCCATACCCAAGGCCCCTTCACCCAGTGCTTATCCCCAACCAATTTGTTGTTAATTGGGCTCGGCCCTCTACCCACGTTGCCAATCTTCAACTTCTGGTAAAAATGGCACTGTTGCCTTTGTCCTTTTGCCTAGACGATGCATCGTGATAGCCGTGCTGGAAAGTACAGGCTGTACAGCCATGTTGCTGATCTTGATTTGCCCTTTTGTTGCTATCAAGCTACATCACCACATCGTCATTGAGGTTAACCTAGCAGAGTTCCATCCAAGGGAGCTGAGATTGTGTAAGTGTGGGTTTAGCTTGCATCAGTCATTGCGGAAAAAAATGAATTGTTGTTAATATGTGATTCATACCTCTGGTCAACAATGTGCCACTAAGCCCATTAGAGTCCCAACATGAGGCCCCTTAGATTTAGTTCCACACCCAACAACCTAGATATGTTAGGTAGTACTTTACCTTTTATTGACATTCATTGGTCCACTGCTCACAGTACATGGCCCCACTAGCATTTCTTCTTCAGCTCAGACCTAAGAAGCACAAACATGGACATGGGTACGACATGGTGACACAGCAGTTTCTAAAAAATTATAACAAAAAGCAGCCGGTACAACATGAGTACGACATGGGTACAACACTCTAAATGAAGTGTCTGTGCTTCCTAGGCTTAGACTCAAGACCCAGTCCAACTGTGTGAATTAGGTCAATGCAGGTCGCAGGCTAGGAATTAGCCTATCCCAGGTCAGCTAGCAGAGTCTTATTTCAACTTGTTGAAGCTGATTATTTTAGTGCGTGATGGTTATGTTAGAAGCATCTACTTTTGATGGTTGTTAAGATCCATGGATCTTTACTAATTGGTCACATTAGATGGACCAATTCTTTGAGTAAGTAGGTTTATCGGACAATAAGGTTAGGTTTGCCACAATGAAGTTCATAGGTAGAGCTAAAAATTACTGGTATAGTATTAAGAACTAAGCCTTATAAAAAAGGAAAAAATTAAAAAAATCCTACCATAACTGATTGAGTATAAATGAAAGAAAAACTCAAAGAGAAATGTGTTCCCTAATCCTATCAAGGGAAATACCTATCCCAATCTTATCAGGATAACTTTTTAAATTGAGGAAATAGTCTAAGACAGTAATAAACCTGCTACTGGATACATGGCATAATTTGAAAAGGACAAGATTAATGTTCACACAGTTACTAAGCCCGCTTTGGTCTAGCATGAGTTGAAGTCATCCCGAAAGCTGTCCAAGACTTGTATGAAAAAGATCAAGTCAATGGTCCTTCCTCCAAAAAATGACAGTAGCATCCACAGCTTCACATATGAGAGAGAAAATAGTGTTGGTAATGAAATCTTGGTGATGAAGGAACATCAAGGACCACCACTAAAACTTAGTGCTGAAAAAGAAAAGTGCCAAAAAATGTGGACTTAAGACATCCTAAACCATGTGTGGTAGACCTAATATAGTATATTGAAGAATCACTACTTGATGAGGAGAATTTAAAACAAGAGAGCCACGAATTAGAGGGTGCACATTTTGGTGAAAAACGATTATGGTGTATCTACTACTCATCAGTCCTCTGTGGTGTATGAAGTGAAATGGCCTACTAAGATGGTGTTTCTTGAGGATGAGGCTGTAATTGATTCCATCCATTATTTTTACCTTCCATGTGAATTTAGTGATATGGTAGAGCAAAGTTTTCTTTCTTCTTAGTGCTGCTAGAAGTATTTCAAGAATTAGTGTAGGTCTTGAGTGCAAAATTATTATCCTTAAGCGCTTCAAAATTCAAGGTTAATTTTCTCCTACCAAGGGAGAATGAATGCAGGGAGCATAACCAACCAAACTTATTTCAGAGTTTACTATTTCATTATTTTCTTAGATACTGTATTTTATTTTTGAATTTGATTTTATTATGATTGATGATTTCTTGGGATGTAATTGTGCCTTAATTAAATCTTGAAGCCTATTAAAAAGAGGCTCTAGTAATTTAGAAAATTTTCCATGAGACTTGTAAAGCATCCCCCTCACATTTGGTGGGCCCCAGACACTTGCCCATATGTTGTTTTTTTGGGGGGGGGGGGGTGGTGTGGTTCCATAAGCTTGTCTTATAAGATAATTCTCCCTAGAAATGGATTGAGACAGTACATTTTGAATAAATTTTTTAACTATAGATGTTTAGTACAGCTTGGTGTTGATGTCACCTTTAGGTGGTGAAGCCTAGGGTTTTTTGCTTCTTATTTTTTGCAAATCTGTGCTGCATCAGTCCTGTTGTGGGTGGCAGGCCATTTCTGTTCTGCATCAGTCCACTGTTGTGGATATATATCCCTGTAACTTGAGAAAAGCTATATCTAACATATTGGTTGCAATACCCATTTGAGAGATGCTTTACATTCTTACAATTGTCACTATGGCATAATCAAAATTCTCTCTATTAGTTTTTGTTGTTTATATGTTCTGCTGCAAATCATACAATACATAGTTTTGTACATTCTTTTGGCTGCACCAATATGATGACATTTTGTTATAGCAACTATAGTTTTGTACATTCTTTTGGCTGCACCAATATGATGACATTTTGTTATAGCAACTTGAATGTTTGCACTAACAAAATGATTTTTTTTTTTCTTGCTGTAGTTTGAATTTGGTGTCTCTCCTTATTGTTGCTCTTTGGTTGAACCATAATTGGCTCTAAGAACCTCTACGTTTTTACCCTAAGAAACTGAATTTTTCCCTATGTACTGTTACTATAATAATGCTTGAATTATGGATTATTATGTTTAAATGCTCAACCTGGCATGTGATGAATATATATATTTTTCATATGTAGATGAGCATTGGGAGGAAGTGGAAGGAGATCATTGACATCACCGATAAAATCACTTACAACTTCCATGTAAGTTTTTTGTTATTTGCAAATATGAATGCATTTATGTCCATTGTGTGCGTATTGGTGTCTCTAACTGCCTTGGTCATTACAGGATGATTCCAAAAGGGAAAGATCAGCCAAATCTCGATATAGTGTGTGATCATGCAATTATTTGCTGTGTGGTTTTCCTTTTTTTGGTTGTGGAATTGGGATGAAGACTGTTATCTTTGTTATGATCACTGAATGACAGCGCACCACAGAAATTTTTCATTTTCTTTCAGTGAGTAGACTTAAGGGATGTAATGCTATAACTTTCTTCATGTTTTGATTTTTTTGGAAAATTTCCATTTATATAACTGGCTGTTTTGCTCTGCCCTGTACCTGTAACTGAATGTTAAATAGATATTGCATTTTGCTTCTGTTTTTCCTACTATGGAAACTTGAGAAAAGCTAACCACGCATTATTGGTTTTGATCTGCATTTATGATACACGATTCACAATTGTATCTCTTGTTTATGGTTGTAAATGAATCGAGTTGTTTATGAACATATCATGCTCATCTTGGAAAAAATTTGTTTTTTGTTCATTTAGGGTGCGTTTGGATATCACTGTAGCAAAATCATTTTTAAATGTGTGAATAGTGCCGTGAGACCCAGTTTTGAAGTTGTTTTTGTTGAAAAATGTATATGCGGTTGCAGGTCCCGTGAACAGTGCACAGGACCCACTGGAAAACGTGGGACGCAGCTGAAAAGTTCTTTTTAGCACTATCCAAACATACACTTATTTAGTAAATGAGAGCTCATGTTTAAGTTTAGACTCGTATATTAAACAAGTTGAACTCAAACATAATAATGTGTCCCGTGAACATTAGGCTTGTTTGAAGTATTTACTTTATTAGATATTGATATTTATAAATGTCTATTGTAGGGAATGGATATTTGATTGTGATAGTATTAAATAAGTTCATAAGATTGGATTATTATTTGTACTCTGTAGTTTATTGAAAATATAAATAGTCCATTTTATAGTAAAATTAGATATAATATTTAATTATACAAAGTTGTTGAATCTACTTTTTAAAAGTTCATAAACAAAAATCATTAGGCATCCATAATATATATATATATATATATATATATATATATATTTTTTTTTTTTTTTCACGTGAAAAAAAATTATTTATTTATTAATATATATAAAAAAGAATATTTTATAGATTTTTTATGTGATAATTAAAAAAAATATTATTGGTTAATTGTATATATAATGACAATTTTTTAACGAAATTGGTCAAAAAATTTGAATAGAATAAATTTGAAATTTAGAGAACTCAATTAGATGAAAGTAAAGTTATAAAACTTAAATGAATTTCAGTCAAACTTAGAAGGAGCAATTTAGATTTTAGCTTATTATTGAGGACATTTTGTGATAAGGACATTTTGTGACAAAGACTAAAAATGTAAGAATAATCCAAATCTCCCTTTGAGTTCTTTAGAATTGGTTATTTGTAGAAAGTTCAGATGAAATTTTCAAATTTGTAATGAACAAAGGCTAATAATGTTTTAATAAAAGAGAAATCAAAATGCATAAAATACACTTAGAACATCAAGTCTAAAACTTTGACTCATAGATTGCAAGAAGAGAAAATTGAAAGAGGTCGTGAGGGAGAAGAGGAATGTTCCCTTGTACTAGTATTTTCACCCCCAAGCTTTAGAATTGTTAGAATCTTTACTGGTTGAATGAGGTTTTGCTCTAAAGTTTCAGTTTTAAGGGTAAACATGATTAGCTTGTTTTGAATCTAATTGAGACCTTTTGCATTGAGTTTGAGGTGTTGTTAGTGACTGATTTTTTGGTCAATAGAAGAGGTTTTGAACCTCAAGGTATCATTCAAAGAGCCTATGGTTTGATTTGCTTAGGAGGGTTGACATGTTTTTTTTACATAATTTGGGAAATCAAGTGGCTTAAATTCGTGGGTTGACGTTTCTTAGTCATGGTAGGTCCTTGGAGGCTACATTTGGTTGTTGTAGCAGACAAGGCTAGCCATTTAGAATCAACTATGTGTTTTATGCCCAAAAAAAAAAAAAAAAAAAAAAAAGAGGAAGGAAAAAGGTAGAGCATAGAAAACTTGGGCCACAGACTACAAGAGACTAAAAGCTCTTTTAGGGTGGAAATTTCAAGTACAGGACCTTCACAAGCTTGAGGTGCTATCAACGTCCCTTATCCACTTGGTAGAACACATGGGCTGAGTTCATGCAAAAGGTTTGAAAAAAATTGATCCATATACTCCAAACCACATTTCCTCAATTTTCCCAATGTCACATGAGCTATGTGTTGATGCTCATTTTGGAAAGTCCAGTAAAAAGAAGAAGCTAGCAACATGGGCAAAAAAGAGTTAGTAAGTGGATAGAAAAACCATTAAACCCAAATGGTAGGAATAATGGATCATAGGTCCATAAAATAAGCAAATGGATCTTGAGGAAGCAAACGAGCCTAAAGGAGCCTGGAAAGAGAGAAGTAACAAACCCATAGGCAGTATGTGATGTAGTAAAGTAAGAATGGGTCACAGTAAACCCGAAGTAATGCAAGTAAAGAAAGTAAGGGGTTGATGGCAAGCCCAGGAGCCCCAAGGATGAAAGATAAAGTAATTGGGTCGGGGAAGCCCAAAGGAGTTAGTAAAAACCCATGAGGACGCATAATTAGAAAGGGTCAAGGATTCCCAAGGAAAGTAAATGGCCCAAGGACGCCTAGGAGGAAATAAATGGGACGCAAGGAGCCTGCAAGCCATGTAGTAAAAGACCCAATGATCATACTGAGTTATCGAAAGATGAAATAAGCAGCAGACCCAAAGAAGCCTAGCAAGCTTGGGTCAAATAACATCACAATAGGAATAGTAGAATAGTGCAGCAGGAAATGCAAGACTGCAGAAAGGAGCAAAAGAGTGGGTTGAAGAAAGAAAAGCCCACAATCAAACAAAGCCTAGCCTCATAATGGGAGCAAACTATAAAGAAAGATTAATAAACAGCTTACGCCATAAGAAGTCAAGAATGGACGGCTGAATGTGCAGAGGAGCCTCTAGACCATGACAAATGCAACAGACAAGTTTTAGACACATGCAGAAGTCGAGCACACACAAGGCTTAGACTTTATCAGCCTATACCCAGCCAATACAGGAGGTGCTAGGTCATGAGTCAGAGGTAAGAGAGTATGATTTGGTGGTAGGGAGAGGGGAAAACCTATTCTGGGGTTCCCACTTAGGCTCTTTTGGGGAAAATGTCCTGTTGGGATGACATACCGCCCAAAAGAAATAAGGATGAGTTAGAACCACTAAGTGCATGTCATAAGAGAGAGAGAGAGAGAGAGAGAGAGAGAGAGAGAGAGAGAGAGAGAGAGAGAGAGAGAGAGAAAGAGAGCACCCACACCGTAGCAGGTAAGAGTGTCACGATAAACAAACGAACAAAATAGTCCTCTTTGTCTGATTATGGGGAGTGGCACAGCTAGTACAGGTAAGTGGTGCTGGCTGAGTGGCTAACAAGCCAGTGGTGGTCGGCAAGGACATCCAAACTAGACAAAGGAAGTTAAAGGCTAAAATGGTAAAAGCCAGTTACGGGAGACATTATATAAGGGACCCTTGTCGAACACAGAGAGAGGGGGGACATTCGAGGGTAATAGTAATCTTTAAGAAGAAATCACAACACGAAAGCAAAACATTGAGAAAAGAAGAGAAAAGGAAAAAGAAAAGAAAATTAGAAACAAGGAAAGAAAACAGAGAGATAGAATGGCAGACATGCACCAATAGGTTGATCCTCTCTCTCCCTCTACAAACCCTACCCTCTACCAAAGACAAAATGATTCTTTTGGGCACAAGCCATTTAGGTTCACTTTCCTCAAAGTGATTAATTTCTACGGCAGGATTTTCCCTAGGAGATTATTCACGTTGAGGAGAATGGTTCCCTCCTTGGTCTTGGTCCTACGAGATAGCTTGGCATAGCAGATTGATTTTTTTCTTTCTTTTTTTGATAACTCATATCTTATTTGCTTATTTCCACCATTTTCTTTACAAGGCTTTTCTTATCATTGTGATCGTCATTCTAATTGGGGATTATTTATTCACTTTGTCTAAAGGTGAAAGTACTTTCTTTTATTATTATTATTACCATATTTGTTTGTCATAACTCATCCAAAGCAGCTCTGCCTGCCATGAGCATATTCTTGACAAATGAGGCATAGTTTGTGCACAAGTCGGACCAAAGTGAGTTACAGTTGGATCGGTCTCAACTCCCTAATCTAGAATACTTGGGCCCAGTACGGCGAGAGGCAGCTCAGCCTAACATTACAAAAAGGCCCACCACACCATGCTTAAAATAATAAAATATAATAGAATATACAACGCAGCTCTGTCTACCATGGGCATGTTCTTGGCAAATGAGGCATAGTTTGTGCACAAACTGGACCAAAGTGAGTTACAGTTGGACCGGTTTCAACTCCCTAATCCAGAATACTTGGGCCCAGTACGGCGAGAGGTAGCCCAGTCCAACATTACAAAAAGGCCCACCACACCATGCTTAAAATAATAAAATATAATAGAATATACAACGAGGTTAGGCTTGGTTAAGTCAGGTTTATAGAAAATGTGTCGCAAAATTGACTATCAGTACCTATTCATTATTGGCATTTATGGATCAAAAAATTTAGTTGTAGTGTTTATTAAGTATATAGGAAAAAAAATGACTATAAAATTAATCATGCTTGTGAACAATTTGAGTTTGTTTGATAAGAAAATAAATTAAGCTTGATCATATAAACTGATTTATTGAAGATTTTGAGGTTGACTTATGCTTAAAATAATATTAAATTAATCATCTTGAATAACGGACTTGGCTTGGCTCATTCATCGGCACAACTGTTATAGGAAGAAAAATATTTGTTGGGTCATGCTAATGGATGCCCTTAAGACAATAGTTAACAATTCATTTTAGGAAAGTTTTAACATCACTTTTATGAGAAATGGAAAAAACTGTTAAAATATTAATTGCTTTTCTTTTTCCCCATAAAAACTTTATTTAAATGAATTGTATTCATTACCCTAAAGGTATTTGTTAGTATTTTCCATATTTGTTTACTCTGGTAGACACCTATGCGCAGATATGGGGAAAATCGAGAGATTACTTTTAAGTGGAACATCTCAAAATATGCGTACTTAGAGAAAAAAAAAAAAAAAAAAGAATAAATGTTGCATACTGCCCTTACCAATAAAAATATGTGCCAATTGGCCCAGTTCTATAAATTTCCCCATTGATACTGAAATTTACCTTTGCATTTAATCATAATTCCACACAATCATCCTCTTTTAGGTTTCGAAACCCAAGACATACCTTAAAAGTTTCAACTATTTTTTCCTTGCTTGATATTATTCCTGATTGTAAATACTGCATTCTCCGGCCTTTATGGATGCAATAAATTTATAGATACACCTTTTTCCCTTATTATATTTTGGTTGCTACTAAAATGACAATTTGTTAATGGTAGATAATAAAGTAGTATTACTGATAGGTAATCCTTATGACATTTTATTCTTACCATTGAATAAATATTACAATTATATGAATAAGCGAGAAGTGCATATATATTGAGACAGTGAATCTAGTTTACATGTCAATCTAAGGAACTATGAACTTAAAACATTTCTCATGACAGAATAAAATATATCCAATTTTCCATTATGCAAGGAATCCTAGTCTTTCTCCATTCTTCTTGGCCAGTCGGATCAAACCTTGTCTTTGCTTTGCATCTGCTCCTATTGACTTGCAGAACTCAGTTATAACCTGAACTCATTTGTTGGCAACCAATAATTAGCAATAATTAACATCATCAAATAATTATAGCATGCATAATAATAATCCACATACCTTCCAAAAAGCCTATAAAATCTAGAACTGAAAATAAAAATAAATTTCATCTTAAAAATAGGTAGTAAATTGGTGAATAATACAAGCATCAAGTCACAGACTGTACAAAGAGATCAATTAACTAATTTATTTTATTATTTTGTAGTTCCAATTGAGTAGGCACTTATAATTAGCATTTGGGTAGCACTCGACAAAAATTTCTAGCCAAAAACCATTAATTAAATATGAATGAATGTGTGAAAGAGTGGTACCTGCGAGTGTAAAGCAATTGCCTTTCCTCTAAACTGATTGAAACGCTTCTTGCCAATTAAGTTACGAGTAACAACTACAATTGGAGCAAAGAGACCTTTGCCTTCATTGACGTTCCTCATCATAGGTTGTGCTCTTGTGGGCTTTCCAACTCTAACATGGTTTGGCACTGATTTGGCTAGCATGGCGTAATCTTCACCAACCATAGTTGTTCCCCAGCTACCATGGAAGGAGGAACACAAACCTCCCTTAAACCCAGTCACAGAAATTGAAGTAGCCATTAGATAACACAAGCACTAGTAGTATTCTCAAAGAAAATTGGAGGCTGGTTTTCTAGCTTGTTAGAACTTAGAACTAGTGATAGATGTTCCTGATGAGTTTTATGTGCTTGTGAAGGAGGAGGGGATATTAATACTTGTTGTAAATTTGAGAGCCTTTGGTTTTTTATTGGATGGAAATGTGAGAGAGAACTCAAGAAGCATCAGGAGCCACACAAACTGGTGGCTTGGATTTTAGTTTAGTTTTCTTACGGCAACACAAATATGACTTGTATAGTCTTATTACTTTACGGTCCCCATTTATTTGGAGATCTGAATCTAAAACTTTAGCGGTTCTTTCTTTCATCTGGGCCCATCAGCTACCCTTTAAAAACCGTTCAAAATCAATTAGGAAACATTTGGAGGCTTAATTTTTTGGCAAGAATATAGCTTACATAATCAAATTTTGACAATATTAATTAAACGGTGCAAAAGAAAAGGACTTTAAAAGATTTTGACCTTGAATATTGCAATATGGTAGGAACTGTCAGTCTTAAATTTCTAGTTCCTAACACTTGCATGCATGTGAAGAACATGCTTTGTGGAAGGTTGGTGAGATAGCAACAACATAGTCAGCAACGTGCCGATGAAGAAAATACGAAGATTCGACATTTGATGAGTCTGATATAGGAATGTTCTGGGAAGAGATTCAATTTTGATTCTTAAACCGTGTTTGATACAGAATAGATGTGTCAAATGTAGAAAAATGGTGTGTCTCTTATGCCTTTTCCTCCTCCAATACCATGTGCCTTAAAAATGGTTTTGAACAAGTAGGAACACGTAAATAATTGACAACTGAAATGGGAAAGATCTTACTTGATTGGAGGATTTATGATTGTAGTAAGTTAAAATTATAGTCAAATGATTAAATTCAATTTAAGTTTTTAGGAAAATTGGTAATTTAACATGGTCATGTTGCATTAAGACATAAGGCATTCATGTTGCATTTCAAACGTAGTTTGTGGAGAGTCCATAACTTCATGTTTGTCTCTTTTTTTTTTTTTATAGCATTTAGCACTTCCCCCACAAAAAAAAAAAAAAAAAAAAACCTACATTAATGCACCCCCCCCCCCCCCCCCCCCCCCCAACAAAACAAAAAAAAATGGCAGATGCTACTTTTAGAAGGGTATGGCTAATGTACTAAAACATTGGGTATTATTTTATTACTTTCTCTACTTCTATTAATTAAAAAAAAGGAATATTTAAATAAAATGGTAAAAGAATATAAGATATGACGTAGAGTATACGGTTAAATGATATGTTAAAATAGATAAAATAACTTTTTAATGTGTCAAAATAGAATTCTTTTTTTAGCACAATTGACTACTAATACTGATGGCTTGTTTTTGGCCAAAATCTAAAACCACAAAATTTTAAGCAAAAAAATTTCGGAATATATAAGTCTAATGTCACAAACTTTCCACAACTTTACTACATGGCGACTCATGAGTAGTGGAAATAAAATAGTGGATCTATATAGGTCCATGATTTTGCCATTCACGAGTATCCACATAATAAAATTGTAACAAAATTGTAGAAAAGTTTGTGACACTAAATTTGCCCTTATTCATTTTTACTTGAAGTCCACCGCAATATGTAATAGATGCAAAAAGTGTGAAGTTTTCCTTGTAAAATTTGGTGTCTCCAAAAGTGTGAAGTTTTCTGTGTAAAATTCGGTGTCTCTACCAAAGCTCTTCTTTCTTTGATCTGCGGCTTGATATGCTAGTAGTTGTATTTGAATGCTGTTTTCATAGCTGCTTGCTTGAGGAATTTATGGTGAAGTCCACTTGTATAAAGTAATTCTTAATAATATGCTTGGTTGTCTCTTTGCTTTTGCTGCAATTGCATGGGACCTTTTTTTTCATAAGACTTCTTGGTTATAGATAAGTTTTATTGGTGGAGCAAGTGAGCAACAGCCTCAACACCAACATCCTTGATAAACCACCAAAAAAAAAAAACCGATCTTTTGGCGGCAGATTCCGGGATGTCCTATAGTAGTGCAAGTGTAAGGAATTTATTTATTTTTGGTACCAACTACAAAGTACCATGAATAAGAACCGCAACTACCAAGGAATTTAAAATAAGTTTCCTTTTCGCCTATTAATCAAACATTCCTAGTTCTAGCAACTGTATTGATATTATTCTTAGACCAATTCTTTTATGTGGAAATATTGGTTGGTGTGCATTCGTAAATGAAGCGAGTAGTAAGAAAACTATATTTTGGTGATATTTGAGTGGTAGGTTCAATAAATTTAAAAGATGTGCCATAAATTTGAAGGTCTCAAATTCCATTCATTACCCTATTAATTTATAAAGTTTTTGAAGTGTCTCATAGATATAAAATGAAATAATTTGGCCAAAGTCTAGAACACTAATTCTTTATATTTATTTATATATATATATATATAAAGAATAAAATACAAAAATTAGCAAGGTCCACAAGTCCCATATACCAGCAAAGATGAACCTTTGGACAATACCCATGTAAATTAGCATATGATATTGGTTGAAAATGGGCCAACCAAAGTCCAGCCCGTTACCCCTAAATGTAGCCCATACAATTAATGAAGTTTGATACTTTATGCCGTCATAACAAGAGCCCTCAAATTCCAGCCTAAAGAATAAAGACCCACTATTTTGGTCTATAACTAAGAGAAGATAGCTAGCAAAGTGAGCGTGTCAGGTCCACAGAGCCCACCCCTACAGCCGGAAAGCATATTTCGACTGAAGGTGAGAGTCTATATTCTATAGCGAGGAAGCATATTGTGTGGACCAAGCCCGCATATAAGGAAGAGAAGCCTAGCAAAAAGGAAAATTAGGAGTGTGTATGGATACCGTTTATTTTACTGAAAATTGAAAACAATAAAAACATAATTTTTAGATTACTGTTCACATCAAAACACTGTTCATTTGCCTATTTGTACTGTTAATGTCCCATGAACAGTGCAATAGGTGCTAGTTAATTTAAAAAAAAAAAAAATTCCACTTATCCAAATGCTCACTAGGAGATGTGAATTGGAGGGCAAAATAGTCAATTCACATCAATTTGGGCTCACCAAAGATCTCTCCATAAAGCACTTGTGAGACCAATGCCTCCATACTTGATTAAATGTGCAATACACAGCTACTCATGAGTCATTAAAGAGCCAAAACACCATTGAACCATCACATACAAAACATGCATTATCTCTACCTATTAAGGATTCAATCAACATTTGATGAATTTACCACCAAAACAAAATCAACATTTGATGTTGATTGTCCTAAGGCCTTAAATTCAGTAGTTTGGTAAGATCAATTTTTTCTTTTAGAAACATTTGTCATGGCCTTTGGCTAGCATGCTACTTGAAATTTAGGAAAGTTCAATAATAGTCACCATTCTTTTAAGTGGTCACTGTCCAAAGTAAGCACATGCTAATATCCAACAAATACAACAAATTTCTCTCTCATTTTGCAGTTATTGAAGTGATTCCAAAAACTCTATAATATAGAGGAGATTTTAAAATAAGGCGGACCAAACTTTAGGATATCTACAAAGATACATAAAATTACTCTTCCAAATAGGCGGTTAGTTTCAGGTGAAGCCTATTATAAATACGTCATATTGGATTCATTATAATATAGGATTTGTATTGCACTTGTGGGAGCCAATTAATCAGGAGATACTATTAAGGCAGTACTAACTGGGCCTGTGGTCCAATCTGAAGACATTAGCTAATTCAAGGATGCCTGTATAAAATTATAAGGGGAAAAGGAATAAAGAGAAAAGTAGAGATAAGCCTAAAAAGTGTCCGAGGAGAAAAGCCATCTTGGCAACAAGGGTCCGAGATTAGTAAGAGTGTCGCATCATCATAGACTTCTCCAAAGTTACATCATAACTAAGATTTGGACGCTAGACAAGGAGTAAGAAAGGAGAAGGGCAGCAAATATCTTCAAAAAGCTATCACCTCTGCATTAAATGCCTCCAAACTAATTCTCTGACCGCATTAATGTGAAGATAATGCCTGAACAGTGGTCAAGTTGCCTTACAGCTACTAGTTGATGGTTCTAGAAGGAGTTGGATGGAACAGAAATGAGTTCTCAGAATCTAACCTATACGTGTATGGTAAGGATGATACCAAGATTGTAATATATATAGCATGGGAAGATGTACTAGAAAGGGGGAGGAAAATCAATTTGGGAGAAAAAGAGAATAAACTTTTGTAACTTTGTTCATCAAATAAACATTATACAAGCTCCTTATACCATTACGAGGATGGTTCTTTTTATCTTGCTTGTGTTTAAAAGTTTTTAATTAGCCAGCCCCATCATATTACTTCTGGAGTAAGTCTAGTTCTTTTATCCACGCTCTATAAATTTATTGTTTGGGTTTTTTGGGCAAAACTCCAACCCTACGTTGAGTCCACCCCAAATTCAGTCCTTACAGCATTTATATATCAAAATTTTAGCCTTTTAAAGGTTTCCTTCATTAACGTAGGTCATTATACTAAACCACATAATCCTCATATGTTCTTGTGTTACTATTTTATGCTCTCACTTCCATATCTATTTTAGCATATTTTACCCTTACACTTATACACATTTTTTCAATTTACACTTAATTGTATTTTTTTCCAATTTTTTTTCCAACACATTCAACAGATGGTTCACTACATTTTCTATAGGGGTTTGAGTGCACTAAACATAAGTATCACTTTCTCCTTTATCATGCTACTTTTAATTACCCTTCATTTGAAGCTACAGTATGATTTCATAAACTATTATGAGTTGATCGTCCGTGTGGAAAGCTGGTTGTCCATGTGGAAGTGAGTAGCGAATTTAGCTCCCTGAACTAAACCCAAGTTGGTGACAAAGTCCAATCAAGTTTAAACATGTGGCGAATTGAAAAAGTCCCCAAAAACCAAGCAACACCAATGGGGTGTTTGGTTTGTGTTTTTAAAAAACCATTTTTAATTTTTAAACCGCATTTCATGTATTTCCACACACTTTTTCATCCACATGTATTTCCACAAATGTTTTAAAACAACAATTTTTAGTTTTTAAACACACATACCGAACGAGCCTCAAAACTTTTCAAAAATATCTATCTTGCTCCCAAAGTACAAACATCACTTAACACTATTTGAAAATTCTCCTACTCCTTTAGCTTCTTTCTTCATCTTTGGCTATTATTTATTTATTTTCATCAGCTACCCTTACACTCCCTCATGTATATAATTGCTAACTGAGATCTATGCAATCAAGACTAACTATTGGAAGGAAGCATAGTATTTAAAGGATTATAGAAATTTATAACGGTGTTAAGTGTTGTTTGTGCTTAATGGGCTAGTTTGAATATTTTTGAAAATGCTTGGTGGTATCTGGTATTAAACTCAAACATGAAGGGCGGTTTTAATATTCTATCCTAAAAGAAAATAAAAAAATAAAAAAGAAACAGATTGGTCAAACAAACAGCCCCTTTATGCTTTATCAAAGTAATTGCATAGCGAACTGGAAAGCAAACTGAAAAGAAAACAGAGAAAACAGAAAATCCAAAAAACACACAAAACAAAAAACAAAAAACACAGAAAACAAAAAACACAGAACACAAAATACAAAAAAAAGGTAATCATGGCATCACTAGCAACCCATTTCTCAGCTTTCCTGTTCCTCATCCCCGTAGGTATCCGTCGCCTCCTATTCTCCTCCTCTCTCTACCTGAAAAACCCATCTGTTTACCGCTCAAAACCATGGTATTTCTCCGAACCCAGATGGAAAAACTTCGATTTCTACACTCTCATCATTGCTCTCCCCATTGCCTCTTTCTCTGAATTCTTCTTCTTCTTAACTTTCTCAGGCCACCCCACTTACCGATTTGCATTCTTCCACCAAGCCTTCACGCTTTTCCTCTTCTGGGTCTTCATCCTTCTCGTCATTTCTCGTGAACACACCGACCCTTTACTCATCAACGAATCCTTTGTCTTCTTATTCGCTGGAATTTCATTTCTAATCGAGTTTTCAGTGATTGGTAAAGGAATCACAGGTGTCTTTGCCTCTGTGTATGATTTGTTGGGTGGTTTGACGCTTCTTTGTGCTGCTTCTTGCTTTTATTTATCGGTAAAGCCTGCGGCTTTTTTTGCCGAGTTCTTGTTATCTTTTGGATTGGTTTTGAAGGGTACTTGGGTTTTGCAAACGGGTTTGTCTTTGTACACTGATGCTTTTGGTCTAAAAGGGTGTCGAAAAATGTCGGTTATGCTGGCTAAAGGAGATGCCGATGTGCTATGTGATCTTGAGGAGGACGGGTTGAGAGGTGTTGCTTTGATGCATTTTTTGTTCACTATGCATGCAGTTTTGGTGTTTATTGTTACCATTGTGTTGTTTGGGTTGTCGTCAAGTAACCGGAATTTGAGCCGTGGTGAGGCCAGTGGGCCTTTGCTTGCAGAGCTTGAATCCGAGACGATGCAGCTGCGGACGCTTTCTGAGCTTGAGTTGGAATGAAGTGTATGGCTTATTATTCTTGTTTTTATTGTATTTTGGTGCAAAAGAATTGATTTTATGGAAGCTAGTGTGGCTTTCATTCTTTGTAGGTAGGTAGTATTTAATTCTTTTGTTAACTTCTTGTTGGCGCACAGAAAATTGTTTCACTTTTAATTATAGTTATGGCTTTTGTATAAGGTTGGTTGAAAATTATTCTT
Source organism: Quercus wislizeni (assembly GCA_023055345.1). Classification (NCBI taxonomy): domain Eukaryota; kingdom Viridiplantae; phylum Streptophyta; class Magnoliopsida; order Fagales; family Fagaceae; genus Quercus; species Quercus wislizeni. The sequence goes on from JALGQJ010000022.1 coordinate 4,629,735, forward strand.
GTAGCTTCATTGAGTTGCATTGAGTTTCTTTATATGTACATATTTAAGATGATTGGTCATGGTTATGTAAATATTTTAACAAGGTTCAGGATAAGAAACTCTATAGATTTCCATATGTGCCGTAACTATTTTCAGCACCTACATTGACTTCATAGCTAAGGCCCTTTTGTTATTAAATTTGTTTTGTAAAACCAATCAATATTATCCACATCCATTGGAATGATGCCTTTTATCTTTCCAATGTTCTTTTCTTGTTAGTGAGTGGTTATGTTGTTTTTATTGCTACAGTTTAGAAGGTGATGGTGAGGATTTTGATGGTAATGGATAGTTTTAGAGGCTTCTAGTTTCATGTTCTACAAGTTGGGAACCATAACATGGATTTTGATGGAGCTTTTTGTTTACAAGTGCTGCGAAAAAAAAAGAGTCCTGCTCTTCATCTCATACATATTTTCTTGATGTCAGTGAGCTCTGGCTCAAATAGCACTTCCTCCTTTTAGAAAAATTGGTGGAGAGTTAGGTTGTTTGTTAAAACCCACTGGGTGTGTAAAGTTGGCAACCATAACATGGATTTTGATGGAGCTTTTTGTTTACAAGTGCTGCAAAAAAAAAAGAGTCCTGCTCTTCATCTCATACATATTTTCTTGATGTCAGTGAGCTCTGGCTCAAATAGCACTTCCTCCTTTTAGAAAAATTGGTGGAGAGTTAGGTTGTTTGTTAAAACCCACTGGGTGTGTAATTTACCAATTAAATATATTGTAGATGCAATGTCTTTACCTCTAAGCACAGAAACAGAACTGTCTACATGTGTTTTTGTATATAACACTTGGCATACACTATTATTTAGAGTTATTTAAGTTTCCGACATAGATATCTTGTATTGTAGAAATGTGTATTAGAATATGTTATGTATTGGAAATTAAAGGCATTAAAACTAACAAATAGACAATATGTGTGGAAGAGCACAAACTTATGGTAGGTTTGGTTTGTGGAATAGACTGTGCTTTTAAACCTAAAAGTTGGGATTCTAGAATTTTATGAGAGGCAAAGGATTTACACATAACTGTCACTTTTGAAGCCAAATTTACATTCTTTCTTTTTTTCTTTTGGCTAATTGTATTTTATGGAAACAAACTGCAGCTATAAATCATATGTTGCAATGTAGAACAGGGGGCATGTTTTACTGTCTTTTGTATCTAGATATTTCATTTCCATGTTAACTCGGTTGTTCATAGGGAACATAAGTAAGTTTACGAGTCAACCTGTCTGTTGTCATCCTTTTTCTCTAAGACCTTGTTTGGTCTAGGATTGGGATTAAATTGCATGAACCCCACGTTTGGTGCATTGCAATCCTACAATATATTAGTCTGACTGGATTAATAATCCCCAATTATGGGATTATTGATCCCATGGGAAGGTATGGTATTTGGCAGGATAAGTCTCTAATCTTCTGTCCATCCAGTTGCCATTGCTGTTGACGCCACCTCTCTCCTTCCTTCTCCTCCAATGAATATCAGAAGGGAAAGGATCCCGTCCCATTTAAATCCTCAAATATCCTCTAATTTTAATTCAGATGTAAGACAATTGATATTAAAAAAATCCAATGGTCTTAGAAATCCCATGTAAACAACACAGAATCAAAGAAATGCCACGTGTCTCATATTTAGCTAAAAATTGGAGGGAGTTGGAGGATTTGAATAGAAGGGATCTTATCCCATATTAGAATTTTTTTATGTGAGAAGGTGGATGCGATGATGTTGCTGTTGTTCATTGTGTGTGCAGAGGGAACATTAAGGGGGTGGCAGATTTGCTCAAGGGGTGCTTTTTTTGTTAGCCAAACAGATTTTAATGTTTACAAGAAGGAAACAAAAATTTTGGTTGAAGGAAACAAAAATTTTGGTTGAAAGAACAAATACATACACTGTTTTTTTTGGGGGGGGGGGGGGGGAGGAGGAGGGCTGAGCCAAAAGAATACACACACAGAGAGCCAAACATAAGATAGGAATAATAGTTTTTCAATACAATCCAATTTATTTTCATCCAACTAATCCAATCCTGAATACCAGATGGTTCCTATAGTTAAAAACCATGTCTATATTGTTGGATTTTATATAGTGTGCTACCCTCACTTGAACCTACCTTGTGTCATTTACTTCATCTCAAGGATATGTGCACTGATTTATATAAAAAATAAGATTAAAAAAAAAGTAAAAAGAAAGAAAAGATAAAGACTGTAGATGTTGTACTCTGGTAGGATGTCTAATTTGAGAGCATCGATAGGACTTGAAATGGACTTGGTTGAATAGTTTCAAAGATATAGGTTTTGATTTTTGATAGAGCAATAAAAAGTAATTTTCCAAGGTTTGAAATTAGGAGTGCATAATGAAGAAGGATAAGGAAGGCATTTATTTGATTTAGTGGTTGTTGGTAAAGAAATAGAGTTATTTTTGGAGAAAGAGATGCAGGGAAGTCAATTAATACAAAATTGTGTAAAGATGTAGGAGATAAGTTTCTTTGTTATTGTATTATTTCCACATCATTGTTCAATAATCTTTTGATCTTGTAAGAACGTTCTATTGAGGAAGTTTTTGGAATGAAAAGAGACCAAACTTGGCTACGGTCTTTATAATAGTATAGAAGCTATATATCATAGAAGGAAGCTATCTGCAGTTCTTGGTGGGTACATTTCCTGAAAGTCAAGTATAAACAGACTGACAGTCAGTAGAAAGATAATGAGAAACTAGAAACTGAGAGCATTGCTGCGGAGCTGAAGATATTCTACAAAGTTCCCTATTGTGCAAAGACTTGGAGCCAGCAAATTAATTTTCTGTAAGTCTCTATCAAACTTACATCTCTTTATGATGTTTTGATACTGCTTTAGTATAATCTATTTTTAATATTCAGATCACAGTGAGACGCCCATGGTTGCCATTTCAACTATTCATTATTTTCCACATCCTTTGGTGGTTATAATTTGTCTAGAAAATTATGATTTGTAGGGTTAGCTTACTTGAACAGTCATATCTTGATGTAATTGGTTTGACTGGTTTTCAAATTGTTCCATTTGCCACAATGTTAACAGATTTGAATTTGAATAACATGACATGACAGTATATATTTAATTATCTGAAGTAAAGCCAAGATATTTTTATTATTTTGAAGACCTAGGTACCCAATTTATTTATAGATTTCAAAGAGAATGACAGATTGTAACTTTTTAAGGGAAGTAGCTTAAGACTGACTAAGAAATCATTTGTGTAAGAGAATTAGACATAAAAGTTTTAGGAGATTATGGTCGCTCTTATTATTAGGCTATTCATGGTACAAGTATGTCTCCATTCCCTTGGAAGACTCACTGGTTTGTTAAGGCCCCCAAGAGGGTGTCCTTTGTGTGGACAGCGGCTAGGTTTAAGATTTTGACTAATGATAATCTTCTTATGAGGGGTTTGTATTTAGTTGACTGGTGCTGTATGTGTTCAGTGTCATGGATAAACAGTCCTATTGCTTCTTGTGATGTTGTCTATGTCATGAATTTTACTCTGTTATGTTTGATGAGGATAGTGTGGAAGGAAAGTAATAGCTGTACTTTTGAGGATAAGGAGCAATCCCTTGATCAATTGAAGTCTTTGTTGTTTTGTACCTTGATTGGTTGGTTTCGTGCTTGGGGTTTTACTCATTGTCATTCTATTTTGGAATTCCTGGACCCCCTTAATTTTCCTATATGATTCCTTTTAATCCTTTAGATACTTTTTTTTTCATCATCGTGAATATGAAGTAATCTTTTTTTTTTCTTTTTTTTTTTTAATAATAAATAATACTACTTACTTATAAAAAAAAAAGGTTGTTTGGTATTGATAATGTGAAGCACTTAAATTACAGAATTCTTACATTCAAGGAAGTAATAGAAGTTCATATATAGCACTTGTTTATATTTCCCAACTGCAGTCATACACTGGAACATACAAAATACAGAAGGAGGTTTTAATCTAATTTGGTATATCCTTTTGAAGAACAAAAATTTGGTAATCTTAACCATCGTCGGCGAAACCGCCCAAATCCACGGATTTTAATTCGGAGACGGATTCTCTTGATCTTCCTGCTTAAGTTGCTGCATCTTCGTTTGAAGTTTTTAGATTTTGACACCATTTTTCTCATATACTTGAATCCTGCATTTGCATCAAAACAAACAATAAAAACTTTAACCAAAACTCATAGGAAATATTATTTGTTTTTGTTTCACTATTACTCTGCGGGAGACTTCTACTAGACAGAATCAGTGTGTCATTTGAAAATTTCTGTTTTTTTCAGTAGGAAATTACATATTAAACCCTATAGTTTAGAAGGTTTGGCATATTATAGTTTCAAAAGTAACAAATTAAACCCTAAGATTTTTAAAAATTAACACATTAAATCCTATAGTTTCAAAAGTAACAAATTAAATCTCAATTGATTTAAGTGGAACAGTATTGTGTGGAGTTGAAGATAAGCTGAATGTTTAGTTTTTTACTTTTTGAAATTTCATGGTTTAATTTAGTACTTTTGAATTTACAGGGTCTAGTTTGTTGCACCCCAAAATTATAGTGTTTAAAGTTTAAAATTTAAAATGTATTTCTTCCCCCCCCCCCCCCCCCCCCCCCAACAAAAAAAAAAAAAAAAATTTCCTAAATGATGTGGTGTGAGTTGTTTGATTCATCTAAGTTCATGTCTCAACTTTTACATCAAACAGAATCGAAAGACAATGCCTCCATCTGGGGAAAACAATAAACCGGTGCCTTTGTTTTTGGGTCTTTCTTAAAGATATGTCAGTTTAAACTTTAATGCATACCTTTATCTTTTTTAATTTGTTGTTGTTGTTGTTCTTCTGAGCTTGCCTTCTGCAAGACCTGAAAGTAACATAGAGAGAGTCAGTGTCACTCTCTTCCTGTATCTAATTATCTTTTGTGGGGTCTGACAGTGATTTGATTGGAGTTTGCTCTTGCAATATCGTGACTGGTTTCAGTTGCAAATCACTTTCATGAAAAAGAAACAAACATTTTTTTTATTAAAAAAAAAGGGTATTGCTATTGGTGGAGCATAGAGTTCTTGATGCAACTTAGGTTACCTCAGCCAAACTTTCCAAACGCTTCCTCATCCTTCTTTGAATAAAACCTCTGGTACACTGTTTGAGCAATCTTGTCAGCCAAAGATGTAAGAGGACAAATGCTTAACAACCTTAAGAAGAATCATATAAAAATTTCCAGTGGGAAAAAAATTCTTGATAGAAATGTTACCTTTACATGGTATTTAACATAGGCATAGAAGTTCAATAGACTCCATACAGTCTTATCTAGTCTTTTACCCTCAACATGGCGTGGAAAAATATCTATAAAAATGTTATGCATAAATTTATTAGATTGATTCTTCTTAAAATTTATCTGGTATATGGAAAATTAGAAAGATTAAAGTTAGCCACAGTTATCTTAAATTAAAAGAAGCATTGTATAATTTGATATGAAGTTGTCTTTATAATACATGATTAGAGGTACTTATTAGAGTTTTAAAGATGAAAGATTTAGATCTAGAGTATTTGTAATTGTTTGAACTTGTGTGTTGGCAGTAATACAATTAATTTTTTCTAGTTAGTTTTTAAAATTGGGCCAGTTAGTGATAAAATTGTTTTATCAAAATGTGGTTTATAATCATTCTATCCATTGCTTTGTTATTGAGGTTGGGAAGAGGTTACCAAAAGAGACAAATCCGCCATTTGTGCTCAAATCTTCAATAAGTTCTCCTCTCAGTTCTGGAGGAGGAATGGGTGACCAGGTGCAAGGAGGTGCTTTGGCCCATTCTTTAGAACTCCCCACATCCATAAGTTCCTGCAGGAAAAAAAATAATATTGAAGAAAAAGAAGAAAGAGTTCTGTCATTCTGAGGATAGTGGTGGAAGAGACCAACTTAAGTGCTAAAACTATTAACAATATATAATTACATATATTTCTATATCAGCCACAAACCTGAAAGAAGGCTGTTGCAATAATCACATCTGAATTTTCTTTGAAACGCATCGGGAATACTGCTATGCTTTTTTGTGGCTGTCAAACACATGAATTCCCTTCCATTTAGACAGACGGACACAAGAAATTTGAGTATAATTTTAAGCAGTTTTAACTTTTCAATATTGGATTGAATTTAAAATGTGAATCTTGGCTGAACTTTGTGATAGGCTAAGCTAGTTGTGTAGAGGCATTGAATGGTATCAGGGCACAAGAATTTGTGATGCTTTTTCAAGAATCAATTTGGGATGGAGGATTTGACCGCACATGGGAATTACCTGTCTGACGACAAAGAAAGGCTCCCTTGGGTGGTAGACTAGTTTTATAGGTTTATACATCCCCTGAAATGTAACCTGGGAATTGACATTCTGCAACATTTCTTTCAGCTGAGAACTCAGTAGTACTGCTTGCACTGCAGATATCTCTGTAATTACCTTGACAGAGTCTAGAACAAGGAAACATGCATCAATTACAATTATTGCAATCTTAGCTTAATTCTTCTTGCATTAATTTATTACCGAATAACTAATCACTAGCAAGAAAAAAAAAGTTTGTTAAATTAAGCTTCAATACTTGAACATCTTGCAGGTTTTAATAATAAAGTACATATTTCTGTTTGAATTTCTTCAGGCTTGTAGTCTATTATTATTTTTTTGATAGGTAAACTCTATCATAATTTTACCAAACGAACTCTTTAGATAAGGCCCATGCCCACAATAGGCTTCTATTCTATTGTATTTATCTTTTTATTACTTTTTAAAAACTGTTTCTTCCCTACATGCAAATCATGTAATCAACTACTTTTCAACTCAACTTATTAAAATTTCATTTTGTTAATGTTCCCTTCCATGCTCTACCCAATTTCTTTTACTTCTTTGCAGGATTATTAGGAGGTAAGTCAGTTTTCCTCAACTAGTTTAGTATTTCTTCATTCTTGGACTTCGCTTCCCAGGTCCTGAAATTGCAATATTAGCGAGGTGGCTGCCAAACTAATTAAATGGTATTTCTCTTGAAGCTTTAATCTGTCTGCTTGATGTGCAGGAGGTGTGTGCTCTTTCTTTCTATGTCTTAGCTTTTGTTTATAGATGTTTACTCCCTCAAATCACATTGTAAAAATTTTATGCTTATGTCTATCCTTTGCTGCAGTAAGCAGACAGTTTATTAAGCTCCTGTTTACTTTAACTTCACCCCAGTGCCCAATAACCTGGGTCATCACATCCCTGATGTTAATCTGTTCAGATGCTCATACATCCTATCTTTTAGTTTGAGTAGTTAGTGTCTAGTAGCATACCATTTCATCTTTATGCTCTTCATGATATCTGTGTGGATTACAGGTGGAAAACAATTTTTTAAAGAGGTAAAATAGAATTCTGTCAATTACCTTTGTAAAATCCAAATAAGTATTAAAATTGGAAATCTTTTCTCTCTATTTTTTGGCAACCAAGCCTCTGGTAATGCATATTAATCCCCATTCACAGTACTATCAAAATTGTTGAAAATAAATTAAAAAAGGAGGGGGGGGGGGGTGCTTTTGTCTATCAATGAAGTGATGTAAAGGATTACCACACACCTTTGCCACTTGGAATCTTATCAAAGTTAAGTCTTAGAGTAAGCAGGTATCCTTCTTTTGCTGGTTCAACAATCTCTGCGGCATCAGGACTAACTCCCTTCACCATCTCTCTAGTGTAATGGGATAGCCCATGCGATTGCAGAGTATCTTGGGACAGTAGTGGGGTAGATATTGACAAGTAGGCATGATGTGGATCTGATGCAGAAGACTGTTCAACATTAGAGGGGAATCATCAGAATATTTCTTAAATGGTTTGTTAATACTTTTAAAACCAAAATGACTAGTGTGCAAAGATTTCTCATCCCCCAAAACGTCTGCCTCTTCAGTCTCCCCTAAAATTGGGTTCTGAAAATTTCATTTTTATTCATAACTCTTGCTCAAAGATGCAATATTTATTATTGGCTTCATGATCATGATATTTTCCATATAAATCTCAATTAGGTCTCTTCAATGTTTGTCCTTAGTACCTAACCATGACCTCTCCCTGGTCTCACAAAAAGTGGGAGTTTTGTGCATTGGGTACGACCTTAATACCAAAATCATATGTGGAACTAGGAAAATTCTATGCATGATGCATCCACGAGAATGCATAAACTGAAACTGAGTAAAGGAATCATGAGTTTATAGATGCACACAAATTCACAACTTGCTGATGTTAGTGGTAGATCCAAGTGTAAATAATATTAGTGGCAAGACAACTTAGCTAGTTGTGAAAATGTATTTTATGTGTTATAGACTTACTGGTGAAAGAAACAAAAAATTGGATGTTTAACTCAGACCAAGATATATCCAGGTATATGTACAATAAGAGTGCCGAGGATGGTTTTACCTGTATATGGTATTTCACAGCCCCAAATTCATACAGGTGATGGTCCATCTGCATGGGCTTTTCAGCGCTGTTATGAGAGGAATAAAGTTGATCATCATAATGGTTATGATTTTTTTTTTAATAGTAGAAAGGTTATAAATATTTTTCTAAAACTTTTGCAATTTATTGGCGCTCCATATATTAACAACTAATCAAATTGTCAAGCAACTTCTTCATACTCTAGTGTAGGAAGCAGACATATTATAGCATGAGATAGGGATTCTACAAACTGTTTGGTATACGGATTTCAATTAAATTAAGAAAAAGATCAGTATATTTATACTTGAAAGGAAAATTTTATGCTTTAAGAGCTTTGCAGCTCAACTAGCATGTCGTATTTGTAATTGAGAAATTCAATGTTCAAATACCAAATCTCTCTGCTGACTATAGAATTATCCAAAAAGAAAAAGAAAAAAAAGAAGCAAATTTTAGTATCTAAAGAAGTTCACCCATCAACTACGAAGTGTGAGTATTAGGCAATGATAAGTGATTCTTTTACTCGTTTCGGTGATGTGACGCATCCTTTATAGAGTCATTTGTGTTGTGTTGTCCCCTCCATTTGAGTTTGACAATCAGAAATGGTGAAGACAGGAATGACTTTCATCATTTCATGCTGCTTGGTGGGAGATGCAGCTATCAACTATTTTATGCTAATGGAAGCATGCAGAGATTTATTCCCACCCACCATTAATGAACCACATTTCGTTGCTTGTCTTGTTGTCCACCTGGATGACGCATTCTCCTGTCCGCCAAAATTTCTAAGAATAATTGCCCCTACTTTACATATACCCCACATATAGAAGCCCGATTTTACACATTTTCGGTTGTTGCATATGGTGATATTTTTGTGAACGTCATTCATTTGCTCTACTTTTTCCTACAAAAGATCAGAATGTACTTTATATTCTCTATATTTGCTAACCATTTTAAAGTTGTGTTTGAATGAATAATTTGAAAACTTTAATTTTTTTTTTTAAAATAATGGAGTTTCTACACGTTGAAAAGTCAACTCTGTCAAATGAATTTTTGAAGAGATGTATTCAAAAATTGTATATTTATTAGAATATTATATTTGGAATGACTTTGGTGATGGTATTAATATTTCCATGACTTAGTGGGTGTCATGGTTCGGTTTAGGTTGGGTTGGTGCTCAACTCGAACTTGACATGATCATTTTGAGTGGGGAAGAATGAACGTGAGAACTCCATTAGATCTGGTCGAAGATCTCAAGCTCTCCTCCACATTTGGTCGAAGATCTTGAGTTCACCGCCAAAAATGGATGGAGAACTCGAAAAATGGTGGAATGGAGGGGTATTGGTCGAATTGGCTATGACAAGTTAGAGATGTTGAAATTGAGACTTGAATTGACTTCGTCAGATCTTCATTTGACAAAACTGTCGTTGATTGCCATGGTGATCAAATCGAATGGCTACGATCAGATGGTTCCGTCAAGTTCGGTTGAATTCAAACAGCCCTACTCAAGGATACCCTCACTTCCACCAAAAAATTAAAAAGAATACCCTTACTTTTTGTGTGCAATATAACTATAAAAGACTAATTATAATTAAGATTCCTTATGGTTGTAACACTAATAGTAAACACTTATGTATGAAAATTGTAATATTAGTAGAATTTATATGACATCTTTCTTGAAACTCAAACTTCAAATTTAAATGCTTAAAAATCCAAAGTTCAAAATTTCATATATTCTTGATCAACTCTCTTGTAAGTTAGAATAAAAAAAATTGATTTTAGAAATTCTCAAATTACAATGTTAATACAAATAGTCTTATAAATCAACTAACATATTTTGATGTTTCCGGTTGAGGTTCAAATTTCCCCTCCCTATTGTTGTAACTTGTAACTATTGAATCATCCAAAAAAAAAATTGTTAAGTAAAAATAACACCTTAAAATTTATAATCCAAGTTTCTATCATTTGGCCAAAAAAGGAAGAAGGGAAAACACAACCTCCTCCAAACGATGAACAATATTTTTGTGATGAATGACCTTATATATGTTTCCGAATAATAATATCTCAAATGTCAAGCATTATATTTATAGGGTTTATTTGAGCTACTTAGTTATCAAGCCAGTGTTGGATATCTCTACTTGTGAATTTTGAAATGCATTCTTACATATTTCTAGGCATGAGAATTCATTTTGTATCTTTTGGGCATGGCAACCCTTTTTTTTTTTGTGTGTGTGTGTGTGAACATAATAAGAATGCATTTTCTTTAATGCATTCTTCATTTCACATTTTCTAAATCTCAAACAAGAATCTTCAAAACAACTGATGATTTTAATTTTTGCTTGTCATTCCCATTTTCTCTAAAACTATTGGGCCCCATCTAGATCATCAGTTTGGAGGCTCCACATCCAATGATGCTTTCTCCTTTTTTTTTCTTTTTTTGGATGAAATTTCTTTCTTCGAGCATGACCATGTGCATGAGAAGTGGAGAATTGCTTGGTGAGTAAAGTCGGCGGTGGTGGCATCTTCGGGAACTTGAAGGCATATTTGGTTTTTTATAATAATATTTGGTTTTTTTTTTTAATATAAAAAATATTTTAACCTTCTACGGTTCTACCATAACTTTTAGTTATGAATTTTTTGAGAATTAAAAAAAAAAAAAAAAAATCTTACATGATGATTTGCTTCCCTTGTATATATGACTTAATAGGAATTTTTTTTCTTTTGTTTTTATTATGAACTATCTTATTGTTCAAAACTTTATAAAAATCATCGTTTACTTTACATATGAATTTTAATTAAACTTATATCACATGGACTTTACATATGGATTTTAATTATACTTATATCACACGGACATATGATTAGTTTCAAGAAGATTTAAATTTTTTTAAGAAGCATCATTTAATACATTTTCTTCTAAATCAATTTACAAGTTTTCAAAATCACCTATGTTTGGTTTAAACTTGAATTAAATTAATGAAAAAGGGTTACTAACTAGGAAAATAAAGCAAAAAGTAAGCTATAAATGTTATTATAACTATGCTTATTAACTTTCATGTAAGATAATATTTTGGAATGAAGGGAACATAAACGGCACTAAAGAGGGAGATCGCTAATAGTACTATTGGCTTGTAATAAAGTTTGTTGTATTCTTAGTAGCGCTAACCTATGGCCTAACTATTCTAGTCTCTACAATTAAACATCCTGAAAATCCTATGGACTGATAGTGTGATGGATTGAACTTGGAACCTCCGAATTTATGTCACGTTCCAGAATAATCAGCTTACCACTCAGTTATCCCCTTTGGGTTCTAGTATTACTCTTAAAAAATCTCCTATATACCAGAAAAGAAATCTTTTTTGGCTGGAAAACAAACGACGAAGGCAATTATGCTTGAATTATGATACTTGTTAGGAACAAACACGGTTAACAAGACATTTGAATATAAAAAATGTTCTTACCGGTACAGTTTGAGTAGGACATCCTTCAATGCCGGAGATGCTCTTTCAAAGCATGCCATCTCCTTAGAAATGCCTGATTCACTCTCTCTCTCTCTCTCTCCACAAATATGGGTAGTAATAGAAGTGTAGAAGTGAACTGAGATAGAATATTGCATTTGCACCTACTTGTTTTGGAGGTTAAGAACTGAACTTTGAGTAGAATTTAAGTTCAGTAATGTTGCAATCATGTTTGGAAACATTTGAAGCAAGTACTTTCCCCATCATTCTCTAATCTATTTGTCATTCACTTGGGTAAAAACCACGCCAAATTGAGAGTCTGGCTGTATCCTCTTCTTCCTAGATTTTGCTTTTGGATCCCATTACAAAGACCAATAATATCGAGCTTTCATTTGCTGATTTGCACTATGTGACAGACATTCTTTTGACTAACATTTCATATTTTTGGCAAATCATAATTTACAAACGTAATAGCTGGAATTAAAATAACCACTCCAAGACAATTTCAAACTTAAACGTGTCCCAATCCTTACATGTTGTAAGGTCTATATTGAATTTGGCAAATACAATCTATAGAAAAGTCGTGAGCCTTGACCTTCTACCATCTATATTTAATACTGAAACTTACAATGACGAATGTACGGCAGGCTTGTAATGACAAACTCACCCACGTGGTAACGAAAAAGTTTTTTTTTTTTTTTATAGTAATGACAATGTTAGTTTGTAATTATCTTTGTTCCATAAATAATATTCCTTCCATTTCAAAAAGTGGTCCTGTTTAAAGGTACATAATTTAATGTATTGCTTATATTTTAAAAATATAAAAATTTCCAAATCTACCCTCATTAGTTTATTGCTATATTAAAATAAACTAATTTTTTATTTTGGCTATTTGTTAAGTCAACAATTTTCATCTAAGAAATAACGATATTTACTAAATTGATACGATACTAAAATATTAGAGACTAAATTAACACAATTAAAAAGTTATAAACCAAATTGAAATATTATGTAAATGATAAGGACTATTAGAAAAATAATGACATTGACTTTATAAATAAAGTAAAGAGGTAAGAAAGAAAATTTATTTATTAATTTTAAAAAGAGAATTTCGTTTTCTGATTTTAAATTTCTAACTAATTGTATTTCTTAATATTTTGGATGGTAATAAGTCGTACCAATAATTGGGTGCAAAGGGTCTTCAAGTTCACTTTGTCTAGTCTAACACTCTAGGCCCACCCTTAACATTGAAAGGTGCATCTCGCAAACTTGCAAAGCGTGAGATACCCACACTTGCTTATAAAATGCCTATTTCCGAGTTCCGACGTGACATTATCTTAAAAAATGAAAAAGATACACAAAAAATAAATAAATAAAAGGATGACACACTTTTTGTTTGTTGTTGAGGATTTTCGATCTCATACCTTAACTCTATAAATAAAGTGACAGAGCCTGAATATTTTTTCAGAGGGGCAATTTATAATATTATATATTTATTTATTTATTTTCAATAAAAATTAAAAGAGGGAGGGAGGAATTTAAAAAAAAAAAAAAAAAAAAACCAAGGTCTTCCATTCTCGAATATAAAATGAATAGGTAAATTCAGGGTTTTAGAACACAAAGATCTTACCCCACAATGGCATAGCTAGGCAGATCGCTCCTACTCTGTAAACAGCTTTAATTTCAATGGGATCATCCAATCTAATCTCTAAAAGATATGAGATGATCTGTTTAACATTGGGAGTAAATAAGAGATCTATTTTTATTTTTTATATATAGATAAGAAGAGATTTAAAATTAATATATAAGAAATATATCCACCCATCATTGAGCATAGATCAATATCTTATACTTTATACCGAATCAGAATATAGCTCAAGTTCAAATAATCAAGCTGTACGTCATAAGTAATATGACATTAATTACTAGAAATTGGTTTTATTGCAACGGGCACAAAGCCTTACAAAATAATAACAATTATTAAAAAAAAAGTCATGCTAACGGCACTGATTAAGAATCTATTTTAAGAAAGTTTTAATATCACTTTTATGAGAAATGAAAAAAGCTATCAAAACATTAATTTTTTTTTTCTTTTCCCATACAAGCTTTCTTTAACTGGATTCTTAACTAGTACCCTAAGGACACTCGTTAGCATTTCCCTCAAAAAAAAAAAAAAAAAAAAAAACGTAAAGTTGCAAAATGTTTTGCATAGCTTCTTCTTCTTCTTCTTCTTCTTCTTCTTTTATTATTTTTTTTATTTTTTTATTTTTAACTATATATGATTTTCCGAGAACTGAAATAGGTCTGTTGCAATTAATTAATTTAACCTAGTGCACCATAAATACACCCCTCACCTAGAGACATGTCCCAATCGTTAGGTAGTTTGGGAAAGGAAGTCGGCAATCTTTCCTCACCTAAACAATAATTAATACTTCTCCACGTACGCGCGCATAAGATGACAATGACATTGAGAGGCATCCAAAAATGAGGTCGAAGAGAAGTAAGTATATATTCATTTTAGCACTCGATCGGTATATCAATTTAGCCAAAAGAGTTAGATTAAATAATTTTAAATCCTTGAATGAATCCCATTCCACGGTCTTCGATTTACATTGTATAATCAGTATCTCTCTCGTCTCTACCACCCTAAGATAGTAATTAATGTCCTCAAAAGCTTGTCGTTTCCCTTGTCCAAGCAATGGTGGCAAATCCACAAAATACTTTTTAAAATAACCTGTAGTTATGGACTTAAGAGTTAAGATAGATATACTTTCCTCTCTTCTTCTTTTTTTCCCCTTTTTTTTAAGTAGCTAATTCATACCTGTATCATAGATGACAATCCATCCTTTTCCTTTTAGTAGTCTAAGCTAATAAGCAATAGCTTATGACTAATTGCAATTGCAGAATTGCTCCTAAAACCCTAATTTTATTCTCCTTTATATATGCATGGTAAGGTGTTCATGCTAAAAAGAATGTGTTCCTCTCATTTAGTCCTTTAAGTATGAAGTTGGTCATAGAAAATCATTTTAGTCCTTTAGTCTTAAAGGAATAAAATGATTTTTAATAAAATTATTGAACTAAAATGATCAACTTCAAATTAACTTAAAGGACTAAAATGATTTTTGGATAAAGTTACTTCACTAAAATGACCAATTTCAAACTTCAAGAATTAAAATGATTTTTGGGAAAAAAAAAAAATTTTATAGAAAAAATCACAATTTGATTTTCATTGTGGTTATATTTATTCTCAGCAAAAAGGTGGTTATATTCATTTTATTTTGGTGTATAAATATTCTAAGCTTAACAAATTCGATTTTAGATTTTCTTGAAGTTGAAGTTGGCGCAAATTGTTATTTTCATAATGCGTCCATGTCATGCATAACAGTGTGACGATGTGCATATTTTGGCACAGATACTTTCCCATTCAGATAAATGCACTCATTTTTATCTGACTGAAAGGGACTCTGGCATAACTTCAAATTTTTAGGCATATCAATTGTTTTTTAACATAAGTTTGTTTGAATAGTTTGCAGAGACTTGTATATTTTACTGTAAAGTCAAATTTTAGATCAAATTGGTTAGTTGTTGGGCTTTTTTTGTGTTTAAAAATGTCAAAATATTGTTAAGAGGATCATATTCAAATTTATTTCAGTTGAGCTTAAAAAAATTCTAGGGTTAGGGTGTTTAAAATTTTATGTTAAGGGTTCAAAAAAAAACTATTATATATATATATATTCTTTTGGGTGCCAGTTCAAGGGATTTATTTGAACCCTTGGGTTCCAAGTGGAGCCACCCTTGATAGGCATCCATATATATAGTATGAATAAATTATTAACCAAGACAAATACAGAAAATTATTGTTTTTAAATATATTAAGATGCAATCATCTACCCAAAAAAAAAAAAAATTCTCAAAATAATATTGTTTCTTAATATTGGGCTGGCTAGGTGTTTTTTTTTTTTTTTTTTAATAAGTTTTGTTTTTGTTAAATTTTTGGATTGGATAGTTACTAGTTAGGCTACGTTGGTTACGTTGATTGAAGGAGATGGGTGTTTAAGGTTTTGGAAGAGGTGAGCCCAACTACGAAAGTAAAAAATTAAACTAGTAAAAAAAAAAAATTATGGCCGGGGGGCCCGAGGGCCAAGGTTCAGGCCCTTTGGGCCCGTCCCTAGAATGCTAGTTTTTCACATATTTTTGTTACAGCCACTCAGGTGGTGGTGAATTGTAAATGCCAAACAATAAAGTGGTGTTAGTAGCAAGTTTAGATGAGAATCAATATAACTTGATTATTTAACAATTGTGTAAAATATTTTATATGTAATATTGCTCTAAATAAAAAAGATATAAAATTTTTTAATTTAATTTTTTTATTATCATATTCCACTAATAATAAAATTGTAAAATAGTGTATTGATATTAAAAACTTAATAATTCAACTGACACCATAATGTTTTTAATAGAAATGTTTAAGATTTAAATCCCCTTAATCCATTTTAAATGTCAAATTTACTACATTTTTTTAAAAAAGTTGCATTTGCTATGTTTTTGTGGCCAACTTCTCAATGACATGGCTAGATGAAGATTCTATTTTAATTTAACAGCTCAAATCTGTTGCACTCCATAACATGGATATAGGGAGTTGAGATTAGGATCCGGTGCAATTCTCCTATCTACTCTTATGTATTATTGAAGACTTATGTGTTAGCTTTTTACTAAAAATTTTAATTTATTTGCTAAAAAATAGTAAAAACACCCATTATCTATATCATAGCTTTGGCCTCTCATATTTTTTTTTTAACTTGGAACCTCACCAAAGCAGGGCCTTTGGGACCCACCCTTGGGGAGTAAACCACAAATACAAAACTCCACCCGCCAAAACTGTGTATAAGATAATCCAGGGAACTCCCAGTAGGGATTAAACCCAAGATGTTGGGGTCTAAAGAAGCTTATCCCAAACATCCAACCACCCACCAGAACCCATAGTCGGGGCCTTTCTTGAGAGCCAATTCTTATTGTAACTGTTAAATACCCAGACCAAATCCTTTAGAACTAAAATATCATTCCCTATTCCACCATAGGCCACACTTTGGAACATTACCACAATTTCAAGCAGGTTTTTGCCATAATTGCAACTAATTCAGCCATACAACAGAGTATTGATACTGTTACACATCCAAATATTTATCCATCACCCTCAACAATCAGTACCTTACGCACAACTAGCATAGAAACCAAAATAAATATCACCATGCCCATTCAGTGATCAACAACTCTTCACAACAAAATATAGTAAATTCTCTTCCACCCAAATGATGCCAAATTAAATTATCATCAAGCAGTTCACACTCAACACTCAGAAAAAATTGTTCTTGATAATTAATTAGAAATCAATGTCAGTTTCACTTCATGTAGTTTGGTGAGAACAAAAAGAGATGAGAAAGAAAATCTCAGCAGTTTCATTAACTTAAGCTTGTTGAATCATTGTACTTCGCAAACGTCAATGAATACAAAGAATATTGCCACATTGAATGTAAGAATGTGGTTTCTGCAAAAAGCTAATCCAAGAGAATGTTTGTTTAAAAAGATGTACATAAGCAATAAGTTAAAAGAAAAAGTTAATGAATGTGGACATTGGTGTAAGAAATATTTTTAGAAATTTTTGATGGAAAATGAAAAAAAAAAAAAAAAGAAGAAGAAGACTTTTTGACTGTTTTTTATATTTTCCATGAAAGTGGTATTAAAACTTTCCTAAAATGGTCTATTAGCAAATGTCATAAGGTCATCTTTTAACATGACCATTCACTTAATTAACTAGGATGAGACTTTTACTTATCAAACAAAAAAATCACTAGGATGAGGCTTTCATATTTCTTTATTATTATATTAAATTGGTTATTATTGGTTTGTTTGTTATGTAATTTCTCAGTAGCGAAAAGTATAGATTATGAATTTATGTAAAGTGGAATTCTGCTTACAAGACTTTGTATAATTAACAGAAGAAGAAGGAGGAAGAGAAGGCCAAAGATAAGGAGCTGAATGAAATATAAACATTGCTATCTTTCGCAAAGACATTTAAAATTAATACAACTATGTGTTTAAATTTTATTAGGGAATTTAATGTACTACATCTAAGGAACTGTACCTGAAATTTGTTTTATTTGTTTTTGTTTTTGTTTTTTCTTTTATAAGTAGTTACAACAATGGGGGAGGGAGATTTGATATAAGGAGTTGTACCTGAAATTTGTTTTATTTGTTTTTGTTTTTGTTTTTTCTTTTATAAGTAGTTACAACAATGGGGGAGGGAGATTTGATATAAGGAGTTGTACCTAGATTTCACCCATAACATATATAGTGCATTTCAATCATAACACATAAATTTGAGGCTTCTTAAAAAAACTTAACATCATGGATTTGGGAACAAAAATTTTAAGAATAAAAAATGATTAATAAATAATCCTTAATTTGTTACACTATAAAATAAGCAGAAGCCTTGTGCATGCTTTTATTTGTGTGCTTAAATTTTTTATATTATATAGATATGATATATAGATTACTTTTATTATTAGACCAAGATACCAAATAGTTTTTAAGATAAGCAGCACTGAAACCAAGTGCCTTATTTGACGACAAATAATTTTATCAATCAAACAAACTAGAACCCACAATATAAGTAACTCTCTGGATATAAAGAATTTTGAAATTTTCAATAATTATAAATATGAAAAAACATGGAGCATAGAAATAGATATATTTAAGACATTTTTTAAATTCAACAATTTTTCTCTTTACCTTTTATATTATTATCTATAACTTTTGTCTTACCTTTTTTGTCTCTCATTTGTGTTTTTAGGAAAATTATAAGGTAGAACCAAGAGTTTTGCAGTTTAACTAGTTGACACCTTATAATATTTCAATAGAAACAATAATCAATTCCCACTTTTTTATAACTATCGAATTATCTATAAAAAAAAAAAAAAACAAAAAATAAAGTTAGTTCTATATATGGTAAAATGTGAATATGTTTGAATGATATATATACAAAATTATTGAGTTACAAAACTTTGGGTCGGCCAAAGATTCAAAAGTTGTACAATTCTTTTGGTTTTTGGTTCTTTTGACGTGGGGTTGGAACTTCTTGTTTGTTTCTGTAATTAGAGCTGAGACTTGCAATCCTTAGTTAAAATAAATAAATAAAAAACATACACACAAAATTATACATCACCCAATTTGGTCACAAAGCCCTGTCATGTAATGACCCATTTGTACAAAGCAAGCAGCCACAGACTGTCGGACACAGTAAGACTTCTATTATTATATTTTTACCCAAAAAAAAAAATAATAATAATAATAAAAGACTTCGATTAATTTATAACGAGAATAACTAACAGTATGGCAGAAGTAGCAGCCTCTCAGAGCCTTCCGATAAGAATCATTCTCTTGACACAGACAATTTCAAGAATTCCTACAATTCCTTAACTCTAACTCTAACTCTTAACAACCACATTCTTAATTTTCACGCCCATACTCACCAATCACAAAACAAAAGTAAACGCTCTCTGTTTTTGTTTTTCCCCTGTTTTAATTATTAGTAGTAATATTTATTTATATAGTATATATTTATTTAAAAATAAAATATTCATCCCCTCAAAAC
Organism: Quercus wislizeni; assembly: GCA_023055345.1. Taxonomy (NCBI): domain Eukaryota; kingdom Viridiplantae; phylum Streptophyta; class Magnoliopsida; order Fagales; family Fagaceae; genus Quercus; species Quercus wislizeni. The sequence goes on from JALGQJ010000022.1 coordinate 4,649,283, forward strand.
CTGGGGGGATTGTTCTTATCTTATTAATCCAATCAAATTGTTACTCTCTCGCAGATCTATGACCTGTCCCATCCAATTCAATCAAAATATTATCTCATTCATTTTTTGTATAGTATTCGTTCTGAAACCATAATTTTCTGTCATTTTCTCGGCAAAATTCTGCGCTTTTTTTTCCTCTCTCTCTCTCTCTCTAAGTGATGGTCTTCTTGGTTCTAATGGTTTCAGATTTATGATTTTCTTTGTTCTCCGATTTCTTCGTTGAAAGCATAAGCTGCACATGAGCGTTGACCCTGTCTCTGCATTGGAAAGAAAAAGAAAAAAAAAAAATTAAAGCCAGAACCGTCTCTAAATTTTGAATCTTTTGATACAGGGTCTGTGAAATCTTGATTTTCAGGCAATTGGGTGAATTGGGTTTCTCTTTTTTGGTGAAAGGTGAATTGGGTTTCTGATGAATTACGAATATCCAGCGAATTTTCGATCAAAGATTGGTCCTTTGCTCTATTTTCATCGGAGCTAATTTGGCAAAGAATTTGGGTTCACAGTTTGAGGATAGTGTTAACTTTTTGATGGAAACGGATGCTACAGATGTTAATGGATGCAAAAGTGAGGTTCCGTGTACTGTAGAATCTCCAAAGGTTGAGGATCAACATGTTAATGGAGAGGAGGATAGTGAGTCTAATTCATTATTGCCGCCTCGGCGAGATGAGATGTTGAGGAAGTCGGAGAAGACGAGGCGAAAAGTGCAGTGGAACGATAAGAATGGGAATAAGCTCGCTGAGGTTTTGGAATTCGATCCGAGGTAATATACTTGTGTACATAAATATACATGGTTTTTGACAAAAGTTTTGGAAATTTGATGATTTTGTTGTGGTTGTTGTTTTGTGATTTGGCTTGGTTGTTTGAGTAGTGAGTTTCTTGGCTTGGAAAGTTGTTGTAGCTGATACATGAAAGATGACAGCTTTATTTATCTAGCTACAGTATGTTTTTAACGCAAGAACTAGCAGTTGCACCTAACACTCTGTGAGTAGCCAAGGCAGCCAAGCCATCGGTGATGACTTGTTGTGGCCAGAAAGAACAGTAACTTTGTTTGATCATGTCAAAATGGTCAATTGTTCTTTGTGAGTTGGTGCCAATAATAGACATTACCTTAATGATACTGTACATTTTTCTGGTATTGAAATGCAGTTCGAGGATTGGGTTGATCAATTGCAGTATGAGGAAAGCTTGACCTATTTGTTGTTATAAGCTGTTTTTGCTTAGTACTCTATTCTAATAGTGGAAAGATCAACCTAACAGCAGGATAATAGTTTTCACTGACAAAAATAGTTAATGAAAATAGTATAGTCTAAACCTTGATTTTATGTTTTGTTATGGTTAGCATATTATTATTATGTATTATCATCCAAAATAAAGCCATGTTGGCTCTTTGATTTCAACTAAAGTTTATAATCATCTCTATCTTCAAATTATTGACTCAAACCAAAATGCATTACAATTATTTCACCAACTAAACAACCTGTGAATAAGAATATTGTTTTTTCATTGTATTGTTGTAAACTGCTCTAGGCAGTACATTCTCTTTGTAGTTTGATCTATAGGACATAAAATTTTTTGGAGCATTTTTTATTGATGATTTGAGTCTATGTATGCTACGCTTGCTCTGTCTAGCCTTTGTTTATGCACTCCTATGCTGTACACAGGCCCATCCTTTTGCTGTGGTAAAAATCATGAGTAGGATGTGAGTTTGTTTCTAAAAATTATGATGGTTCAACAATTTATTCTTTTTCTTTTTCTGGATTTGCATATAATTATGGCTTCATTGTGGTGTGATCATGCATCTAACACCATATGCTTGCTACATATAATATTACTTGACTGGATTTAGCTTATGTAAGATATTTCATTATTCGTATATAAATTCCATTTTTGGTCCATTGAAACACAAAAAAGTCTTTGTTGATCTTTCAGATTCATTTTCTTATGATTCTTTCTTTGTTTAATATCTTCTATGCTCCCAGTCTGGCTATAAATTTGGTAATTCATGGAAATAATTTTGTAAAGAAAGTGCTGCATTAGTTTTATGAAAAAATAGTATGCAATGTGGAGACAGGCTTTCTAAGTGAATGCGGATGATGATAGTTGCTAGAAGATTTAGAGTGATACTTTGTGATCAGAAACATGTCTGTAGAAAGATAGGAGCACAATTGAGTGTATGAGATGGATGCGTTTGGACTATGAAAAATTGAGCTAGAATCAAGTGTTATAAAGAGAAAAAAAGAGATGCATCAGGGTTTTGGAACTTTATGTTTTACTTTTCCAAAGCCTTAATCAAACTCATCACAATATTGATTCTGTCCTTACTCCCCAAAGCTTTTGTGCTTTCTGAAGAGTATAATTGACAGAATTTAGTTGCTGTAAGCTGAAATAATTTTGTTCTAGCAGAGCAGTAACCTTAGGCTGTTGCCAGCTTATTCAACTTTGAAAAATGATTATGCTCCATCTTCAACATTGTTTCTTCTGACAAGAATTTACAAATTCATGTATTGGTTACAAGTGTATTACAAAGATCTTAGGCTTAGAGCATTTCATATTTAAAACACTCTCCTGGAACATGAGCCTCATTTTAATCTTCATAGCCTAATTTTGAGGATAGTATAGTTTCTCAAAACTGGAACACTGAGTTCGAGGAAATTGAAGTTACTTTTAAAAAAAATCCATATAAATTCGGGTTGGGCTGTTTTTATCATACTCCACTTTTCACTGTGTTTGATTGTTTCCGCAAGATGGTGGATGTTGCTATTAGGAAGGCTGGGGCAGATGCAGCAAAAGTTGTGATGGAAATAGGAATCTTGTCATGTTTTTCTATTATGTTGTATTTTGGATTGTCTCACGTGATACCTCAAAAGGATGAGACATACATCCAGCTTTTTAGGGCACACGGAATTATGTTCTTAAGGCCAAAAAAGATGTCTGTCACATGGTTTATATGTATACCCAGGTGCTACTGATGGCAACAACTTATCACTTTTACAATATCCATTAATGGTTATGTACTGCTTATGTTGAGGAGATGAGTACCTTCACATGTCTAGCATGTATTGATCATGTCTCAAAGAAATTGGTGAAACATTTCATTGAAAACACCCCCTTGGTTTAGCACACTTTCCCTTAATAGTTCATAGTTAGATGAATTGAAGACAACACACACACACACACACACCCACACACCCACATATATATATATATATATATATATTTTTTTTTTTTTTCAAATCTTCAGTTTGAGATAGATCCATTGCCTTCAGAGATAACTCAGTTTTCATGCATCCTAACATGTAAAGTAGTTTCTGCAAGAAACTGGTGAAAAATAATTCAAAGAAAACAATCCTGGGTTTAACATTACTCTTCTCTGCTGCTCTCTATTTTTTTTCCGATCTGTTTCTTTGCCTTAAAACTAAAACCAGAACTAGGCAGTATATATTCCCTATGCACTCCTGTTTAAGTTGTGAAAGAATGCTATGACATATGAGATTAACCTTAGAATTTATGATATGATTTAGTTCTGTATCTACTTGTCTGTATATTTTAGTCTACCACTACCACTAATTCCTAGTCCCCTGTTTGTGCCTGCAGTGATGCAAGTGACTCTGATGACGAGGATTCAGATTCTTGCATCTGTACCATAATGTAGATATCATTCGGTACACCCTGTTTCAGAAAATATCTGCTGGCTAAATTAATGAGGCATTCTCTCCAACATTTGACGATTATAGTAGAAATTGGCCTCCTCTCATCTTCTTGTTGTAAAGATGGACCAAGGGTCGAAGACCAGTCTTATGTTTGGCATGATTTGTGTGCTATTCATTATAAGTGAAGTCTAACCATTTCTTAGGTGAGATTTTGATGAGTTTCTTATGGGCGTATTCATAGAATGGATCTCCTTCCCAGGATAGAATCAGATGATGATGATGGCAATATTGCTTCCATGATTTGTAACATATTCAATAGAATTGGGCTTTTCGATGCTTTGCCACGTACATTGAAATGTATTGTAGAAAATACATCCAAATGAATATTTTGGATTTAATGAAGCAGCAGGAACCTCAATTCCATTTGCTTCTGTTTTTCCATTTCTCCTTTCGCCAGCACAATTTTTCATAATGCAAGACAACTCCATCTACATGATTAGTCTGCTGAGACATAGTTCTCTTTCTTATCTGTGTACCTTAGTGTATTTAAAGAGAGTTTCATCTCATGGGAACCTGCCTAGTGAATAAAAATATTGAATTGGCATTTATCTTGCTCCTTAGAGAAGCTTAATGTGCTAAATAACTTAGAACATGTGTTAAATGTAGAAGCTTTTTCATTCAGTTCTGCTTGGAGAAATGAGAAAAAGAACATAGGTCTGGATATTGAACTTTTCAAAGCCTCTATGACACTCTAAAAATTATTTATTACATTCAATTAAACAGAGAACTTATCAAATTGAAGCTAGGGAATCTTGTATGATTCAATTATATCTTAATTTAAATTATCATAAACTCTCATAGTTATTTAATGAGCTGGTATCACTTCCATTGTGAACCAATAGTTTATCATATACTGTGCATATGCTAAATGTCTTCAGCTGGGATATATACCTACTGCATATGCTCCATAATTGAGCATTTATTTTACCATATGTTGCATGATTATTGCTTAGTCAAACCAAATTTAACACCTTTCTCCAGCCACATGGTCCACTCACTAATATATATGCGTTTCAACACAACATTGACTCAGATGTTATGTGGCCAGAAACCAATTCCCAGAGTAATCACTAGGATGGATCAGAATAGTACTTCGAATATGAGAATTCTCACCTGCAGGATCATTGTTTCCACGGAGGGATCCTTTTAACTTATGAATGGAATCACCAAATCCACTGAGCTGTGGACATTCATTATTAATCTCAGCTAATTAACATGAAAATTTATGGCAGTGTATTAGTTAGATTTAAATTCAGATTGAATTAACTCAGTTTATTTATAAGTTATACCAGGAGGAGACAATTGACACCCGCCTCTTCTCTTAATCAAAGTGGACACTTATTTAAGCCAATACTTTGTAAAATCACTCGTATTTGCAATTTTCATACATCAGGATGATATTAAACAATAAGATAACAAGAGAAACTATCCAACATCATCAATATCCACAAAAGCATCAGAGGAGAATAAAAAAATCAGGAACACAAACACAAACAAAAACAACACTCCAGATTGTTCACACCCTATATGAATAGCCAAGAAAGATAAGAAAAACTAGCTTTGGCTGTTCATCTTCGAACCAAAATTAGTTACCGATTGTCCTTTCTTAATGGTTGTGCAAAAGTTGGTTGAGCTTCATATGATACCCCTGTTCCATATGACTCGGTTAACTCCCTGAGGACCTGAAATAAGAAATTCTGCTGGCCTTTAATTTGCTGGTTTCCAAAATTGCTCTGCCTTCTGTTTCTCTCCATTAATTTGATCCATACAATATATTTTTCTTCACTGACATGGCCTTAAGAGCAACGGGTTGTGATCTCTGACCTATTAGACTTTGGTAAAACCAACCAGCTTGAAAGGCTGGAATCAACAGCAATCTCTTGCATTAGAGGTTTGGACTGACTTGGATTTGAGAAAGGCAATGGATCTAAAATCGGCTTTGAACTAATGAATATAAGTGGCTCTTCCTTTAATTCTATGTTCTCCTTCCTCTGGTGCTTAGGTGGTGCTGCTTTCGCTTTGACTGCTTTCCATTGGGAGAGATTTTCTATTGGGTTTAGCACAGAATGTACATATTGACTTCTATCTCGAGCATTTGAAGCGGATGGGGGATTTACATTGATTTTATCCTTGACCAACCGTGTCAAAGAAACACTTTCCTGCGATTCCATATTTGAAGACTCCAACTGCCCAGAATCCTCTTCTTGGCTTTCATCATGATGAATGCCATTGTTGCCATAACCTTCATTATCATCACTGTCATTGTAGTCATCAATGTCGTTTTCGTAATCATCATCATCCAAATCAATTTCCTCATATTCTAATTCATCCTCATCATCATAGTTGTATGTACAATTTTGGTACCTATAATTTGAAGGGTACGCACCCATAGTAAGGGCTGTTGAATGCCATTTAGAAAACGAAGGGATTAGGCCTCGTTTCGCTGTTTCTTCACCTTTCTTTTCCTTGTCTCCCTCCTCATCACTCTCCAACAAACTATAATCAGTTGGAATTGGCTCATAGGTCTGAACATTTAAATTAAAGCTGACTTTCTTCCTGATTTTGAAGCTGGACTGCTCCTTAGGCTTGTCTCTAAGAAACAAACAGAACAAGGACAATAATATTATCTAACATATATATATCAGAAATGACATGAGAGAGAGAGAGAGAATCAATGTCTAACCTGAACCAAGAATCTGAGCAAATGGGGTCTTCTTTGAAGTCAAGATTTACAGGGAAAGAGGAATCCAAAGGCTTATAACTTCCATGTTTCTGCAACAGAGTGCAAAACGTAAACTTGTTCAACAATAAACTAGACAATTATAACGCAAATAAAGATAGAAAAAAAAAAAAGAAGCAATCAATGAAACCTTATTGGAATGTACTCGGCGCTTTCTTTTCTTGGAAAAACCAAAACATGCAAGAAAACACCCCATTAACAAAGCTCTCTGCTAAAAGTTCAGAAAGAGTGAGGAATGTAGTTCAAAGGGTCTTCATGATTTGAGTGGCACAGAGAGAGACAGAGAGAGTGTGTGTGAAATGGTGGGGAGCATTGATATAAAATGTAGTAGAGCCTGGCTCCAACGGATTTTGAAAATAGAAACGTTGGACTTTAATGATGATGGAACAGGTGAGGTGGGTGCACGAGTTTATTATAAAAAAGAAAAGTGACAAAACAGCTTTGTCTGAGATCTACATTGCAAACAAAAAAGAACTAAAAAAAGAAGAAAAAAAATTGCGGCTCTTATTATTTATTATACTTTTGCCCGTTGCTATATACTCTTGTTTTGTTCTTTTTATTGTGCATGTGAAGGAGTTTATGAAAGGAGCAGTGTTTGTTTGATGCTTTTTTTTTAAAACAAGCTGTCCATTGGCCCACTCTCAAGTCACAGGTTGGAGCCAGAACTTATTCAATGGTGGCGGTGGTGACTGGTGAGTGAAATATTTTTAATGCAAACAACAACGGTATTGAACTTTGGGGTTTGGACTCCGTGGAGCATTTCCACTGCTGCAATATTAAAGCAATTTTGGTCATGAAAGTCAAATTGCCGTGAGGGCCAATGTGACAGGTAGCCTAATGGCAAGCGATTTGGGCCAACAAGACTCCAATCTTGGACTAAGTGTCTCTACTAACGAGCGCATTGGTGCTCATCTATTTCTTGATTTTTTTAGGCACGTAGGAGTGGTCCCATCCTCTACACTTTTTTTTTTTTGGCAAAAAAATAAATGCCTCGAGAAATAAATAATTAATCAAATTATTAAAAAAAAATAGCTTGTAACACATGCATATGTATAGATACATTTAAAATTAAACACAATTTTTATCATAAAAATATAAATAATTAGTCAAATTATTATTATTTTTAAAATAAACGTATTTAGTCACATATTAAAATTCTTACATAAATTTAATACTATTTTTAAAAAAAATCTAAATTTAATACTACTTATGATCATTTTTTTTTTCTAATTTTTAATAAAATAGAACGTGGTGATTTTTGTTATGTGATAATTTTTATTGAGTATATGTGATTGGTTTTTTTTATATATTATTTTATAGGTCATTAATAATAGATTCTTAGTAATTTGCACTTATTAACTCACTTAGCACAAAAATTAAAAAACTTTTTTGTTGAGAGAGAGTTTCAACTTATAACGTTCGCTTCTGATGATAACTTTTTATCATCAGACCAAGATACTAATCAGTTTTTAATGTAGGCGCGAATTGAACTACAGATATCTTATAAAAGCATCAGAAACTTTACCAGTTGAGGTAACTTGAGTGGACACATAGGCACAAACTAAAATCGATAATTATGATGTGATCTCCACATAAATTTAGACACATGACGCAAAATTGGATTCTAATTTCAAATTATAATTGAACTTTATCTAAGCTTTATATATATATATATATATTAACAATAAGATTGTCCCAAAAATGTACATTCGTTTTTTTTTTTTTAATTTTTATTGAATGAAATTGTTTTACTTTTTATTACATCCATTTGTTTTCATCACAAAATGCTTTCTTAAGCAAGAACAATGATTCGTTTCGCTGTGCTTGGTTGTAATTTTGAAAAAAAAAAAAAAAAATCCCCAAAGCATCTTATGCTATTTAGCTCATATAAAAAATCATTAATATTTCATGTAAGTATATTGAGAAGAAAAAAAAAATGTTGGTGTGCTAGAGGCATTAGAGGTGTTGTGATTGTGGTGGTGGCAGAGGTAATATGGTGATGATGGTGGTAGTGTTGGGCATAGGATATGGGCGATGGTGTGGTGTGGTGGGGGTGATAGCAAAGATGGTAGTGGTGGTGTTGAGTGTTGACAAAAAAAGGCAATGGTGGCAATGATAAGTGATATCGATAATGTTGATGGTGGCGGCAATAATAGTGATGATAGTGGTGTTTTTTTTTTTGAGAAGAGATGATAGTGGTGTTGATTGCACAAAGGAATTGATCGAATAAGGGCAAAAGAGAAAAGAGAAAGACTTTTTTTTTTTTAATCCCATAAATTTTGGATTATATTTCTTTGATTTTAAAAAAAAAAATTTGTTCAATATTTTCAATCATATCAAACATCAAAAGAAACCAAAAAAATAAAATAAAAAATTCTATCGGTGTTACTTTTATTATTCCTTACAGTTTTATGGTATTAAAAAAAAAAAAAAAAACTTTTTAATTTAATGGTAAATTGGTCGTACTATTTGAGGAATGTGATTAGGTTGAAATCTTGTCATTTGAGATGGAAAAATATAATAACAAACAAATTTTGATTTTCTTTTTTCCAATATCCCTATTTTATTCATTTAAAAAATATTTAAATTTTCCTCCGTTATATTTTCCTATTAAAAAAATAAAAAAGTGTAAACGTAAGTTGAAAATTTGGTTTTAGACATACGAAAGTAGGGCCAAAATTGGGAATTAACCCTGTTTGCCAAACAATATAATTAGTAGTCACTGTTTTGAAACTATATTTCATACTAACATCTCAAGTCTAAAAGACTTGATTTAGGGCCTATAAATTGAATCTCAAAGACTCGGTTTTCATGTCTGATCAAGTCTAAGCTAGCACTTTTCCACGTGGCGTCCACCTGGAAATCGAGTCTTAGATACTCGATTTATATTTGTAAAACATTTAGTGGGTGAACATTGAACAAAAAGCATCTCTGACACTGAACAGTACCATCCTAGTAGATAGCAAAGCTACAGTGGATAGGGAAAAAAATTAGAGTGAATGCTATTGGTTTGTCTTGCAGAATTTAAAGGAGTAGGTAGGAAAAAAAATTTCAAAGAACATAATTTACCTTTTCTGAGTTTGCAGAGTCACGGATTGAAGATGCTCAAAACTTCTCTCTTTTTCTACGTTTGAGGTTTGCTTTAGTCAGGCATATTTATTGGAGTAGGTAGGACCAGGACTCAATAATTATAGGCTCAGTCTATTATGGCCAGTTGGCTTGGATGGAAGGGTCATGTCCATAGGGTCTCTTTGGTATCTTCATTTTCGGCCAAAATTGGGAATTAAATTGGGTTGGCTTATAAATTGAGTCTTAGAAACTTGATTTCCAGGTGGACGCCACGTGGGAAAAACGCCAAATCAAACGTGATCAGAACACTAACTGAGTCTTTGAGACTCGATTTATAAGCCCTAAATCGAGTCTTCTTAAACTCGAGATGTTAGTAAAAAAATAGTTTTGTAACAATGCCTACTAATTATATTGTTTGGCAAATAGGGTTAATTCCCAATTTTGGCCCAAAAATAGCCCTTTACTTAAAAGAAGATATAATAGTGTTGCAAAATGACATCAAAATGGCGTGGTCCCGTGGAGGAGCATATAGAATAGAATTGAAATCATAGAAAAAACTAGAGGAAGAATTGACGAAGTAAAGAAAATATGCATGATTTAGTCAAGATGAGTTACAAAAGTAATAAATTTTATGTAACAAAAAGTTTTTTTTTTTTTTTTGGAGAAAAAATGTTACAAAAGTAATATAAAACTATGCATCCAGGCTTTTGAATAGAGTTGTAGTGTGCCTTTGTATTAGAACCTCTTTCACTCTCCCTTCTGTGTGTGTTTGTTTCTCAAAAAAAAAAAAAAAAAAACAATGAAAAGGGCAATTATTGGTCTGTTCATGTAGGATTTATATTGTAGATTAAATAAATGTTTATAACATTGTACACATTTTTTTTGATAACTAGAAATTTTATATAAGAGAGAAAAATTAAGAAACAAAAGAAGTACAACCATCCTTACAAACATCAGCAATAATAGGAGGGAGATTGAACTTATTACAAGAAAAATGCCCTTTAAGACTACCAACCAGCTTACCATGTATATCTTACAAGAATTATACAATGTAAATTTAATAATTTTCCTAATAAAATGACGAATAAAAGAATACTAAAGAAAAGAGTTCTCTTCCTTTGTGAGTGGTGTGTAAACTCATTAGTATTTCATGTATAATCCATTTTTTTCACACTTGAGAGATCTTAAGCTAAATAATTTTTAAAAAAATTTTTTTTAAAATTTATTTATAAAGTTTTGTGCTTAATCACCTGTACAAAGTTAGCAAAGAAGACAAGTTAAAAGAGAAGGACTATTATACTGGTTTTTGGACTTTGCCATCCATAAAGAGAATGAATTTCCTTAAACAGAGTCAGGTTTTTTAGTCTAATCTTATTCAACCAATATTCCAAATTTTGTCATAACCAAAATATTATTTTCATTGTAATTTCATCAATAATTTTGAGGAGATTTTGTTAGGTTTTTAGATCCCTATAAACTAGATTGTTTAACCTAATTAATTAACCAAGTGAATACTTAGGTTTATTATTCAGATATAGGTTAAAACAATAAAGTCATATCCTGTAAAGTAGCGGAAAATAAAGAACACAATGATATGACCACCCAGGAAAACCAAACCAGTAAAAAACCTGGAGAGGATTTAACCTAGCTATCCTCAAGGTAAAAAGCAAATCCACAATAGAGAATCGAAGTTTACAATAAGACTTAGACCATTAACATCCTATTGCTATCACATGTAGAACTTACTAACACGACCACATGCAAGCTTCGAATCCACGGACTCCTTCTTTATTAAGCCTTTGCAACACAAACCAGTAAAAAACCTGGAAAGGATTTAACCTAGCTATTCTCAAGGTAAAAAGTAAATCCACAATAGAGAATCAAAGTTTACAATAAGACTTAGACCATTAACATCCTATTGCTATCACATGTAAAACTTACTAACATGACCATATGCAAGCTTCGAATCCACGGACTCCTTCTTTATTAGGTCTTTGCAACACAAGCACCCATACTTGTGACTTTGAGACTTCACTCAAATATTTATCAACACAAACTCTCCTGTTTGTGACTCCAAGACCACCCTTGAAAGTTTAGATCATCAGCACCTTTGATGACTAGAGAAAGCAGCAACTTGTACAACACCGGATCTTGAGATTCCTCAAGGAATAACACCAGTAGAAGATATGAGAGAGCTTTTTGGGTACAAAACCCTATATACAAAAGAGACACACTCTTCTCTCTATGAAAAACCTTACAAAAAAGTGCTTAAGGTTTCCTTTATATACTAGGAGAAGTAGATCTGAAACCTTAATCCTTTTTGGGCTTGAACTGCTGTTTGGACTTAATTAAAATTTTGCAGATACGACTCTCAATCGATCAAACCAGACAGTTTCTAAACTATTCTTTCTGCAGCTTGTATATTCTTGAATCTTGACTTGTATCACCTTAAGCATTGTCTAATAATACCTATGACTTTAAGATTTATATCTAGACAAGTTTTTGTTCACGGTTTGCCAATTGTTCTAAACTTTTAGAACCTAACAATCTTCCTTTTTGGCAATCCGTGACAAAACTTACATACAAATGAAATGCTCAAATACAAGAACAACCCAATTACAATAAATTGCCCAATTACATCACAAATCCTAATCTAAAACTCCTAACCTAGAAGTTGCAAGAAGAGGTAGAATGTCTTGATCAAAATGTATCTGTCTTTCTTGAAAGGCTCAAAAGAACACATCAACGTATGTGTGGAAAGAAAGACATATAAACAAAATGAAGCATAATATAAAAAAAAAAAAGTAAATTCTAACTCTCCCCCTAAGTTAGATACATCAAAAAGTTTTTATATTCTCTCACTTTTAAAAACAATTTTATCTCTCCCTAAACAAAACATTTTTAAAACCTTTTTATTTTATCATGCAAAGCAGCGGAAATATAAAAAACACAATGATATGATCACCTAGGAAAACCACCTCAATAAAAAATTTGGGGAAGATTTAACTTAGCTATCCTCAAGGTAAAAAGCAAATCCACTATAGAGAATCGAAGTTTACAATAAGGCTTAAACCACTAACATCTTATTGCTACCACATGTAGAACTTACTGACACGACCACGTGCAAACTCTGAATCCACATACTTCTTCTCTATTAGGCCTTTGCAACACAAGCACCCACACTTGTGATTTTGAGACTCCACTCAAAAATTTATCAACACAAACTCTCCTATTTATGATTCCAAGACCACACTTGAAGGTTTAAATCATTAGCACCTTTGATGACTAGAGAAAGCAGTAACTTCTACAACACCGGATCTTGAGATTCTTCAAGGAATAACACTGATAGAAGATATGAGAGAGCTTTCTGAGTACAAAACCCTAGATACAAAAGAGACACACTCTTCTCTCTTTGAAAAGCCTTATAAAAACGTGTTTATGATTTCCTTTATATACTAGGAGAAGTAGATCTGAAATCCTAATCCTTTTTGGGCTTGAATTGCTATTTGGGCTTAATTAAAATTCTGCAGATACGACTCTCGATCGATCGAGCCTGTCTCTCGAATGGTCAAACCAGGCAGTTTCTGAACTCTTATTTCTGAAGCTTGTATATTCTTGAATCTTAACTTGTATCACCTTGAGTATTGTCTAATAATACCTATCTATATCTAGACAAGTTTGTGCTCACAGTTTGCTAATTGTTCTAAACTTTCAGAACCTAATAGATTCAACAGGGTCAACATTTTAAGAAAGTTATTGACAATATTGGACAAGGTTCCATTTCAAGGGAATCCATTTTAAGAGATGGAAAAGACAAGGTTCTTGTCTACTTAAGCCATCTTCTATATCCTCACCAAGAAGAATTCAAATAAGGTCCCTACCAACGATATGAATGAAGACCAACATCATACCTATCAAGAGAAATTAAGTAGAAACATAAGAGAGTAGAATTGTTGACATATCTCTTAAGATTGTCTTGCAGATTATATTTATGATTATTACGATACTACTAACGCATTTTACAAAGAAAATTTGGAGAGTCTTACAGAGCAAATATGACACCAAAGAACTTGCAAAAAAAAAAAAAAAAAAGTTGCTATTTGATATTTCGGTTATCAAAATTCAAATGTTGGATGGCATTTGTATTATGGATAGTGGCAGCACCACGTTCAACCCAGGGTGGTCCTAGGACCACCCTGACTTGAAAAAAAAAATTCATATATAATAATTAAATTTTTTTTATTTATCTACCTTTAAAAAAAATTAGGAACACCCTCAAAAATTTTTTTATGCCAAACAAGTTTTGAACTAAAATCTAAAAAAAAAAAAATTGTAACAGAGCAAGCCCTAAAAAAAAGCCCAACATTAGTCCTAAACAAAACCAACCCCAACCAGATTTTTAAATCAAAATAATTATTAACTAAATACCCAACAGGCCCAACCCAAACAGATTCTCAAAAAAAAAAAAAAAAAAAAAAAAACCAAACCCAATATGAATACACATCTGCCAATTCATCAATCATCAAATGGAAAAGCTAAAGCAAAAACTAAAATCAGAAATGGAGAAACCTAACCTAACTCCTAAAGAAAAAAAACCTCATCAACGACAATGCCTTTGCCTGAAAAAGTGAAACCTCGTCATCAAGCACATCAACGCGACGCGACAACGCTGCCTCTGTCTGAAACTCGAGCAACAGAGCTTGGATTGGGCATCAGAGATCGGAGATTGGTCCGATCGAATCAGAGCTTGCGACACTGATACTTGGCCTCAAGTCCTTCCTCGCCTCACCTCAACGTGCTGCCACGGCGAACGACATTGTCCCTCAGGCCTCCCTCAAGGTATTTTACACTTTACTTCTCTCTCTTTTTCTCTCTTAATCTTTGGGTTTTGCTGTGGACTATGGTCTGAGAGGTCAAAGAGAGAGCTCTTACTTCTCTTTGAACTGAGTTACTGAAATGAGACTCTTTATCTCTTTAAATCTTTATCTGATTCTCTCTCTTTCTTTTTGAACTGTAATTGCTAATTGGCTTCAGCTTTACTTTATAACTTAACTTTATCATTATTCAATTTATTTGCCCTTGTTTTTTTGAATTTATTCGTTGGTGTGTTGGTCAGTTGGTGTTGGTGAGTTTGTCTTTTAGTGTATTGTGATTTGTGAATTTATCTGATTGATCTTGTCTGTTGAGTGGGGCGTGGATGGGGCCATGGAGCCGTGTGGGTTGGGATATTTGAATTGGAGAAGTAAAGGCATGCAGCGGCAGGGGTGTGTGCATATGGGGTGTGTGCTAGTGTGTGCTAATGCACAGTGGGATGTGTGCTAGACTGCTAGTAATAAGTAAAAATAATAATAATGAAGCAACTAAACACCAATAATTAATAATTTAATTAACCAATACATTATTAAAAAAAATAAATTAAATTATGTTAGGCTAAAAAACAATTAATAATTTTATAATTAATGAAACAATAATACAACAAATTATAGTTTATAAAAGAGAAACAAATCAAATTATGTTAGGCTAAACAACAATTGTAAATTTTATGTATTTGCATTTTTTTTATTGTTGTTGTTGTCAATATATGAATTTCTCTTTTTATTAGATTGTGTAATTTATGCTTCTTAAGGAACACATTGAGAAAAATTCTTAGAGCCGCCACTGATTATGGAGTAAGCTCAAGGCTCCAAATAGTCGTAGTAGAGCTTAGATAGTTAGATCCGAAGGCACCAAAATCAATTGGGGACAACCTTGTAGTGATTGGCATCATTGACAATCTATCATAATCAGGGAGAGAAAATGATATACAATAATATAGCAAATGTATTTAAAAAACTACTCTCTCTCTTTTTTCTTTCTTTTTTTTTTTTTTTTAGGGTAAGAAAATATTTATCAACCACAAACACAATGGGAAAAATAACCTACAAAGGGAGATACAACAAGACGGGAAAAAGGGAAAATAAGGAACCCAAGCTCACACAGAGAAACAGGCCTCATCCCTAATAATATTTACAATGTTTGGAGGGCCATGCCCATGCTCAACATCAAAGAAACCAAAAAAGGAATTTGTCAAAGACCACCTGGCGAGAGAGTAAGCCACCTTGTTGGCACTTTTGGGAACCCAGCTGAAAAGCCAATCCACTTGGTTTGAGACTAAAATGTTAACATCTACAGATATATTTACTAGTCTTCACTCATTGACTGGTCTAGGTGAATTTAAATATAAATTTTAGAATCACTCTCCACCACCACAAGAAATGTTGGTATTTATTTTCTTTGAAAATGAAAATATGAAATATCAACCCCCTCTCTAATCTCTATGCCACTATAGCACTACAAGCACATCAAATACCAACTAGAGGGGAGGTGGGTGTAATAATGAATTTCTTATTAGAAAGGGTGTGGGTGATAGTTTCGTTTATTTTGAGGTGTTTGGTATGATAAATAAAATATTTTTAGGCAAACCACAAAATCAGTGGCTCGGCCACCGGCAGTCTTGTGATCGAACCACAAGCATTGGTAGCTAGAACGATGTCTCTGGCCACTAAATTGTCGGCACTAGTGTGGTCAGAATGACAGTTTCAGTTATTGGATCTTTGGCACTGGTTGCCGGAATGGTACTGGACCACTGACACCAATCGTTAGAGCAGCAGCTCTAGTCACCAGACTATCAGCACTAGTTGCTTAGGGGGTGTTTGGATTTTGTTTTGTCAATCACTCATTACTTTATTTTCATCACTTATTACTCAAAATCTGTGGGTCCCACACATGCATGGCTTGTTTGGATGAGTTTCCATTTTTTGTTTCCATCACTCATATCTCACCAAATTGAGTTATGAGTTAGGGAAAATGAAAACAAAATTTTTATTTTTTGGAGTTATGGAAACAAAGTTACAATGGCATTTTTGTAAATATATTCATATTGTGGGGCCTATGTCTATGTCTTGTCTTTTCCTTGCCAGACCATCTCTTTTCTTTTCTTTTTCCTCTCCTCTTCCTCTTCTCTTCCCACGCCACTCTCTTCTCTCTATACCCATCTGCCATTAACACAACCCATTACTCTCTCCATCCCAGTCTGCCACTCCAGCTGAAGCTCAAGTCTTCCTTCTTCTCTGTCTTGGCAGTGGGTCTCATGGTTCTGGGTTGTGGGTTGTCATCTTGGCGGCACAGACGGTGGAATCTGCTAAGCTCTCTCCATCTCCTTGGAAAGATCATTTTTTTTTTCTTTCTATCTTGTGGGTGTGGAGTTTAGATTTAAGATGTGGGTGTAGGTGTGAGGTTCGGATCTGTGGTGTGGTGGTGGAAAATGAAATTTTGATTTGGGTCCGGCTAGAGAGGGAGAGAGTCCGAGAGATTAGAGAAAGAGCAGAGAAATGAGAAGAAGCAGTCCAGCTAGAGAGAGAGATTCTGAGAGATTAGAGAAAAAGAAGTGAAAGGAGAAGAAGAGAGTTTGAACTTAGTCAATCCATGGGTCCCACATAAAGTGAAAATATTTGAGTTTTGGGAATGAAAACTCAACCGGGTTGTAGTGCCAAACATGGCTAGGGTGTATCTTGGGGATTTTTAAGTGATAAGAAATGAGTTATAGGGTGATGTGTGATGAGTGATAAGTGATGAGTGATAGATAACTTACCATCCAAATAAGGCCTTAACCCACCAGACTGGTGACCTAGTCATTATATGGCGTGAGGAAAAGCCATTGTGTATTTTTGTAATATGTTTTACCAAATTTTTTAGGGTAAAATGTTTTACAACTTTTTTATAAAGGATTTTACAGTCAACAGAAAATATTTTACAAGTTTGACCATATTTTACATGCAAACAAACACCTGAAAATAAGAAAAAAAAAATTTCAAAAAAAAATTTACTTCAAAACAAACAGAATGTGTGGAGGGTAAAATAAGAAATTTAAAATTTTTAAAACACTTTAATTAGCCATCTAGGGAAGGTCAGTGTAAATACTAAATAATTTTCATTTCAATGGAGGTAAGTGCCAAGTTTGTTCACAAATACTTAATAGTCAGGCTTAAACCTAGTCTTGAACTTGACTCATTTGGTGGGTTCCAGTTAGCTTAACTGGTAAAGTCTTTGATGGCTGTATAAGATATCCGAGATTCAATCACCGCCTTGATTGGTATTTTAGTCTGATGATAAAAAGTTATTATCAGGAGTGGACGTCATAGGTTGAAATTCTCTTTCTCTCTCTCTCTCTCAAAAAAAAAAAAAAACTTGACTCATTTGCAAAAATAAATAAATATAAACAACTTTTTTCTTGAGTTGAACAAGAAATATTCATAAATATCTCAATAAATTAAACCCCTAAGCGATAATAGTGTAAAAGTAAAACATCTTGAGCCCCTCCTGATTAATAAACAAATTATTTCGATTTACCAAAATTTTTAGCAGCCTCAAATGTGGAAAATTGAGTAATATTTTTGGAAAATATTTTAGCTGAAACAAAACAATGCCTTAATTGAAAATTTTGGAGGTTATCAAGCTATGGCGGGCCAACCAGCCACGCCCCATGTGCTTCCCTAATAATATTCTTTCTTTGGAATCAAACGGGAATAGGCCCTGATTCTCACGTATACTACTTATTATACATTGTATCTACACAATGACCAATCTCGTGTTTCAAATGTGAATATTAATAAATAATAAAAAAAGGACATCACCATAAAAATATTGACATGGTATGTACGGAGTATACGTTAACAAGAGTGTGAAAACAATTCCCCCCAGGAATACCCTTATGACAAAAATTCAGTTCCTATCATATTAAAAAAAAAAAAAAAAATTCAGTTAACCATTAAGGCCTCGTTTGGGGGAAGGCAATGAAAAGGAATGAAAATAATAATATTAGAATATTCTTCTATTTCCTTATTTGAGAGTTTTAATGGAGGAAATGAAAAATTCATTCACTGTTTGAGAGTTTAAGTGAGAGGAAATTGAATGAGTAGGAGTAAATACTCAATTCTCTTTATTCCCTTAAAATCTCAAATTTTCATTCCCTCCAAAATTGGGAGGAATGAGATGGAATAAAATTAGATTTAATGATTTTTTTACTAAAACTCACAAAATACCCCTATATATTCAACCATTTATTTTAAAATAGGAGTGTAATAGTAATATTGTCATAAAATGATTTCATTCCATTCCCTCAATGTTGCTCTCAAACAAGATTACTTATATTTCAGTCATTTTCATTCCATTCCCTCCATGTTGCTCCCAAACAAGATTATTTACATTCCACTCATTTTCATTCATTTATTTTAAAACATTCAATTAAGTTTATTTAATTACATTTTATTCTATTCTTTTTTTCATTCATTTCCTTTACTTAAATACATTCTATTCCCTTATGATCATTCCATTCCATTTTCTTATGAACTCCCAAACAGAGTCTAAAGTGATGGTTTTCCCGTTAAAAAAAAAAAAAAACTACTCAGGTGATAGATAATAGGGTTAAAGTTTACGGAAAGAAATGGTTTCAAGATTTTCCTTGTACTTGTTAAAATCCGTTCATATTGTTCTGTTCTTGTTGAAACGACATGGAAATGAAATACGAAAAGATTTTACAACCTTTTCAAGTTGTCATCATCACAAGGCAGAAGCAAAGCCTTAAGCCAACCCTCCTTTTGGAATAGGTTAGGAAATCCTTAGAATCCTTTCTCTGTTCCCATAGGTCAGTGGCTCCGTTTCATCTAGTCCTTAAAAGTTTTTGCATGTAAGAAAACATATAATTGTCAAAATTGTGTTTTATTTTGGCGTTTAGTCCTTATGGCTGTTTAGGAATAACTTGGATGTAAAAGATACCCAAAATCATTGAGAGCAACCTACTTTATTTTAGTCCTTAATGGAGGCGCCCAAAATGCCAAAATACCTTATAATCATAGTCAAATGGCAGAAGATAATCCAGGGTTTGTATAGTGAGAGGTGTGTTCTTATTAGCTTCTCTGGGTTGTTGAAGTCAAAGTTACTCTCAGCTCAGATGCTGAGGAATGGTTTGTACTTTGTAATTGGCATGGATAGGAATATTATTCATTTTAGAGCATTCACGTCAACTCCTGTAAATTTTTTGGGGTCTATTTTAGTATAAAAATCTATATTTTTTTTAATTTTTATTTTACATACTCACTTTTGAAAACACCTCATATTAGATTATCCATTTTATACAATATTTCATTAAAATATTAATTTTTCTTAATTTTTTTAATTGTTTCTCTTTCTTTACATATAATAACTATCATTCACTTTTTTTTTCTTCAGTTTCAAGATACGTAAAAAAAAAAAAAAAAAAAACTATATACAAAGTGAATAGTGTTAGTGTAAATTTACACAATTAATGTAATAATTTTGCAAATTTACACATTTTTAATTTAACTGATGTGAGTGATTTTGGAGATTGAATGTGTAAAAATTCATACATTTTTCTATTTTGCATTGATTAATGCAAATGCTTTTTTTTTTTAATTTTTTTTTATAAGAGATGCAAATGCTCTTAGATGTGGATTTTTTTTTTTTTTTTTTGAGAGACAAAAAAATAAAATAAAATAAAATAAAAAATTTAGACTCCAATTAATATTATCCTATTTATGATATAGAATTATTAAGATTATAGAGTCCAATTAACTTGTTCCAACTTATTAGTTGCTCAGTACTATTAATACTTAGTGATTAGTGAATGTGGTTACTCCTTCACATTGATCACTAACAACATTTACATTGTTGCTGCTAAAAAATTTAGTTTAGCAACTTAAAAAACTTGTTTATTTATTTTAACACTTTATTTTACAATATACCAAACATCAAAAGTTCTATTTTTTTACCACTTCATTTAAATATTATTATTTTAGATTATGTCCTTGTTAAATAGATTTAGTTTTGGCACAATCAGAGTCGGATTTGTTAAACAATAAGAACCCTAAGGGTAAAATAGGTATGAGCAAGGTTTTTTTTTTTTTTTTTTTAGGGTAAATTGCAAATTACACTCCTAAAGTTTGAGAGGTGATTGAATTTTACACCATGAAATTTTAGAATTTGGATTTTACTCCTTGATGTTTAGGGGTGTTTGGATTTTACACCCTAACGTTTCAGAATTTGGATTTTACCCCCTATATTTTAGGGGTGATTAGATTTTACTTCCTAAAAGTTTGAGAATGTTTTGATTTTACACCCTAAAATCAAAACACTTCCTAACTTTAGGGGGGGAAATCCAAATTTTGAAATGTTGAGGTGTAAAATCTAGACAACCCACGTTTCAGGGGGTAAAATCCAAAGTTTGAAATTTCAAGGTGTAAAATACAAACACTCCTAAACTTTAGGGGTGCAATTTGCAATTTAACCTTATATCTATATATATATATAATCTAAGGAACAACAAGCTATCAGAATCTAACTTGCTAAAATGGTGGTTGGATTGAATTCACTTTCTTAGTTTATTCATTTCTCTTCTCAATTTTATTCATTTCTCTTCTCAATTTATCTGTTTCTTTTGAGTTCGATAAGGGTTGATTTCATTTAACTAGTATCACGACTCATTTCTACCTTTTTGATTTTGCATTATCACTTAACAACCAAGGTTTTAAAACCCAGACTGGACCGGGCGATGCGACCGGGTTAACCGAAAACCGGATGAAATTCCAGTTTTTTAAGCCTCAAGAACCAAGCATCATAGGTAATTCCGTGAACCCTTTAAACCGGGGTTGGACTGCCCGGTTCAAGGCAAAACCGGTGGCATGAACCATGCGGTCCAACCCCGGTTCAAGCATGCCTCTTAAATAAGAAAAAAATCAGAAAATGTGCTTACCAGGTTTAGAACCCAAGCACGGTCAGATATGCAGCTGGAGCCTAACCACTCAGCCAAGCTTGTAAGTTGTTGCTCAACAATAACAAAAAAAATAATTGAAGTAAACTTAACGCATTTTATTTTTTTAATAAAAAAACTTAACACAATTCTATTCTACTTAATTAAATTATCCATCTTTTACAAGGAATTTAAAAAAATAATAATTAAAATCGTTCAAAGATATTCAACTTTACTTCAAAAATTAATCATAAATTTTAATGTTTTCATGGTTATTATTTTAATTTATTAACTTTCTTATTTAATTATTAAATATATGCTTAAAAATCATTAAATTTTCCTTACATATATAGATATATTAGTCAATTTTGCTAGTTTTATAAATTAAATATCTATATTTAGGCTTTAATTAATTATGACATCGTCACAGTTCGACCCCGGTTGGACCTCAAAAACCTTGAACCTCTCTCTTTTACGGTTCAATAAACAGTCCGGGTTTCAAAACCTTGTTAACAACCAGTGATTTATCAATCTTTGATCTCCATATTCTCGGATCACCACCTATCAGCCATTTTGTCATTATATTCCACCGTTGACCTTGACAAAAAATCTTTTAATTCAAAACACTCCTAATTTGTGAGTTTGTTTGTACTTAATACTATTATTCTTTCTCTTTTTCTTTATATATATATATATATATATATACACACACACATATAGGTTGGGCTCAAGTTACACTTGGTGTAACTCTAAGTAATGTCACACCAATTAATATTTTTTTAATTGTGTAGGAGCTTGGGCTTGTGAGACCAAGAACGGCCCATATGACCAAGGCCCAGCACAATGGGGATAGGATTAATCCACTGAGAAAATGGGCAAGAGTCTTAGGATACTGTTCGGGATAAACCATATTGCGTTCGGGCCAAATTGGGCCCAATACTAACTAGTAAGCTAAAGGGAAGTCTGAAAAGGGACAGTCAAATTAAGGTCGGTAACTGAGCACTATTAGTGCATTTGGGAAATCCGCTACCGAACACTATTTGACATTTGGAACAAGTTCTAAGAGAATACTCTGAAATTGTGAAGATTCCTTGGGATTTTGATGAACGCGGAAATACGTGCAAAGTGGGAAAATGGTAATGATGATAACCCCACTAATGAGAGACTATAAAAGGGGGAAGAGGGTCAGCAGGATGGGGGTTGGAAAAAATAGGGGGCAAGAGCTTTAGAAGGAGAGAGTGTCAATACTAGAAAAACAGAGGGAAACAAAGGGGATAAAGGGAGAAAGATTGAGCTTGGACTGACCAGGTGAAATTTGGAGCTCAATTGGTAGAATTGTGATGAAGCCCACGAATAAATAAATTGGGGCCCAAATACTACTACAAGAGTAGGTTTGGGACGCCACAAATTGGATGTGAATTTTGACAAATTGACCGTTGGGTTACATTATTTGTATATATTCTTCATGCTTGCAAAATTTTAAGATGATCAAAAATCAATAGTCATGTCATCTATTAATTGTATATATTTAAGTTTTTGTAGTTTAAAATAATGCATAAAAGATGAGTTTATAGATCGAATGGTAAATAATATCCAATTGGTATGAAAATTGGCATGCATGTTTAGAACAAATAGAACATGTAATCCAATGGTGGAATATATATATATATATATATATATATATATTCTAACTTTTTCACAAAAGGAAATAAAATTCGCGTAAAAGAAACTATAGCAAGAAGCTTCAATTATTCATTTATTTTCTTTGTTCTATTAGTTTATGTGGGGGCCAATTGAACCCTGTGTTCAAACTGCATTGGAGGAGGCCAGGTCCAATATCTAGTCTCATATGTACAAACGGCGTAAGAAAGGGTCAGGCCCAATATCCAGTCTGAGGGTAAGAGAATATCCGAGGACAACCAACAAAAGGAGGGATAAAATTACCCTCCAAGGAGAGGTAAAGCGTGCTTGTGAGGAATTTGGCCGTGTCCGAGGACGATGGTCACCTCGGAACTTCTATCCGAGGTATCTGGTAAACTTATTAGTCACTTAGAGCAACGCCTCGGGCAAACCTTACAACAAAGTGAAGGGGAAAATATCAAATAAAGGATAATAGTAAGAAATAACAAATATCTAAGGGTACTGTCACCTCCGCATTAAATGCCGCCCAGCTAACCTTCTGGCCGCATTAATGTGGAGGTGATATCTGAACAGTGAACACGCAGCCTTCCAGCTAAGAATGGAAGATTCAAGAAAAGGCAGGAGGGATGGAGAAAAAGGACTTTGAACGCCCAGTCCACACGTGGATGGAGAAAAAGGTAAAGAAGCCATAGTATATAAGATGAAGGGGGGAGAAAGGAAAGGGAAGAGAAGTATTCTAAAATAATAGCAGGGGGGCATGTCCGAGGATACTTTTTGCGCTTATATGGATGTATAACTCTTTCTTTCTAACGCTGTAACCCAATATCTTGGTCCTAGATCCAGACTAGCTTTTTACCCTATACTCTACAAATTTATTGTTCGGACTTTGTGGGCCTGGATCCATTCCTGTTCTGGGGTTCAAGCCAAATCTGGTCCCTACAATTGGCGCCGTCTATGGGAAACTGCTTGATTTGATCAGGAAAAAACGGTTTTTGTCACTCCTGTGGGGAACTACCACTACAAAGTAATGCCTTTTGGCCTAAAAAATGCAGGATCAACCTATCAACGGATGATGACAAAAATGTTTGAATCACAGTTGGGAAAAACTATTGAAGTCTATATTGATGATATGGTTGTGAAGAGCAAGTTAGTATCTGAACACTTAGCAGATCTTACAAACGTTTTCGAAATCCTGAGGTGGCATAAGTTGCGTCTGAATGCCTCCAAATGCTCCTGTGGAGTAAGGTCAGGAAAGTTCCTAGGATACATGGTGACTCATAGGGGGATTGAGGTAAACCCAGATCAGATTAAAGCAATCAATAGCTTGCAACCACCTCGGAATCCAAAGGAAGTCCAGAAGCTTACTGGGATGATGGCAGCATTAAATCGGTTTATATCTAGATCGGCGGAAAGGTGTAGACCTTTCTTTCTTTTGTTGCATAAATGGAAAGAGTTTTAATGGTCTGAGGAGTGTGTCAGGGCATTCTAAGAGCTTAAACGTTACCTGTCCCATCCGCCCATAATGTCTAGCCCATTGGTGGACGAAGTCCTTTTTTCTTACCTCGCCGTTGCCTCACATGCCATAAGCCTTGTGCTCATACGGGTGGACGATGGTGTACAACGACCAGTCAATTATGTGAGCAAGTCGCTTAACGAGGCTGAGGTGCGCTATCTGCCACTAGAAAAAGCGATACTGGCTGTAGTGCATGCCACGAGGAAACTTCCCCATTACTTTCAAGCGCATACTGTGGTCGTTCTGACTCAACTTCCCCTCAAGTCAGTGCTCAGGAGCGCTGATTATACAGGGAGGGTAGCCAAATGGGGTACGATTCTAGGGGCTTTTGATATAAAGTACATGCCTCGTACCTCTATCAAGGGACAGGTGCTCGCTGATTTGGTGGCTGAGTTTGCTGAATCTCCAGAGGAGGTGGAAATGGGAGACGAATCAGTGGATGAAAGATCGGTAGGTGTGACCTCTATTCAGGGCCTACGGCCTTGGGAATTGTATGTTGATGGAGCAGCCAATCAATGGGGATCAGGAGTGGGGCTAGTACTGGTATCCCCTGAAAAGATTACCATAGAGAAGTCCTTAAGACTGAATTTCTCCACTACGAATAACGAAGCAGAGTATGAAGCTTTGCTGAAGGGAATGGAGATGGTGTAAAAAATGGGGGGAAAGGCAGTAAGAGCTTTTTCGGACTCAAAACTGGTTGTGGGACAAGTAAGAGGTGACCTAGAGGCGCGAGATTCAAGGATGCTAGAATATTTATGTCAGGTCAGGAGTATACAAGAAAAGTTTGAAGTTTTTGACTTGTCTCATGTTCTTAGAAGTGGGAACACCTATGCAGATTCGTTGGCCACCCTTGCCACGTCCTCGGCCCAGGATCTGCCTCGGGTAATCTTGGTGGAAGACCTATATACGCAAGCTCTGACGCATCAGGGTGCTCCACGGATACATCAGATTACGCTGGGTCCAAGCTGGATGGATGCTATATCGCTGTTCTTGGAAAAAGATGTACTACCTGAAGAAAAGTCCGAACCTGATAAAGTACGGAGGAAAGCTCCTCGATTTTGGTTGTCCGAGGATAGAAAATTGTACAAGCGCTCATTCTCTGGGCCTTATTTATTGTGTGTGCACCCAAAGGCATTAGAGACACTTTTAGAGGAATTGCATGAAGGGGTTTGTGGAAGTCATACAGGGGGAAGGTCATTATCCCACAGGGCTCTTACCCAAGGATATTGGTGGCCAAACATGCAAAAAGAGGCGTAGGAATATGTCAAGAAATGCGATCAATGCCAGAGATTTGCACCGAATATCCATCAGCCTAGAGGGGCGCTCAATCCTCTGTCTAGTCTGTGGCCTTTTGCTCAGTGGGGCCTAGATATTGTGGGTCCTTTTCCCAAGGCTGTGGGGAACAGGAGATACCTGCTGGTATGCACAAACTATTTCACTAAGTGGGTCGAAGCTGAGCCGTTAGCCAATATCAGGGATGTGGATGTCAAAAGATTCATCTGGAAGAACATAGTTATGCGATTTGGGGTTCCCAACGTCCTTATCTCGGATAATGGCTTTCAATTTGACAGCAAAGCTTTTAGAAAGTACTCTTCTGGCCTGGGAATAAAGAACAGGTATTCCACTCCAGCCTATCCGCAAGGAAATGGGCAAGCTGAGGCTGTAAATAAGGTCATCGTGAACGGACTCAAAAAGAGGTTGGATGACGCCAAGGGAAGATGGGTTGAGGAACTGCCACACGTTCTATGGACGTACAGGACAACACCTCGGAAGTCTACTGGAGAGACCCCCTTCTCAATGACGTATGGGGCTGAAGCTGTAATTCCTCTGGAGAGCGGTTTCCCTACTATGAGATCTAGCGCATTTACCTCGAATGGAAATGACGATTTGCTAAAAAGGAACCTGGATCTAATTGAAGAACGACGAGAAAACGCTAGGGTGCAGTTAGCCTACTATCAACACAAGCTTAAACAAGACTACGATATGAGTGTGAAGTTGAGACCATTGGCCCCAGGGGATTCGGTTTTGAGGAAAGTTGTGGGAAACACTAAAAACCCTGCCTGGGGAAAATTGGGGCCCAATTGGGAGGGACCATATCGCATTACGACGGTTGCAGGAATAGGAGCCTATTACTTAGAAGACTTAGATGAAAGAGCTGTACTTCACCCTTGGAATGTAAATAATCTGAAAAGATATTACTATTGATAAGAACAGTTACGTTGTGTTTTTTTTTCCTTGCTTCCATTTATCCTATGACATCTATTGAAATATTAAACAGAAACTAAGTTAAGTCAGGTCATCGGACCACAAACTTAGTGGAAATTAATATCCTATGACATCTATTGAAATATTAAACAGAAACTAAGTTAAGTCAGGTCCTCGGACCACAAACTTAGTGGAAATTAATATCCTATGACATCTATTGAAATATTAAACAGAAACTAAGTTAAGTCAGGTCCTCGGACCACAAATTTAGTGGAAATTAATATCCTATGACATCTATTGAAATATTAAACAGAAACTAAGTTAAGTCAGGTCCTCGGACCACAAATTTAGTGGAAATTAATATCCTATGACTTCTATTGAAATATTAAACAAAAACTAAGTTAAGGTCCTTGGACCATAAACTTAGTGGAAATTAATATCCTATGACATCTATTGAAATATTAAACAGAAACTAAGTTAAGTCAGGTCCTCGAACCACAAACTTAGTGGAAATTAATATCCTATGACATCTATTGAAATATTAAACAGAAATTAAGTTAAGTCAGGTCCTCGGACCACAAACTTAGTGGAAATTAATATCCTATGACATCTATTAAAATATTAAACAGAAACTAAGTTAAGTCAGGTCCTCGGACCACGAACTTAGTGGAAATTAACATTTCAGGACATCTCTTAAAATGAGAAATGGTAAATCATCCGTGTTTAGTCCTCGGATCATGAACCTTGTAAAAATAGTTGTCCTTACAGTGTTAAGGAATATATCCAATGGAATATATGTTGTGTCAAAATCTTTGGAACATGATCGAGAATATATAAGTTATTATTTTCTGGATTAAGTCTTGGCCTGTTTCATAGGTCATGATTGACTTCATGAATGTCAAATAAGTGTAAGTGTGTTTCAAAATATTCACATCCTGCTTATTGTCTAAGTGTTGTGATATTGTTTGGAAATGGCAGAACTTATTAGTGAACTTGGCAAGAGGAAGATACATTTTTGAAAGTTAACATTAGGTCGTATTAATGTATCGTATTCCTTAAAAATGCACGTTGGTTCCTTGATAACGTATTGTGTTTTGGAAGTAGATAGGGAACAAAGCAAAGCAGATATCATACAGCTAAGTAAAACAATAATTCTGACAAGTATTACTTGAAATAAAGAAAAATGTTTCATACATTACCGAAATTGATCTTTAAATACAAAAGATGAAAGTACAATTATCATTATCCTAAAAACAAATATAAAATCTAAGGCTTTAACTTAATCTGGAGTTTAGGTTTGGAAGCCTGGTCAATTGCCTCAGGGGGGCTCCTCTTCTCCTTCTCCTGAAGAGACCCTTCAGCAGGTAAAGTAACTAAGGCCAGTTGCTTCTCAAAGTCTTGAGAAGCTGCCTCAGGTTGAGGTGCCTCAGCCACTTTACCCGACGAAGAGCCTTTCAAGGTCTCTTGCGCGATGCCCTGTTCTGGCTGAGCAGTAGAAGGGGGGTGCTGAGGAGGGGCTTCATTAGTCATTTGTGGCGCAACTGGGGCTGACTCAGCCTGCTTAGGAATTTGCAGGGCTAAGGGGAAGATAATGCTTTCTGGTTTCCTTAGCCCTGATGAAGCTTCAACCCCAGCCAGGTTGAGAGCCTCTTCCCAAGTCTGGGCGCAATATGCACGACAGACAGCAGGGACCTCAGCCCGAAGAGCGTCCTCGGTCTCTGCTACCCCAACGTCGTAGCCATGTTGCTCAGCCTCGTCCCTCTCCTTCTCGGCCTTCAGCTTGTCCTCCTCAGCCTGCACTTTGGCATTCTCAGCCAAGACCTTGAGCCTGTTCGCCTCCTCCAGTTGTTGCCTTAGGGCTACGATCTGCTCTTTGGCTGTAACCAATTGCCCTTTAATATCATTGGCCAGCTTCCTTTGGCTCTCAGCTTGAGTTTCAGCCCCCTTCAGTGCAGCCTTAGCGCTTTTCCTTTGCTGCTCCTCAACCTTCAACTTCTCCCTGAGGTCAGCGTTGCTATTCTCAGCGATGGTCAACGTCTGCACAGCAGAGACCCTTCTCTTTCTCTCATCATCCAACTGCTGTGCGACGGAATGATAAATTTCTTCCATCCTGAACGTACTCTGAACAGCCTGTTTTAAAAGAAAGAGAAGACAACAACAAAACAAACACAAAAAAAAAAAAAAAAATATATATATATATATATATATATATATATATATAAATATGTACAAGAGTAATAACTTGTATACGCACCAGTAACATGATATTGGGGTTATGCCAAGTAAAAAAAAAAAAAAAAGGATTGAAAAAATAACACTACATACCATTCCTAAACATCGCTTGGCTTGGAGAAAGACTTCGTTTCTCCTTAATCCTCGTAGCTCCACCATGTCTTTTGGGAGCATGAGGGTTTCTTCCAACGCTGAGGCCACTTGGCAGCCTACACCCCCATTGTAATCTCTGATCGATGCATCATTGGTCAGAGGCTCGCCCCCAAGCATGGGAGCTGGAAGCCATGCTTGAGGTTGAGGCTGTTGAACCTCTCCCCTCTCCAGTCCTCGGCTGGGGGCATTGCTGATTTTTAATTGTTTCGTTGGCCTATGGGCCTCTTCTTCACTGGAAGAACGAGTCCTTCCAGTCTCCACTACCTCCTTGCCCTTAGGCTCCCTACTCCTCTTAGGATCAGGTTGTTCAGTCCTAGAGGAAGGAGGTGACTGAGGGGCAGGAAGAGGAGATTTAGGATGGGGGGGAGGAAGTTTTGGTTAGGTGGGCCTCCCAGCCTCCCCCCTTCCAGGTTGGCTCTCCAATAGTTCCTGGAGACTGCGTTGGGGCTTCCTCTGGATCCCCATATCCTCAGGATAGTTAGGCGATGGAGTGGACTGGTCAAAGACTTCGTAACCGTCTGTGGCCGAGGCTAAGTCCCCTGAACCTCCTTCCTCTTGTTCAGATTCTTCTTCCTCCTCTACTTGAAAAACGGGGGGAGAAAATGGAGCTGCTTCCGCGAGGCTGGCAACAGGCAGTGCCTCGGTAGGCTGGGAGTATTTGGGAAGAGGCACGCCTTCAGGGACTATGAACCCCTCGTAAGCAACGCTAATTCTACGAAGCCGAGGATCCTTAGCCCTTATCACGCACGAAGGAGCTTGAAATGCACGTGATATAGGGCTGTAGTCGAGGATGAGATGAGCTGCTCTTAACTGACCGTCTGATGGGTTGACGTAAATTTTAGCTCGGAGAACTCTATCCAAGCTTGCCTTGTTAACTAAACGTAGCGATGGCGTAGTGGCACGGGGATCTACAACGTCAGTAGAAATAATGAAGAAATAATTTTAGTATCAGCCGACAACAATGAGATTACTGAAATATAAAAAGTTAAATATGAGGACTAAATAAGTTAGCTCCCTACCTAGCTCACCCTCTTTAATTGGGCATGGTAGGCCATCATGCCACTG
This sequence comes from Quercus wislizeni, assembly GCA_023055345.1. NCBI lineage: Eukaryota > Viridiplantae > Streptophyta > Magnoliopsida > Fagales > Fagaceae > Quercus > Quercus wislizeni. Next base: position 4,679,453 of record JALGQJ010000022.1, read on the forward strand.
CCTAGAGAAGATTAGGAAATTTTCTTTTAATCCCTTATTAGATACAGGGAGACACTGAATCATCCTGACCTCTGCTTGCCTGGATTTTAAGTAGTATCCCTGATTTTTTAGATGCTGAAGGTTGTAAATCCAATTTATATCATGATGGGTCAGGTTTAGGTTCATTCTTTCGTTCAGGGCTTCTATACATCCTAATACCCTGAACATATTCGGCGCGCATTGTGTGGGGGATAATCTAAAATACCTAAGGTAGTTCCTGGTGAGGGTGCCCATGGGAATGGTCATCCCCCCTTCTATGAAGGCAATCATAGGAATGACAACCTCTTGTGTTTTTCTCTCATCATACCACTCACTCTGTGCCGCGTACCTAACGCCCACATGTGGAAGGATGTTATACTTAGTCCTAAAGTTCCTCATTTTCTCCTCGGTGTCGACTAACTCCCTAAATCTACCCATTTTCTAAGAGGTCCTATAGGGGAGATTTTACAATAAAAGGAATAAGAGTTGGAGATAGTTTAGGAAGACTTACAGGTGTGAGAAATGATCCTCGGACAGGATTTTGGTATTTGTAGACCCACAAAGGAGCGAAAGAAAGAGAGAAAGTGTCAGGATCTAGAATAACGCAATCGTTCAAAAGTGACAAGAAAATGATTTGAAAGTCTATTTATAGTGGCACAAAAATTAGGAGCGGGAATTCGCCCGCTCGAATTCCTAGAAAGCTCAACCACCGTTGGATTATCATCCAACCGTTGAACGTGGGAGACAAAGGAGTTGCCAAAATTAAATGGAGACGCACCCTGGGCACTGAAGAGTCAGGGATGAGTCACAAGAAGATAAACACGTATTGCTGCGATTTGACCCAACAAAACCAGATCATAAGGGAGATCCGAAGAGAGAATCAAAATCCTCCTTTTCTCCCGAGGAGCCGAAAAGCAAGATTTTGAGGGGCTATTGTGGGGGCCAATTGAACCCTGCGTTCAAACTGCATTGGAGGAGGCCAGACCCAATATCTAGTCTCATATGTATAAACGGCGTAAGAAAGGGCCAGGCCCAATATCCAGTCTGAGGGTAAGAGAATATCCGAGGACAACCAACAAAAGAAGGGATAAAATTACCCTCCGAGGAGAGGTAAAGCGTGCTTGTGAGGAATTTGGCCGTGTCCGAGGACGATGGTCACCTCAGAACTTCTATCCGAGGTATCTGGTAAACTTATTAGTCACTTAAAGCAACGCCTCGGGCAAACCTTACAACAAAGTGAAGGGGAAAATATCAAATAAAGGATAATAGTAAGAAATAACAAATATCTAAGGGTACTGTCACCTCCGCATTAAATGCTGCCCAGCTAACCTTCTAGCCGCATTAAATGCGGCCCAGCTAAATGTGGAGGTGATACCTGAACAGTGAACATGTAGCCTTCCAGCTAAGAATGGAAGATTCAAGAAAAGGCAGGAGGGATGGAGAAAAAGTACTTTGAACGCCCAGTCCACACGTGGATGGAGAAAAAGGTAAAGAAGCCATAGTATATAAGATGAAGGGGGGAGAAAGGAAAGGGAAGAGAAGTATTCTAAAATAATAGCAGGGGGGCATGTCCGAGGATACTTTTTGCGCTTATATGGATGTATAACTCTTTCTTTCTAACGCTGTAACCCAATATCTTGGTCCTAGATCCAGACTAGCTTTTTACCCTACACTCTACAAATTTATTGTTCGGACTTTGTGGGCCTGGATCCATTCCTGTTCTGGGGTTCAAGCCAAATCTGGTCCTTACAGTTTATATTACATAAAAATTGCTAAATAATTATTATATGAATTCACTATTTATAAACAAATTATTATGGAATTTTTTATTTAATAAAAATTGTGTAATATGTTTTAATTATTTCTTATGATGTTATTGTCTTTTTTTTTTTTTTTTTTTTTAATGATGGTTATTATTATGTTAACTTCATTGTGTACTTTATATATTACAACACTTAAGGCTAATATTTGGTAGATGGAATTTGCATTTTCTTTGGATGGAATTATTAGACTAGTGAACTTTGTACAATAAACTTAAAATTTTTATATTATTTAATTTTTATTTTTAAGTTTTTTAATTTTTTTTTTTCTTATTTGTATTGAATGAAAATAATATGCTCAAGTTTATTGTTTATTTACTTATTATTTTTTGGGAAAATTATAATTTAAACCCTATAATTTATGGAGTATAACAAATTAAACTTTAAAATTTCAAAGATAACAAATTAAACCTAGTTTTTAAAAGGTAAAAATTTAAACTTTGCACTCACATCAAATCCTAAACACAGCATTGTTCCTCTTTCCTCACGATTCATCAAGTAACTCGTAAATAAGTTTGACTTTATTTGACAAAAAATGAACCAATTATGAACATATAATCTAGTTTGGTAACAGAAATACTATATCTACAACAATTTCACAACAAACCTTATGTGACAAGTTAATATTGATTGTTACCGATAGATTAAAAAAAAAAAAAAAATTCAATGATGAACATGAATTAAAACTAATAACAACTTACCACATAAAATTTGTTGTGAAAACGGATAAACATAGCATCACTCGTTTGTAATTGTAGGGTCACAAATTGTAGCACAAACCCAAAGGGACTGGGATATAGGCCCAGTAAGCCCAATATAATAAATTTGTAAGAGAGTGGGTGAAAGAACTGGGCTGTTAATGGGTTTTCTAATGGTTAGTCAAGGTTTGAATTTGTCCGAGGAGGAAAAGACACATAATCAAGGGTTGACAATAAGTCCGGGGGGTAAGTTTTTGGAGGAGCTGGCTATTTCAGAAAGTTTGTTCTTCACAGTGCTATAGTAAATCTCGTTCAATTTCTCTCCTTAATATTTTTCCGATCCCCTCTTATGGAGGGTCTCCCCCATTATATAGTTCTCCCTAATTCATTCCCATTGTCCACTTGTTTATCATCGAACCCTGCACTCAAGTCTCTGTCATCTTGAGCAGCTTTTCTGGTTTTCTGTGAGTGATAGTGGTTGAAGACACTGTTCAGAGGTCTTCTCCACATTAATGCGGCTAGGAAAGCTACTGTAATGCATTTAATGCGATGGTAGCAGCTTTTCCCTAAGATATTTCTGCGTTCTTATCCTTTCCTTGCTCACTTGAAGTCTATCTTTGTTGCTGGAATTTCTTGGAAGATTACATAAGTCAAGGTGAAGTTGACTTGACTGACATTCGTCAGGTCCGAGGATTATGACCCTCTCGAACTAGTGCCTTTCAAAATTTCTCTGCACTACCACCTACTATGGGGCCTTTCCCAACACTTTCTTCTCCTCGAACGCGTTACTGTTAGCAAATGGGGCTTTAAGCCCAACACAAAAACTCAAGTCTTTGCCCCCCATAGTAATGAATTCAAACTTCATTTGTTTCAAAATAAAATGAAAAGAACTAATTATAAACTTTTAATATTCGACTATGTGAAAACTAGATTTGTTCATTAAAAAAAGAAAAAGAAAACCTGAAAACTAGACTTGACAACCATTGATGATGCTTCTAAAGACAACATGGCTTCAACCTCTAATCCAACTGAATTATGTACAGACCTGCTTTGAGAATGTTCCTTTGCACAAGTCGTTTGGCTTCATTCTCCTTATTGGAACTCATTTAGGTTGGCCATGCATGTTTAGTTTATAGAAGTTAAATGAATTGGTCTTTGAAGTCTATGGTCTCGTACTGCTACTTACACTATGGAGTTCATGGAGGTCAATACAATCAAGATTAGGCTGTGTCCTTTGGAAGGGGCTTGTTGGATCTTGAAGGATATTAAGTTGATTTGTGAACAATTTGTTAATATATATATATATATTTAAAATATAATTATGTTGCTCTAACTCTTACTAGTGTTACAATTTGAAAAAGAGAATGAAGAGGCCATTGTTTGATCCTCTTTTCTCTTCCTCATTGTATACAGCATGAGATTGAATGAATAAAGTCTATTATGGTTTTTATTTTTATTTTTATTTTTAAATTCGACTCGGTTGGATTCATTTTAAAGTTGTAACTTACATCATCTAATGTCTCATAGTCAAAAGACTCAAAACAGTCCCCCACGAGGGCAACCCCAATAGGAACCAATCGCAGCCGTCCAAAGTGATTACTTTTGGTTAGCACACACAAAAACTCACAAATTATTATTAACATTATTTTCTTTTCCCTCGTACCTATTAGACGACCATAAAAATCCCTTCTCTCTCCTCTTCTTCTTCTTCTTCTCTCTCTCTCTCGACGGCCACAAACCCTTTCTCCCCAAATCACCCAACTCCCCAAAACCCCACTTTGGCAGAGAAGAGAAGAGAAGCAAAAGAAGCTTACAAAGAAGGAGGGGTTTATTTGTGGTATTGGGTGATTGTTGGAAATGGATTCAGATCAGGGGAAGCTATTCATAGGTGGGATTTCATGGGAGACCACTGAGGAAAAGCTGAAGGAGTACTTTGAGAACTATGGTGATGTGGTCCAGACTGTGGTCATGAGAGACAAGACCACTGGTAGACCCAGAGGCTTTGGCTTTGTTGTCTTTGCAGATCCTTCCATTCTCGATAGGGTTCTTCAGGACAAGCACACCATTGATGCCAGAACGGTCTGACTCACACCTATAATGGGGTTTTCTTCTTTTTTATTTCCTGGGTTTTTGTTGTCTGGTGGTAATTGTAATGATTCGGCTTCTGGGTCTTTTTTGTTTGTTTGTTTTCTTATTGGGTTATTGTGGTTCTGCTTCCATTTTTTTTTTTTAATTTTAAATTTTAAATTTTTTTATGCTTGTTTGTGTGGAATTTTGAGTTTTTGGGTATTTTGGAAATCTTATGTTCTTGTTGCGAAATTGTGGTTCTGTTTAATTTATGCTGCCACTGATGTTTGTTCTTGGGATTTTGTTGTTCCTGAGTTTAATCGTGATGGGATAATGTAATGTGGTTTCTAATTTTATTTTGTTCAATACTGTTGTTTTTGAACTCAAATTATTTTGGCGTTCATTCTTCATAATTGGTGTTTATGTTGCTCGAGTGTTTTTTGAGGGAAATTATTTAGTGTATTTGTTACTGTTGGCGCTTCCATTGTTGTTCTAAGTTTAGTCTTGCCAAGAGCCTTGTAGCTCAATTGTCACTCCCCCAACTATTGAATTATCAAAAATCGTTTAATCTGTAATGTTGTTTCTTAGTTTAGTTTTGATCAGTATTATTGTTTTTTGGTTTAATTAATTTTGGGTGCTAATTCTTCATAGCTAGTGCTCATGTATACTTATATGTTTCGCATTTTGTGGCTTGCTATGTTTTGTGATGCTATCATAAATATTAGAAGGTTTGATGTCATTGGTGGTTTGTCTTCTTTTTGATTGTTTCTTATCTTTGGTTGGGGTTAATGGTTGACCATTTCTTAATGACATTGTAAGTTTGTTATATCTTCTTTCAACTGAACTCTTGTTGTATAAGAGATTTCAGTTTGTTTAGGTCTTCTGAATATAGATTTTTAAATAATTTTGGAAGTATATATTTGTGGCTTAAGTGGAAGTAGTGTTGTTTTTGATGATCAAGTTATTTTACTTTGCACATCCATTTATGTATACTTCGTATTAAGCTTGTTTGGACATGTTCTGGAGAACTGAAGTGTATTGTTTCTGGAAAACAAAAGAAAAAAATGGGAGAATTTTTTCTGAAATTTCTTTAAGTTTGTAATTTCTTTGTTAATGGAGTGAACTGGCCACTTGGGGTTATAGGGTATAAAGTATTTGTCGTTGATCTGTTCCAAGGAGTGACTTTGTGCCCTGATATGCTATCTGGAAACTTAAAACATGGGTTTCATTTTTACAGGATGTGCAAATGCCCTTGCTCATCAGCAAAAGTAACTATCTTGCACTCCTAGTTAACTATTGCTGATAGATTCAGGAATATTTTAGTTCTCATTCACCCTTGTTCCTGGCTTAATGTAGATCCTTGGATGTTTGGTGAATTGGTGATTGATGTATTTGGTTGTATACATTCCGTGTGTTGAACAGTGCCGCCCTTAGTTATTATAATTCTTCCAACTTTTTACATGTCTGCATCTTTTGTGCGTCAAAGTCAATCTCATAGATTGTTTTAGTTTGAGTTGTAGTATCAGTCCTTTTACTAAGGTAAACCATCACAGTATCTTAATAATAGTGGTTTGTGCTTGCAGAATGGGATTTTCACATATAATGATCAAAGTTCATGGGTGTTGAGCTGGGTTATGAACATATCTTATCATTTTTAATGGTGATTTCATGTTTCTCTATATTTTAGAATAACAATAAAAAATAAAATTGCATATATCTATAATCAATAAAGAATGCATCTTAATGCATATTTGATAAAAAGCAGGTTTCTGTAGCCGTACCAGTATTATCTTTCTTACTTGTGTGGGCTCTTTATGTCCTTTGTTACAACAATATAGTGGAAATAAGGATCCTTTTGGTTGCAATATGAGCCTCTTGTATATTGTTCTCATTTTGTAGGTATCACATATGTGTGACTATCTGAATTGTTTCCAAGGTTTTGATACTCTTTGTTTGTACTTCTAGTGGCTCTTTTTTGTGTGACTATCTGAATTGTTTCCAAGGTTTTGATAGTCTTTGTTTGTACTTCTAGTGGCTCTTTTTCATGATTTGATGTTAACACTTGGCTCTACTATTTCTTTACTTAAGCATCACATCATAAATACTTGTTTTTATGTTTCATCAGGTTGAGGCTAAGAGGGCCTTATCAAGAGAGGAGCAGCAGACTTCTGCTAAAGCTGGAAATCCTAATTTTTCCAGGAACTCTGGGGGTGGTGGAGCTTTCAGAACCAAGAAGATATTTGTTGGAGGATTGCCGCCCACTTTAAGTGAAGAAGGATTCCGTCAGTATTTTGAGGCTTATGGCCATGTAACTGACGTAGTAGTGATGTATGACCAGAATACTGGACGCCCTCGTGGGTTTGGGTTTATTACCTTTGACACAGAGGAGGCTGTTGATAGGGTTTTGCACAAAAACTTTCATGATTTGAATGGTAAGCAAGTAGAAGTAAAGCGGGCTCTTCCTAAAGATGCCAATCCTGGTGGTGGTAACCGTGCTATGGGTGGTGGGGTAGGTGGTGGTGGTGCAGTTGGTAGTGGTTATCAGAGCTATGGGGTGTCTGGTGGCAATCCAAATTCATATGATGGTCGAATGGATTCAAGTAGGTACATGCAGCAACAGAGTACTGGAGGTGGTTTTCCTCCTTATGGTTCTTCTGGGTATAGTGCAGCTGGCTATGGGTATGCTCCTGCCAATAATGGCATTAGTTATGGTGGTTATGGTAGTTATGCTGGTGCCAATACTGGCTATGGTGGACCTGCTGGTGCGGCATATGGAAACCCCAATGTCCCTAATGCTGGTTATGGAAGTGGTCCACCAGGTGCTCCTAGAAGTTCATGGAGCACTCAATCTCCATCTGGATATGGTGCCATGGGTTATGGGAATACTACTCCTTGGGGTGCTCAAAGTGGCAGCACTGGTGCTGGTAGTGGTGGCCCAGGGTCTGCACCTGCAGGTCAGTCACCTAGTGGAGCCACTGGTTATGGGAATCAAGGTTATGGCTATGGTGGATATGGTGGAAGTGATGGGTCTTATGGGAATCCTAGTGGGTATGGTGCAGTTGGGGGGCGTTCTGGGAGTGTCCCAAATAACAATGCTGGTGGTCAAGGTGGGGGTGATCTACAAGGGTCTGGTGGTGGCTACATGGGAAGTGGCTATGGTGAGGCAAATGGAAATTCTGGATATGGAAATGCAGCATGGAGATCTGAACAATCACAAACTTCTGGAAATTATGGCACTCAGGTGAACGGTCCTCATGGTGGGCAAGTTGGCTATGGTGGGTATGGCAGTGCTCAGGCCCGAGCTCAACAACAGTAATTATGATGGCCACAAGTCCAACTGGATCTTCATCTTTGTTTCTTTACTGTGCGGGTCATATTTGTTTTCCATGCCAAGCAGCAGAGGGAGAGGCGCATGTTGTATGTCAATTCGCTTTGGGACCGGTTGGATTGCTTGATTCCCAGTAGTTTGCAGTATCTAGTATCTATTTTGCTAGTCTATAATAAGTAGTAATTTTGAGGCATACTAGATGCTCCTCATATTTAATATTTGCTTCTGAGTGTAGTCTTAAATTTGGCGTGCTTATAATTCTCTTCTAGCTTATCTGGAATTTCTACTACTTTGTCGTAGTGTTTAAGCTATGGTAGCTTCTATAACCTTATTCATGTTGGTTTGATTACATTTGGTTATTTTGTTGTTGGCATTTTATTAGTGTTCTAGTTTTGTTTTTTTATATCATTTTTACCAAGAAGAGATGCTGTAGGAAATATAGTCAGTAGTTATGCCTGATTTGATGTGACCAAGTAGGAATACAGAGATGTAGTGAAGTTTATTTACTAATAGCAGTGGAGCTATGGCCACTTGGGTTGATCACTTCGTAATGGGTAGCGATAATCGTAGTGGTAGTTGACACTTTGACGATGGCATAATCATTTTCCTCCTGTATTTGCCCTTGTGTTGTACAGGAGTGATGCGCAAGGTCTAAAGTGGAGTGAAGTGTCCACTCATGGCTGAACACGAGCTTCATTGTGGGGGCAGGGGGGAGTGTTCAGCGTGGAATGGGATTTGAGGACTTTGTTCAGTTGAAATTTCAGATTTACCTGGGACAGGTCATTCTCCAGCCTGGCCATGCCAACACTCAAATTTTGCAGATTCCAGGCATTTTCAAGTCATAAATTTCCTAATCTTCACTCGGTTGTGGTGGACTGTTGAAATTTGTGAGGTGAGCTACTTACAGTATGTTGACTTCAGGGGTTAGTTGTGTCTCACTTATAAATTCATTGTGATTTAATTGATTAGGCTGCCTTCTGATGATGTTTAGAGTATTGGAGAACTTGTCCTTGTTACAAACAATTGCCATAAAGTTTCAGAATGAATTAAAGGACTTCCAATAAATTCTGTGGGTAGTTGTTCTAAAAATATAGGCTAAATCACTGCAAATATTCTTGTCAATTTTTTTATGCCGTATTCCAATAATGGTAGAAAGGTGCCTGCTTTGTCCAACGGAACTTATTGATGCCCTTTTGTTCATCTTGTGCATATTGTTGGCCAGAAACATTGGTCATCATGTCTTTCTATCTTCTCAGTGTTGAGGGGGATACCTTTTTTTGTGATTGGGCAGTCGGTTGAGCATTAGTTGAAATCAGGATATTCTTATATATTTTTTTGAGAATCGAAATCAGGATATTCTGATTATAAGTATTGTCTTGTTTTGTCATATTGGCTGTTTATACAAATTGTGTGACAATGTGATAGGCACTGGATGTGGTAAATCCACCCTTTGATTGTTGTCAGTGATGGCTGGAAAGCAGCCAACTTGTCCTGGTGGGTTTTTCTTTCTCAATGAGATATTCTCTCTAGATTTTGCGGAAAGTATATGCAAAACATAGGTTGAGTGTTATACCCTGCACTTTCATTGCTAGTGCTGAGTGGGGGAATGAATTCTTCGATCAATCTCCTGAATTTTTTTTTATTATAAAATTAATGGCTTTTTAGTCCTCCTAAACCAATTAGAAGGATTGATTGGGGGATGAGGAATTTAAACATAGGCTTTCCTTTCTACCCGGAGTTTCATTGGAACCCTTTTTTGGAAGTGAAAGACAATTGAGATAGTTTGCATCTATTTCTAATAATTGGAATTTTTGAACTGAAAAGAGGGAATCTATTCCTTCAATATTTTTAGGCCAATATGTTCTTGAACTCCAGTGTGGATTCTTCGCATCCCCCCCTGCTTCCCCATCCCCCACCTGTCCTGAGAACAATAATGTGGCCTATAATATTTGCATGATAGACTTTACCAACAAATTTAGGCTTTTTGGGGCCTAAACCGAAGTTGAAGGGGACGAAAATTTTTTCGTTCTTCTTTCCAAATGCTCAAGTACATCTAAATCCCACTAATTTTAAGATTTTGATTTTTAGTTCTTAATTTATTTTATTTTATTTTATTTTTTATTTTAAATTAACATTCAATAACTTGCTTAGGTATTTTAGCCCCCATAAAGCCTAAATTTACAACTCTCCTTGCATGCCATAGGAGAGAAAACTACATGACTGTTCAATTGAGAATTTTATCCGATTCAATAGGAAAAGAAAAAAAAAAAAAATGAAGATAAGATGATTACTATCGTGAGCCAAGCCCAAGAAAACGTCCTCATGCTCACTCAACGTGAACTGCCTGCGTAATCTTATTTGTTTTTGTTTTGGTAGTTTTCTTATTACTATTATTATCATTTTTTAATTTCTAGTTTGAAATTAGAGAATTTTCAATATTCCTTTTTTTTAAGAGCATTCGCATTGGGCCTATGAAATGCCAAATGTAAGGCAAATTTGGCATTTCAGATCCAAAATTGCTCAGCATCCGGAATTGTATATGTACACTGTTGCAAAAAAATTTGCAATTGTGCTACAGTGCAATTCTACATGTAGAATTGCACTGTAGCACAATTGTAAAAAATAAAAACATTATTTTATTCATTTTCTCTCTCATCTGCTCTGACTCTCCCACTCTCTCAACTCTGTTGTCCTCGTCTCTTTCTCTTTCAGATTTCTCCCTCTCCTTTTCCTCTCTCTCAGTGTTGTTTGCTCTGATGGGTTTGCTCCGATCGGTGTATCATGGGTTAGGTGGTTGATTGATATGGTGGGCCGTGGGTTATGGGTTATGGGTTTTGGATTTGGGTTGACCTGGGCGTGACAGAGCTGGGTGTTGATCTGGGTTGATCTGGGCGTGGATCGGGGATTTTGGATTTGGGATTGGCGTGACGGAGCTGGGTGTTGATTTTGGGTTTGGGATTGGCATGGATTGGTGGAGATCGGAGATTGTGGTGGCGGTGTGGGTCTGGGTCGATGATCGGGTCACGGAAGAGAAAGATCTCGGTGTTGGTGAGAAAGGCTTGTTCTTGCAGTTGGGATTTTGGGCTGAAGTGATTGATCTCGATGAAGATAGTGATGAATCCTGAGGATGAAGAAGAAGAAGGGTTTTGTTGGTTAACGGGTTTTGGTGTCATGGTGGTTGCTGTGTGGTGGTGACTGGGTTGCTGTGTGGTGGTGGTGTGGTTGAGAGGGTGGTTGCTGTGTAGATGGGTGTATTGAGTTTTCTTTGTGGTACTTGACCACTGGTTGAGAAAGAGGAAGGGATACAAAAATGAGAGAGAGAGAGAATGAAATATATTTTATTGTATAATTTATATTATTTTAATGTGTAGTATGGTAAAATAAAAGTTGGGATGCTAGTGTATTGTAAAATGGTATTGTATAATTGATAAAGTGACTTTTTGAAATGATAAAATAGAATAGTATGAAGATATGGGATGTGAATGCTCTAAGCCTTGAGCTCTTTTCTATGCCATGAAAATGAGCATAACCATTATCATTCAATCATTGTGTACCAAACCACAATCGCAAGCCACAAAAGTGATGTTGAAAACCTACCACAAGGGCATCGTCATTTGAGGTTTAGTTTATAAATTAATGCAATTTGTTTTGTAGGTATAATTTTTTAAAGTTTTATTTTTTTAAATAAATATAATAGGATGAGGAGTGTTCTTTATCATAATATTAAGACACCAATAAATTCCTTATTGGTGTAGGAGAGATTTGGCAAGAAGAGAATATGCTAGTTGATTAAATTAGAATCAACTAAGTCTCATTTTCTCTTCGGTACAAAATAGTCCAACCAAACTCATTTTAATCTCACCAAAATAATTCTAATGCACTTGCATTCTCTCAGGTACAAATTAGTCCAACTAAACTCATTTTAATCTCACAAAATAATTCTAATGCACTTGCATTCCCTATTTGTGCAAAGAGGAGGTTGCCAAAAATAAGATAAAGCAAAGAGTGCATCTCCTTACCTTTATTTTTTTGAAGCATTTTATTCTTAGAAAATGAACAAGTCAAATAAAGTAAAGAAAGATGCCATAGGATTTGAGTACAATCTTAAACCATTCTTAACTATTTGATCCATGATTAAATAAACATTCTCAAACCATTCTTAGAGTACAATTTCAAACCATTCTTAACTATTTGATCCATGATTAAATAAACACTCTCAAACCAGTTTTAGGTATTTGATCCATGATTAAATAAACATTTGAAGAAGCAACCAACGCAATTAAGTCTTCCAACGAAAGCAAATACATGAAAATGAACCAAATATAGGTTGGTCTAGCATTAATATGAAGGATTGTTCTCTCCTTCGGGAACTTAATCACTCCTGATGGAAACTTCGATATGGTTTGTTGAGTGCAGTAAAGTTGCCAGGGCGTGAGAATACAACCTACATTGTAGATAGAAGCAAAAAATTTCTGAGTTCCATTACCTAGTGTGTGCTACAAAGTATGATTTCAAGATAGATGTGGCAAGCTCATAAGTCAATAATAACATCAATTTGCATCAGTGAAAGATGTGTGATTTCATGAGTAAATATTACCAATGGTAAGCATTAGTACAATTTAGCAATTGTTAACCACCTAAACTCTTAAATAAAACGATACTGAAAGATTCACAAAATTTTCTTAGAATGATTTCACTTAAAATTCAATCATGACTTATTATTATGTTCAAGTTTCTTCATAATCTTAGCTAATTACAAATATGTCTACATATAATTGAAAGTTATGAAAAAATCAATTATATGTATTTAATAACAAATTTACATTAGATATCAGTCTTATATAACAAATTTAAACATAAAATTTGATCATTTAAACCTAAATTGAAAAAAAATTATAGAAGTATTAAAAGTATGATAATATCTAAAAAGCTTTTCTACCCATCTTCATGGGTTTTAAAAAGTTGTATAACATCCTATCAAAAAATAGTTTATTTTATTTTATTCCTCTCTCTCTCTCTCTCTCTCTCTCTCTCTCTCAAGTGAGGGGATGGGGGGAAGGCCACATGGAGGAGGGTTTCTTGGATGGGGTTTGGAAGAAGGGGTTGTCCGTCTGAGTCTCGACCCATAGCTCCACCTATGATTATGGTGGCAATAGTGGTGAGAGGAGCGAAGAGAATGAAAGTGGTGGTGGGAGGAGTGTGAGGGTAGGGGGAGAGAGGTGGTGCTGGCACTATATGTATAAGTGAGGGTTGGAGATGGTGGCATTGTTGGCAATGCAAAAGAGGCATGAAGGTGGTGGTGGGATAATGTGATGGGGATGAGGAGGGGGGGGGGGGGTGATGGATTGCGGCGTAAGGAGTGTGGGGGAGGAGGAGCAATTAGTTAGAAAATGATGACATATATATGTAGGGTCACAAATTGTAGCCCAAACCCAAAGGGACTGGAATATAGGCCCAGTAAGCCCAATACAATAAATTTGTAAGAGAGTGGGTGAAAGAACTGGGCTGTTAATGGGTTTTCTAACGATTAGTCAAGGTTTGAATCTTGTCCGAGGAGGAAAAGACACATAATCAAGGGTTGACAATAAGTCCGAGGGGTAAGTTTTTGAAGGAGCTGGCTATTTCAGAAAGTTTGTTCTTCACAGTGCTACAGTAAATCTCGTTCAATTTCTCTTCTTAATATTTTTCCGATCCCTTCTTATGGAGGGTCTCCCCCATTATATAGTTCTCCCTAATTCATTCCCATTGTCCACTTGTTCATCATCCAACCCTGCACTCAAGTCTCTGTCCTCTTCGGCAGCTTTTCTGGTTTTCTGTGATTGATAGTGGTTGAAGACACTGTTCAGAGGTCTTCTCCACATTAATGCGGCCAGGAAAGCTGCTGTAATGCATTTAATGTGGTGGTAGCAGCTTTTCCCTAAGATATTTCCGCGTTCTTATCATTTCCCTGCTCACCTGAAGTCTATCTTCGTTACTGGAATTTCCTAGAAGGTGACATAAGTCAAGGTGAAGTTGACTTGACTGACATTTGTCAGGTCCAAGGATTATGATCCTCTCGGACTAGTGCCTTTTAACATTTCTCTGCACTACCACCTACTATGGGGCTTTTCCCAACACTTTCTCCTCCTCGGACGCGTTACTGTTAGCAAATGGGGCTTTAAGCCCAACACAAAAACTCAAGTCTTTGCCCCCCCACAATAGCCCCTCAAAATTTTAATTTTTCCCTCTCGCCTGAGGAGAAAAAGTATAATTTTGACTTGTGAATATAATTACATTTAAAACCATAAAGATATTCAAACCCACGCACATGGAAGGGTCATTTCCGTCATCTCCCAATTATTTTTGACGCTTTGGAACTCGCGAAGCGTCATTAAGTACTTTGGGTTGCGTTACGCTCCTGACATCCAACGGTGGGGCTCTAATCCAACGGTCAAGATTTTTTCTTCTATAATTGGGCGGGATAACATCCCCCTCGTTTTCAATTTCCTATATAAAGGCTTCTGAACACCATTTCCTCCTTTTTTTCATTGCAGTTCATAATCTTCAGAGCATCTAAACATCCAAACTCATCACCCATCAGATCGTTCATCATATTTTCAAAAAGAGACTTCAACAATCCTCAAGAACTACGAAGATCAATTTGCTATTGTCTATGTAAGTTTTACTTTCACAACTTCCCTTATCTCCTCGGATAACCTCCTTGGCTCTTCATTCTCTCATCCATAAGTTCAGAATGGGTAGATTTGAATGCTTAGTGAAGACTACAGCCTTGATAGAGTTGTTCAAAGAAAAGTACCACATACCCCAGGAAGTATCGATACGATATTGTTCCATAGAGGGAGTGGCATTTGATCAAGAAGTAGGAGAAGTCATAATCCCAATGATTGCCTTCATAGAAGGAGGCATGACCATCCCTATGGGTAGGATTATAAGGGACTACTTACGTGCCCATAGACTTTGCCCCAAAAAAATGCTCCAAACTTCTTTAGAGTTCTAGGAGCGATTGACGCTTTGGACCGTCATTTAGGGTTGGGATTGACTTGGTATGATGTAGCTCATCTATACGAAGGCCATATAGAAGCTCGAGCAGGATTTTACCTTAAGTCCCGATCCAATGTTGGTCAAGCTAATCTCATGTCTCCCCAAATTTAACAAAGGGATGAAAGATGACTTCCTCATCGTGTCAGGCCCTTGGAGTGACGGCCTTCCTTGCCCAACCAAGCTAAGAGAGCCAAGTGGAGTAACTTAGATCTAGGATTTCTAACATTAGATTTAAGGAATTTGTCCTCGGCTCTACTTTGTTGTACCTGAGTCTCATTTTTACTCATTCGTTTTTTTTTTTTTTTTTTTTATATCGAAGTTTCTAACTGTTTGATTCTTTTGTCTGACAGATAAAACGTATACCAACCCCAAGCTCAGCTTAATCAACGTACCACCTCTTAACTACTTACTGAGGTCTCAGATTTTTGTGAACGATGACGGACAGCTTCGTGTCGTTCACTTGATTCTAGACTTTGAACCAATTTCAAGGTCTTTCTTGGACTTCGGCAACTCTATCAGAGCAGATGACTATCGTTTGGCACGCATTGACATCTCTCGGCCAGGTTTCTTAGCTCTATACGATCTTTCTCCCGTTGACCATCCTATTCCACAAGGAATACCTTTTGCTGTCCAGCCACTTCAACAAGTACCACTCGGACAGGCTATTGTCGAGGAAGGAGCTGCTTCCTCTTTTTTTCTTGAAGAGGAAATTGATAGGTTCCAGTTTGAAGAAGAAGCCATCGTTATATCAGAGGCTGAAGAAGGAGCGGATGAGTATTCGTGCGTTCAGATTCCTGCCTCGAGAGTAACCTATATTGGTGAAACTTTAGACGAGGAGGAAGTAATGGCCCCTAAGACTGGTTTGAGTTTAAAGGAGCTTATGAAAAACGGGAACAAGGCGCCCTCCCCTTAGGATAAAAATAAGTCCAAACCCCCCGTAAATCCTCCACCTCCTCCTCATCCTCAGCTTCCTGCTGATCTTGGGCTAAAGCCCAACCCAGATCTATGGAGGAAGAGGCACCCTGAAGCTACTAAGGAGGGAGAGCTGGGCCCTTCCAAAGGAAGCAAGCAGCCCAGGGAATCACAGGACCAAAGGAACAGAAGGTCCAACTCTGTGAATAGCCGAGAGGAGCCTTCGATGGCCCAAGTGCGCCGCCCAACCCGTACTTGGTCGCCTGTGTTGGAGGTGGACGGTGTGCCAATTGCGTATGATGCCACCCTCAGGCATTATCGCGAGGGGCACGCTGGTCTGGTAGTCGAGGCTCTGGAGCAGCCTCTCCTCCTCCCAAAGGACATGGAGGCCTATAGGACCTTCAACCATTCTGAACTCTTCCTATCCCTTAAAAGGGACCCGGCTATGGTAAATGACTCTATTCATTATTCTTCATTTATACATCTCCATTTCTTTGCATTTTATAGCCAAAGTGAAATACCTCTTGTTTTTGTTTGTTTTTTTTTTTTAATTTCTAGGTTACACAGCAAGTTTTTGTGGCCGAGGAGTGGGTGAAGAATGCCCGTGGTGAGACTAGGGTTGCTTTGGATGCTCGCCCCGAAGTGGAGACGGAGCTAGGCGCCCTGAAGGAAAAACACGCTAAAATGGCCGAGCAGTTGAAAGAAGCTGTTAGGGCGAGAGATAGTGCCGAGGCAGGCTTGAAGACGACTGAGAGGAAATTCGAAGAAGTGCACAAGACACTGCACTATTCTGAAATAAATCTGGCAACGGAGAAGCAGATGGTGACAGAACTTCGCAAAGAACTTCGCAAGGCCAGGGAAACTGCCCAACTATTCAAAGAGGCAGCTGAGGCCGAGAAACAAGCCGCATACGCGCTAGGGGTACAGGAGACTCAAAGCAGGCTCACAGAGGAGTTTTCCACTGTAGCCAGGGATTACTGCGACATCTCTTGGGGTAAAGCCCTTGATGCTGCTGGGATTCCTGCTGATTCCAGTTTGAGGCGACCTGAGAGCATCTACTATGATCCAGACATTTGCGAGCTCTCAGGTCCTAGCTCCTCTCTCTCAGCGCAACCTGCCCAAATGTCTGAGGTACCTATAGCAGATCAAGCCCCTTCTGCCCCTGTGGAAACTTCAATAGACCCTCACCCAGATGTTGGCAAAAGGAAAGAAGCTGAATCTCCCCAGGGCAAAGGCAAGGACAAGGGCAAAGGCAGGGCCTCAGACACCACTATCTCTCAGCCCAAGCAAGCTGCTGATCCAGGGGCTCCCAAGTCATAAGCTTAGGATCTTAGTTTTTGTAGAATTTTTATTATTATTATTATTATATTTTTATTTTTATGTTTACTGTTTTTGTATTTTCTTTTTGTTAACGAAATGTACCACACTTTTGTTATCAATGAAAATGTCCCTTTTACTTCATATGTTATGATAAATAGTGGAAAACTGATTTGATGCCATCTTCATCTAATTTGAATAATATGTATGGCTATATTAGACAAACAGAACATATTACAAGTTAAGTTCAACTAAAAAGTTCAGGACTTTGGTCACAACGCATAAATTGGATAAGCATCCTTGAAAGTAACAGGGTAACAATAAGTATAACTAACCCAAATAGAAATTTTAAGTAATACGTTTAGATTTAAATTTAAATACTAAAAGAAACTTTGAGCATGTTAATCAATCCAAATCACTTGGTCCGAGGACATCAGTCATGATTGAATTTAAGTTTAAACACTTAAAAGAATTGAGAACGAGTGTTAACTAACCCAAATCATCTGGTCAGAGGACTCTAGTCATGATTGAATTTAAGTTTAAACACTTAAAAGAATTGAGAGCAAGTGTTAACCAACCCAAATCATCTGGTCCGAGGACTCCAGTCATGATTGAATGTAAGTTTAAATACTTAATAGAACTAAGAACGAGTGTTAACTAACCCAAATCATCTGGTCCGAGGACTCCAAGTATGATTGAATTTAAGTTTAAATACTTAAAAGAATTGAGAATAAGTGTTAACTAACCCAAATCATCTGGTCCGAGGACTCCAGGCATGATTGAATTTAAGTTTAAACACTTAAAAGAATTAAGAGCGAGTGTTAACTAACCCAAATCATCTGGTCCGAGGACTCCAGGCATGATTGAATTTAAGTTTAAACACTTAAAAGAATTGAGAACAAGTGTCAACTAACCCAAATCATCTGGTCTGAGGACTCCAGGCATGATTGAATTTAAGTTTAAACACTTAATAGAACTAAGAACGAGTGTTAACTAACCCAAATCATCTGGTCCGAGGACTCCAAGCATGATTGAGTTTAAGTTTAAACACTTAATAGAACTAAAAAATGAACAGCATAAACATTTTATATAAAGAACACATATTGATCAAATAAACACTTATTAATAATAATACCTCTTTAGGTTATTTACGTTCCAAGGACGTGGTACTACATGTTCATCTAGATCTTCTAAAAAATATGCTCCAATGCCAGCTTTAGAGGTGATACGATAAGGTCCCTCCCAATTCGGCCATAATTTTTCCCAAGCTGGATTCCTTGCAACGCCCACCACTTTACGTAATACCAAGTCACTAGGAGTCAAAGGTCTTAACTTTACGTTGGCATCATAATCTTGCTTCAGTTTCTGCTAATAATAAGCCAACTGAACCATCACATTTTCTCTCTTTTCTTCAATCAAGTCTAAATTTCTTGTTAGTTGCTCATCATTATCTTTTGGATTGAATGAACTGGTTCTTGTCGTCGGGAATCCAGTCTCTAAAGGGATGACAGCCTCAGCTCCATAAGTCATTGAGAAAGGAGTCTCTTCAGTAGACCTGCGAGGCGTGGTTCTGTACGTCCAGAGCACATGTGGTAAATCCTCCACTCATTTACCTTTCGCATCATCTAATCTTTTCTTTAATCCACTTACTATGACTTTATTTATAGCTTCAGCTTGCCCATTCCTTTGGAGATAAGTAGGAGTAGAATACCTATTAGTAATCCCCAATTCGCCACAGTATTTTCTGAACATCTTACTATCGAACTGAAGACCATTGTCCGAGATGAGCACGTGAGAAATGCCAAACCGAGTAACGATGTTTTTCCAGACGAATCTTTTTGCATCCACATCTTTGATGTTGGCAAGAGGTTCCACTTCAACCCACTTTGTAAAATAGTCTGTGTTGACTAGGAAATACTTCTTGTTTCCCACTGCTTTGGGAAATGGTCTGACAATATCTAAACCCCACTGAGCAAATGACCATGAGCTAGATAACGGATTAAGGATTCCACCTGGTTGATGTATGCTCGGCGTAAACCGCTGGCACTAGTCACATTTTCTGACGTATTCCAGAGCCTTTCTCTGCATATTTGGCCATCAGTAACCTTGGGTAATGACCCTATGTGCTAATGATCTACCTCCAGTGTGACTTCCATAGATTCCTTCATGCATCTCCTCTAGAAGTGACTCGGTTAGCTCGGGATGGACGCATAACAAATAAGGTCCTGAAAAGGAACGCTTATATAGTTTAAGGTCCTCCGATAACCAATAACTAGTAGCCTTTCTTCGTATCTTGTCAGCTTCTATTTTTTCCTCAGGCAGAATATCCTCCTTCAGGAATCGTATAATGCAATCCATCCAACTCGGCCCTACTCTGATTTGATTAATTTGAACTGTCTATCCTGTCCTTGACGGTTTGTATAAGTCCTCAACAAGGATTACTCGAGGCAAGTCCTGTGTCGAGGAGGTTGCAAGCATAGCTAAAGAGTCCGCGTGCGCATTACCACTTCTGGGAACATGCAGCAAGTCAAAGGAGTCAAATTTTGATTGTAAACCTTTAACTTGGTGAAGATACCCCTGCATTCTCTCATCTTTCGCCTCGAATTCTCCTCTTACTTAACTGACAACCAGCCTTGAGTCCGAAAAGAGTTTTATAGACTTTCCTCCCATTCTTTAAACCACAGCCATTCCTTCTAATAGAGTTTCGTACTCGGCTTCGTTGTTTGTGGCTGAAAAATCTAACCTCAAAGATTTTTCAATGACAACCTTCTCAGGGGACATCAGTACTAACCTAACCCCTGAGCCTTTTTGGTTCGATGCTCCCACTACATATACCTCCCACGTCGGAAGGCAATACTGGGAGATTGTACCAACCAATTTTTCATCCATGTTTTCCTCTGATGGTAATTCTTCTATCTCAGGTTCGGTGAATTCAGCTACCAAATCTGCGAGGACTTGTCCTTTTATGGAGATACGGGGTATGTACTTGATATTGAAAGCCCCTAGAATTGTACCCCACTTGGCTATTCTTCCTGTGTAGCCAGCACTTCGGAGTATGGTTTTAAGCGGGAGCTGTGTAAGAACGACCACTGTATGTGCTTGGAAGTAATGAGGTAGCTTACGTGTGCCAAGCACTACTGCCAGGATAGCTTTCTCCAGTGGTAGATAACGCACCTCGGCTTCATGCAATGACTTACTCACGTAGTAAACTGGCTATTGTATGCCATTGTCAACTCGTATCAGCACCAAACTTACTGCATACGGGGCTACAGCAATGTAGGCGAAAAGAACTTAATCTGGCATAGGGCTAGACATGATCGGCTGTCGAGCTAAATAATCCTTGAGTTGTTGGAATGCCTTGGCACATTCTTCTGTCCACTCAAAATTATTCCATTTGTTGATCAATAGAAAGAAAGGTTTGCATCTATCTACTGATCAAGATATGAACCTGTTCAAAACGGTAGCCATTATAGTTAGTTTCTGCACCTCCTTAGGATTCCGAGGAGTTTGCAAATTGTTAATAGCTTTAATCTGGTCAGGGTTAACTTCAATTCCCTTGTGAGTGACCATGTAACCCAAGAATTTGCCTGACCTTACACCGAACGAACACTTGGAAGCATTTAAGCGTAGTTTGTAGCTTCTAAGTATTTCAAAAATGTCTTGAAGGTCTCCCAGATGTTCCGAGATCACTTTGCTCTTTACCACCATATCATCTATATAAATCTCAATATTTTTCCCTAATAGTGATTCAAACATCCTCGTCATCATTCTCTGATAGGTGGATCCTACATTCTTCAAACCGAATGACATTACTTTATAGTGATAATTCTCAATAGGAGTAACGAAGGCTGTCTTTTCTTGATCGTCCAATGCCAAAGGTATCTGATGATAGCCCTGGAAAGCATCCAAGAAACTCATCCGAGGATGGCCGACAGTAGCGTCTACCAGCTGATCTATCTTGGGCATAGGGAATGGATCTTTAGGGCAAGCCTTATTCAAATCCGTGAAATCAACGCACACTCGCCACTTCCCACTTTTTTTCTTTACCACTATTGTGTTTGCTAACCATTCAGGGTAGAAAACCTCCTTAATAGCCCCAGGCTGCTTGAGTTTCGCTACTTCCTCTCGGACTGCTTCTGCATGCTCTTTGGATGGACGCCGAGGGTGCTGCTTTTTGGGGGCTACTAATGGATTAACATTTAAATGGTGGCAAATGAATTCTGGATCCACCCTTGGGGCCTCGTAAATATTCCAGACAAAGACATCAATGTTTTGTTTAGGGAACTCTATCAGCTCTTCTCTCTCTCGCTGAGGTAGCTCGGATCCGATTTGAAAAAACTTTTCTAGATCGTCTCCTATTGTAACTTTCACAAGATCTTCACATTCTGTCTCCTCGGATGTTCCGTCAATGGATAACACCGGGGGTTTTAACTGCTATAATTCTTTCTTACTGAGAGTCATAGGTTCAGCTTCGGGCCTATGTCGGATGGCTGCAACCATGCATTGCCACGCCATGTCTTGATCACCCAAAATTTCTTCAATCTGTCCCTTGGATGGGTACTTGATCTTCTGATGTAGAGTGGAAGAAACTGCTCCTAAAGTATGAAGCCAAGGTCTGGCAACAATTGCTGTATAAGGAGAATATGCATCCACTACGATAAAGTCTACCTCCACCGTCTCCGAGCCAGTCTACACAGGCAATCTGATTTGTCCCTTTGGGATAATAGCCTTCCCTTCAAAACTCACTAGGGGAGAACTGTAAGGCGTCAGGTCTTCAGATCTTAAACTCAGCCCCTTGTAAAGATCAGGGTACATTATTTCAACCGCGCTGACTTGATCAACCATTACTCTCTTCACATCATAACCCCCAATTTAGAGGGTGATCATTAAGGCATCATCATGAGGCTGAATAGTTCTAATATTGTCCTCGTCTGAGAACCCCATGACCAGGGGCCACTCTAGTCTAGCTCTCTTCGGCTCATGACAAATGTCCTCAGAAGACAGGCGAGCCACAGACATTACTCTAGACGGGCATGATCTTGTTCTGCCAGGTGCTGCGAAAATAACGTTGATAGTTCCTAGAGGAGGTCTTGAAGGAGTCTCTCTTTTAGACCGAGAAGTGGTCTGTCCTCCAAGCCCGCTGGAATGATGTAACAGCTGCTTCTATTTGCCTTCTCGGACAAGTTGTTCCAGGTGATCTCATAAGCTTCTGCAATCCTCTGTCGTATGATCATGATCTCGATGGTATTGACAATAGAGGTTTCGGTTTCGCTTTTCAGGATTTCCTACCATCTTGTTGGGCCATTTGAAGAAGGATTCGTTCTTGACTTTTTCCAATACTTGATGCACTGGCTCTCGGAATACAGCGCTGACTACTTGATTGTTATTTGACCCTGGCTGCTCTGCATAATCCCTTCTTGGCCGGTTATTGTTATATCTATCCGACCTAAAGTCTCTTCTTTCTTGAGGAACAACCTTAGCTTTCCCTTTTTCCTGTTGTTGATCATTTTCTATCCTCTTATACTTGTCAACTCGATTCATTAACTGTCGCAAACTGGTGACAGGCTTACTTGTCAGGGATTTTCTCAAACCATGTTTGGACGGGAGGCCGACCTTAAAAGTTTTAATAGCGACTTCATCAAAATCGCCATCAATTTCATTGAACATCTCCTAATACCTTTCAGCATATGCCTTCACAGATTCCCCTTCCCTCATTGTCATAGAAAGCAAAGAATCTAAGGGCTGAGGAACCCTACTGCATGTGATGAATCGGGAGCAGAATGATTGGGTAAGCTTCTTGAAAGAACTGATGGAGTTCGTTCTTAGCCCATCAAACCATCTCATCGGCATCGGTCCTAAGCTGGAGGGAAATACTTTGCACAATAAGGCTTTGTCCTGAGAATGGATAGCCATATTTTTTTTGAACTGACTCACATGCTCCACAGGATCCGTGCGTCCATTATACATAGTGAACGTGGGCTGATGGAAGCGCCCGGGGAGCTTTGCCTTTTCTATTCCCCGAGTAAAGGGGGGACTTAGAAATCTGGCTTAGAGCTTTCTTCATGACATTAGTTCCTACCCCCCTTCCAGATGGACTCCTTCGCCTCCTCTTGCGAGAATGTTCCTCTTCACTGGAATAAGATTCACGAGGTGGAGTTTCTGAACGTTTTCTGTAACTGGCATCTTCGTTATCATTGGAAGACACGTCAGAGTTGGAAGGGGTTTGTTTTCGTTGTGCTCGACGAAGTCTCTTTTTTAGATCATCAATTTCTCGTTGCAACTCCTTTTCATCAGCTTGTTCATGTACTAAATGACTCCTTCGTCGATAACCACTTCCACCTGTATGGAGCGTCTGCGAGCTACCTTCCTGCTGATTATCCATATTATTTCCGTGCTTAAGGTCGTGGAGCTCGCCCTGTTGATGAACGTTAGTTGATTCTGCATGGCGTGGATTAGTCTGGTGTGGTCCTGAACCCGCCATAACCGTTACAACCCTCACAAGCACTAGTTCTTCTCACAGACGACGCCAATTGTAGGGTCACAAATTGTAGCCCAAACCCAAAAGGACTGGGATATAGGCCCAGTAAGCCCAATACAATAAATTTGTAAGAGAGTGGGTAAAAGAACTGGGCTGAAAATGGGTTTTCTAACGGTTAGTCAAGGTTTGAATCTTGTCCGAGGAGGAAAAGACACATAATCAAGGGTTGACAATAAGTCCGAGGGGTAATTTTTTGAAGGAGCTGGCTATTTCAGAAAGTTTATTCTTCACAGTGCTACAGTAAATCTCGTTCAATTTCTCTTCTTAATATTTTTCCGATCCCTTCTTATGGAGGGTCTCCCCCATTATATAGTTCTCCCTAATTCATTCCCATCGTCCACTTATTCATCATCCAACCCTGCACTCAAGTCTCTGTCCTCTTCAGCAGCTTTTCTGGTTTTCTGTGAGTGATAGTGGTTGAAGACACTGTTCAGAGGTCTTCTCCACATTAATGCGGCCAGGAAAGCTGCTGTAATGCATTTAATGTGGTGGTAGCAGCTTTCCCTTAAGATATTTCCGCGTTCTTATCCTTTCCCTGCTCACCTGAAGTCTATCTTTGTTACTGGAATTTCCTGGAAGGTTACATAAGTCAAGGTGAAGTTGACTTGACTGACATTCGTTAGGTCCGAGGATTATGACCCTCTTGGACTAGTGCCTTTCAACATTTCTCTGCACTACCACCTACTATGGGGCATTTCCCAACACTTTCTCCTTCTTGGACGCGTTACTGTTAGCAAATGGGGCTTTAAGCCCAACACAAAAACTCAAGTCTTTGCCCCCCATAATATATATATATATATATATATTTTTTTTTTTTGAATTAGGTATAGAGGCACAAACTAATTATATAATGGGAGAGATATGGCAGTGATTGCGGTGTGGAGTGGGCCAAGGGAAGTGATGGTTTTGGTGATGTGGAGGAGAGGGTGAGAGAGATAAGGAGAAGGCACATGTTGGTCTAGAAATTAGTTTAGGCATAAAGCATGAACCATTAATTACATTTTTTTTTAATTGCTAGTTGATTATGAAAATTTTTTCTATTAATTATTTTAGTTTGCATAAAAATTTAAAAAACTTGCAAAAAAAAACTTTGATAAATGGTACTTCACGCTGAAAAAAATAGCGGTGTTAGTAACAGTTTACATGAATCTTAGCAACATTTTATATGAGTTAAAATGTTGTTTTGTAGCATAATATTACGTTAGACTATAAACATACCTGATAATCTCCAAGTGTACGTGACATAAAACCAGATGCACAATAATCAAAGTAATATTCCCATGTTCGCATGAACTTTTCATCAAATCCAAGAGCAAGGATTTTTCTGAACACAAACATTAGAGCCCCGACATCAAAATACAAACCTTGTGGTTAAGTTGATATCAAGATTAGTTTCACAATGTAGAATAATCATAAATTTACGATTTTGTAATGTATTATAAATTCAGTTTAAAACATTATTATTACTATTTTTGTGTGTGTTCTAATAAGTATTACTATTTACTAAAAAAAAAAAAAATTGCCATTTAATATTTTCAATTGCCCATTCCTATAACAAACATATCCCTTTTCATCTAATCTATCCTATTGTAAAGTAACAAAAACATGTGTATGTTCTGATCTTCATCAAATCTCCCTTCCCAAATATAACTAAAAAAATAAAATCTTGTATCGAAAATTAATTTTGAAATATGTGTTACCAAAACTTGATTATTTTTTAACATTCATGGCAAGTTTTAAGGGTATACGGCTATACATTCAGTGGACCCTATAAAGAACTAAAATTATACGAGCAATCATTTTGCACTTATAAATTTTTCTTGACATTGTTTACTTTGCAAAAAGTAATTGACAATGCTCTAGATGGTTCTGTTTCTTTAGTATATAAAAAAGAGTCTGAATTCAGTAAGGATGGTGTGTAAAACTAATGTTTTACATCATCCAATAAGAAATTGCCATATTAGCTTTTCACATAGATTTTGTTACACATAATAACATCTTAATAAACTTATAATTAAGTTGGGTTTTCAAATGAGTATTAGAATTGATTGAGTGTGGCTGTATCTATTCTTTAATATGTCATATGATGAAGTGTCATATTGAGATTGGAGGGGTAAAACTTGGGTTTTATACCAAATCCTTATAGAATTTAATTTCAATAAAAAATTCTAAGATTTTCTCCAATGAAGAGCTAATGCAACACGGGAGAGCATAATAACAACAATTGCTGTTGTTAACAAAATTAAGGGCCCAAATCTATTAAATATTTTAGCCCAAATTGATAGTATTACAATATATATGTACTACAAATCTAGGTTAATCTTATTAGTTTATGGATTGTATATATTCTTATATAATTTAGAGTCATGTTTATGAATGCTTTTAGGATAATTGTTAATGAAATATAATTGGAAAATTTTGACACTACTTTTATGGGAAATATAAAAAGTTGTCAATAACATTTATTGTTTTATCATTCTTCCAATAAAATATTTCTAAAAATAGCTCATAAACCAATGCACTTAGGGCATTGGTTAACATTGCCTATAGTGTTATTAGGTTCATAGTTATAGGTTAAAAAATCGTAACAAAAGTAGGTTGAGAATGAGTTTTTGAATACTATTTGATGTACAAGACTTATACCTAGAAAAGATCAAGACTACCAAAGTTTTTGGAATATAAACACTTGGTTTGACAATTAGTAGATTGATCGAGATAATCTCAATATTGGTGGATCGATCGAAATTGCGAGTCTAGAATTCAAATGAGGCAAATTGAGTCGTCTAATCTCTTATATTTTGTGACCTAATTGCTAAAGTATGAAAACTGATATAGGATGACCGCAAACTAATCTTGCAAGCATAATTGGTAACTTAAACAAACTTGGCATATGATTGGTTAACTTGTATCGATCGTGGTCTAAATTCCCAACAGATTTTATTGTATTACACAAAAGACAAGTCAAGAATCTTGTGGTTTAGTGATATTATCTCATTCTTCCATGAAAAACTTATTTTAAAACCATGCTTCCCCATATAACAAAAAAGGAGCAAGGGCCTAACCATGTTAATTTCCTTCGTTTTCTTCTCACTCTGCCGCCTAATTGCTTCTACATCACTATCCTTTGCCTTTTTTTTCATAAGTTTCTGCCACATCTCTTCTTCAGCTATTGTCACATGTCATCTCTAGCTTTTGTCATGTGTCTTCTCTAACATTTACCACATGCCTTCTCTTAGGCCTATCACGTGTCATCTCTAGCACTTGCCACAATGACTTATTGTTTACCTTTTCAGGACTTTTTTTTCCCCTAAACTAATCGCTTTCCTACTTGATTTTTTATTTATGTAGATATTAAAATTTTAGTTTGTTTATTCATTCGTAATCTCCAAAAAGGCCTAAAACAATGATTATTAATCAATGAAGGCAATACTGATGATTTCAATTTCACTCACTATGCACGTGCATTTTTCTTCTACACTTGGCATTCAGCTTTATCCCTCATAACACATGTTCACCACCTTGGCTGAGTATCACAAATCACACTGATTGTTAGCTTCTTCTATTGGCTTTCTTTCTAACCGTGCATCTCTCTCATCTTAGATCACGTTTCTTTACTTTATTGCAAATTTTTTTTTTTTTTTTGGGTCATGTGTCTCTACTATCTTTGGTGAAGTTTTTTAGATCACACACTTGCTTTGCAGTTCTCCAAAAGAATTGCAAAAGGTGGAAATAAAACAGTATTGACAGCAGTCAAAAAGACACAAGGGAACAAGTCCCACCCATAAAGAAGATTAAGTCCACACACACTTGGTCAGTAGCCTCCATATACGTAATGTGCACTGTCATTAGCAATGTCATGCCTCAATCACTATCTTCATTCTAACTTGTCATCTGGACTTCATTCAATTTGGCCATGTTCAATCCACTTTGCATCTAATTTGGTTACACTTTCCTTTAAAATCTCACTTTTTTTTTTTTTTTTGGTTTTTTGTTTTTGTTTTTCTAAAATTAATTTATCTTTAAGTTTTCACCTTGAATTTGAAAAGGATGCTAGAAATATTAAGGTTCAACCTTAGTCAAACCCCAAGTCTATACTATATACTAGCTAGTTTAGATTTATTGTACTAGGATATATTTATAATACAAGTACACATAATCTTGCTTTTAGTGCACTACAAGTACTATAAGTATAACTTTAGGTAAGTTTAGGGTGATCTACTGTATATTCTTTTCAACAACTTCATCATAATGTACATAGTTTAATAGGAAGCTTTAGCCGTCAAAGGCTTTCATTCGGTGTGAAGGTCGTTTCAATCGGTGTTCTTGATAATTAATAATTTAGAGACTTTGCTCTTAAGAATTTCCTGAGAATTTGAAATAGGTGCAACATTATAAATTCTCTTTAGACTTAGTATAATGACAAACAAATACAGATATGTTGTCCTCCAAAAATATCACATGTAATTGCCCTATGAAGCCAAATTCTTACGAAAAATTCTCAGATACTTCCGGAATATAGATAAATGGTGTTCCATTTTCTCACCTTCATGGTGGACTCTATTATAAATTTAATGAGTAGCTTTCATTATGGATGTGAGAGGAGAGAGCACCATTCTTTGTGTTCTGAAAGTACCTAAGAATTACTATATTCTTACAAGGAGGTGAGTCCTACGCTGATTGGGGTACACATGTTTGTAGGAGGCCTGCTTGGTATAGCACATCATTTAAAAAAAAAAAAAAAAATACAAAAGCAAACCATAATTCTTCTACGGAGTAGAATTATTGACCATGTTAGGAAGATAACATGTTAGGAAGATAACATCTTAAGAAGACTCTAATTGATTAATATAATATATAGGGACACCATTTAATCCAAAAAATTAAGCATGTGAGTTTTGGCTTAACTATGTTATTATTTATTAACTACTTACTCTTCTCATTATTATTCAATGTGAAATTTCACTAACATGTATATACCAACAATCTTCCTCTCACATGTGAGTCATAGTCTCTCCGTAGGTTACAAACAAGTCTTACTAACTCTCATTTGCCTATGAGTTATATATATATATATATATATATATATTCTTTAGTGTGTTATCCCTCAGCCTCTTGCATACCATCAATGGGAACCATATGTCAACCTGCATACTCATCCATAGGAACTAGTCTACCCATCCATATCCATAGGAACCTAATGCCAAATTGATCTAGTACCATTAACAATACTCATTTATTGGGTCTTTTTCCAACGCTTTATGGGTTGCCTTGTGCAATATTATACACTTGTGATGCACCTTGATCCAATTGCGAAAGGGAGACGTTGCCAACTTGCTACACACATGGTCTCTAATCCATTTGATGGGGAGATTACAATTGAGTATTTAATATAACATATAAAGACGCTACTTTAATTCAAAAATGCAAATGTATGAGTTTGAGCTTAACTATGTATTAACTGCTCACTTTTTTCGTTATTATTCAATTAATTGTAGAACTTCACTCCATAAGATACCACCAGAACAAGCTGGCATTTTGCCATCTTCAACTACTACATCAAATAAGCACAATTCATGCATACAGGTGTATCCATTGGGACTTTTGGTATATAGGAAATATTTTTTATGCATGTTTGATTTACAGAATCTGGACAAGATTATATTATTTTCTTTTTTGTTAATCAACAAGAATTCTATTATTTTCTAAGAATATATGTTTGTTTAACTAATTATGCACCACATTCCAAACTATGAGAACTAATGTATTTTCGCAAGTCTAAGCACAACCTGGTGAAGAAATTATTCTAGTATCAGGAGGCGAAGCAGGGGAATAATATGATTATTTTTCTTACCTCCGGTTGTCCATAAAATTTTTTCTCCAATATCTGAGTGTTTGGTAGTAATGAATCCCTATGTTCTCTACGTGCTCCACGCTGCACTTACAAAACTTTGAATTAATTTTCTAGAGAAATAAATAGTAAAAAAAAAAACTAGTAAAGCCAAACAATGAATTAATACCAGAATCTGGATGCATTAGCCATGGCTGATGTTACACTGTTTAATGAAGGTAGGCATCCACCAGGAAATATATATTCCTTCATAAAATCTGCACTTCGCCTGTGCTGGTCGTAACGTTGGTCTGGGATTGATATGAACTGGGAAGAAACAATCACAAACAAGCTTTAATGGTTAGCAGTATGTGTAAATTTAACCCATCAAAGAGTTATAGAACCAAGACATTGTAATAAAACTGGGAAAGAGATAGGACACCATTTGTGTAATTACCTGCAGAACAAAAAGCCCATCTTCTTCTAATAATGAATCACAGCAACGAAAAAACTCTTCCATATATTCATGGCCAACATGTTCAATCATCTCACTGAAAAATGCTATCAAAGATCATGTTATTTTGGAATCATTTAGGTAAGATTTAAAATTTGGTGGCATAAAGAAACTCGCCAGGATATAATTCTGTCATATTTGTAGGTATCGGGCAATTGGCGGTAGTCACAGAGAAGAAGCTTAATGCGGTCCTGCAAGCAAAGTTGATTAAAGTTATTAATTTTGAAGTGAATTTTTTTATGTTATTCTTGGATAATTGGATAGTTGGGGAGGGGGAAGAGATCTAAATGGAGATTTTCTATATATCTAACTATCTAATTGGATAATTGGGCTATGTTCAACTAGCAAAGGAGATCTATAAATTCTTTGCTATGTGCTTTTTACATGTTACCAAGACAAAACTATGAATATGATTCTCTTCCTTTGCGTCAAAATGCAGAGGGTCCATGATTTAGTTTTAGTTTTCATGATTTTAAAAGTGTATATCAGTATATGCGGTGCCACATACTTAAAATTTAATTACACCAAATATAAAGAATGATGACTCATTTTAAATAATCTGGTATTATATTTACCTTTACCAAGACCAATTTTAAAGCAAATGAAGATGATCATTCTCCATATAACAAAGGTAAAGGGATACAAAGATACGATATACAATTGGGAATATTAATTTTACCTTCAAATATGTCCCACATATATTGATAGTAATGATGTATGATTTTAAGGTAAATGTCATTCATCAAATTAGTACCTGAAGGCCAGCATCTTTCACTTTCTGTTCCGCAAATTTTAGTTGCTCTTTAGACAAAGTGATGCCAGTATATTTGCATCCAGTTTGATTGACGACTTCAATTGCAAAGCTTCCCCAGCCACACCCAATCTCAAGAATTTCATGCTTCTCATCAATTCTTGCCTAAATTAATTGAAAGAAAAAAAAAAAAAATTGATTAGTTTAGGGTGTGTTAAACTTTAAAAATTTGACATAATTCAGTAGAAAAGTCACACCTTTTCAATCAAAGAAGATATTTTTCTCAGCTGCGCAACCTTCAAGTCCTCATCCTCCCTCTAAGAAATATTGTCATAAAGGTGAAGTTAAGTTAAATCTAAGCTTAAAAAGGAAGAAGTTGATGCGTTGTTTAACATTAAATCATCAGAAGGTTTTGATCCTGACCTTAAATAAGCCGGTGGAGTATGTCATTGTTTCGTCCAAGTACAGAGCGAAAAGCTCATTACTCTATAAACACACCAAAACGAATTTAAGCTTATGCTAGCTTGATATCAATTATATCACTAATCAGGTTTGAATGCAAGAACTCTAAACATATAATAGTCTCAAAGTGAACACAGTTTAACTCGTTACCATGACCAGCTACACGGACTGATCACGTACTATTATACTTTTATGCAGATTGAACATGGTATCCCACAATATTCCAATAAGGTCCAAGTTGGTTTAGCGAGAACCCCAATCCAATCGGTATCTTTCTATGAACTTTGGTCCGTTTATATAGGATGTAAACAGCCAAAAAAAAAAAAAAAACCATTATCGATGAGTATCTCCAATTTGTTACTTGTTAGGATTTGAGTTTGTAGGATTGGCAAACCATGACAAAAAGTAAGTCTCATTGAGTTAGAATGACGTACTTTCAAGTCCAAGATAAAAAATTTGGGATGAAAAAAGTGAGATGCAATCTGGTGCTCTCGATTGCTATTCGATTGATTGAAAGTTGCAAATCAACAAAAATCAACAAACGTAAAAGTCCATAACTTTTCCGTTTAAAGCCCAAATCGCAATCTACTTTTTTGCAGTATTTAAAGGAAATTATAAGCTAACACTAGGAGGGGTTTTTTGAGGGAGAAGAGTGCTTCTTATGCCTCCTATTGTAGATGTAGGGTTTTTGTACCCAAAACTCTTTCAAATCTTCTACTGGTGCTATTCTTTGAAGAAACTCAAGATTTGGTGTTGTAGAAGTTGCAACCATAACAAGATCATACATAGCTGATGATATAAACCTTTGAGTGAGATCTCAAAGTTACAAACGTGGATGTTTGTGTTCAGTAAATTCAGATAGAAAAGTCCGTGGATTCGGGACTGCATGTGATCGTGTGAGTAAGTACTAAAAGAGGTAGTTTTAGATTTAGGGTTTAAATCTATTATAAAATTCCATTCTATCATTGTGAATTTGTTGCCTTAAGGATAGTTTAGATTAAATCCTCCCTAAGTTTTTATCTTGAAACTGGTAGGTTTTATAAGTTTTCCTAGGTCATCATATCACTGTCTTCTTTACTTTTTCGTACCTAGTGATATGATTGTTTGTGTTTAACTTTTTTTTTTTTTTTTTGAGTAACCAGCCAATCTGACTGGGCCTTTATTGAACTAAAAAGAATGCTTCAAGGAACATCAAAATCAACTAACTAGGCAATGTCTGAAGGTAAGTCACCCAGCCATTCCCTATACCCAGCCAAACAATTGGCCTTCTTAGCTAACGCATCGGCAACCACATTACAAGACCGATGAACAAAAACAAATTGAGCAGACTGGAAAGCAGAGACTAAAGAACGGATATCGTCAACAATATCTCCATATGAGGTTAGAATCGGGTTTTCTTGGACAATAGCAGTAATAACTGAAACAGAGTCTCCTTCGAAGATAACATTCTGTAGGTCCTTTTCAGCAGCAAACATCAAAGCACGGCGACAAGCAAGGGCTTCCAAGTCCGCAATTGTTGAGGCTAGAGCAATTGGTATAGATAAAGTTGCCACTACATCTCCACGCTAGTCACGGATGACAACCTCGATACCGGCCAGATTAAGTGACTTAAACACAGTGGCGTCAAAATTTACTTTGAAGTGGTCATGCTCTGGAGGTCTCCACTGGTGTTGGTTCACAGGTGAGTGAACAGTCGGAGCTTCATCTTCTTGGGCCGCTAAGAACTCTTGTAATAGGTTACTAGCCAGCAAGTTAATGTTTGAAATAGGTTGCACTTGACGCCCAAAGTGAAGAGCATTTCGTCGGTTCCATAGGCACCAAGCAACTACTGCAAAGATTTCCTTCCTGAAATCATCTGTTACCTACAAAAAATGATCAAATAAATCGCAAAAGGTTAGGGGAGGGGGGTTCACAGCTTGTTGGGCCCAACTGTGATAGTTCCAGACACTTTCCACCACCTGACACTTCCATAAAGCATGTAGCACATCCTACTAGCCATCATTGTACAACTCACACCTCCATCTAACTAAATTACACTTTGTTAGAAGAGCATTGTTACGGGCCCTCCAAATAAAGTGCTTGATTTTATGAGGCACTCGAAGCTCCCATAGGCCCTTCCAAAAACATTTTTGTGGCTCGCGGTTAGAGCTGCCATGAACATTTCTAACCGTAAACAGCTTGTATGCGCTGCTTGTGGAGTACATTCCAGAGGCTGTGCAGGCCCAAATAATCCGGTCCTCTGTGCTCCTCAAGCTCAATGGAATTCCCATAATCACCGACGCCTCACTAGGCAAAAACAGCTCTTGAATTACCTTTGTTTTCCACTCCCTCCGATCAGCTTCAATGAGTGAACTAACCCTTGTCTCAGGCAGAATAGTTGGAAGGGGTGAAATGATGGAACCACTATCTCTTTTAGGCAGCCATTTATCTGCCTTTACCTGCACAGAATTGCCATCACCAATTCTCCAAACCATTCCTTTTCGGATAACATCTCTCGCACCAAGGATGCTTTTCCAAGCATATGAACCAGCTATGGAATCATTCGCTTCCAAGATTGAGCAATTTAGGAAAAATCTCGGTTTAAACACTCGAAAGCAAAGCGAACCTGGGTTATTAATCATCCCATGTTTTGCTAAGAGAGCGTCATTGAACTTCTCAATTTCTTTGAAACCCATGCCACCTACCTCTTTTGCTTCACAAAGTTTTTCCCAACACACCCAGTGCACCTTTCTTGAATCACCACTGTAACACCACAAAAACTTCTGGATAAGGCTTTCGAGCTCCCTAACCAACCCCTTGGGAAGTTTAAAACAACTCATGGTGTAAGTTGTGATAGCTTGAATGACCACCTTGATGAGGACTTCCCTTCTCGCTTGAGGCAACAACTTCTCTTTCCAACCCTGCAGTTTCTTCCAAACCCTCTCTTTGAGGAAGATAAAGCTTTGTTTTTTTGCTCGGCATACTAAAGCTGGCAACCCCAGATACTTTTCATACTACCGAATTGCTGGGACGCCTAAGAGCTGCTGGATCTGCTCCTGTAAGGGCAAAGGAGTATTCGAACTGAAGAATAAGTTCGTTTTTTCTCTATTTATCTTTTGACCGGACCCTTTCTCATACACCTCCAAAATCTCCAAAATTTTATTACATTCAACCTCTGTAGCTCTACAAAACAGCACACTATCATCTGCAAAGAATAAGTGGGAAACTTTAGGACCATTTCTACAAATAGCCACCCCTCGAATATGCCCATCCATTTCAGCCTAATGAATCAAACTCTGCAACCCCATAGCACACAATAAGAACAAGTATGGAGACAGGGTGTCCCTTTGGCGAAGCCCCCTTGTGGGTTTTATATTGCCCACCGATTGCCCATTGAAAAGAACTGCATAAGAGACAGATTGCACACAAGCCATAATAATTTTGATCAACCTTTCCTCAATACCCAGGTGACGCATTATTCTTTCCGAAAAAACCCATTCCACCCTGTCATATGCTTTACTTATATCCAGTTTAAGAGCCATATACCCCAATTTCCCTTGAGTCTTCCTTTTCAGAAAGTGAAGAGTCTCGAAAGCTACTAAAATATTGTCAGTGATCAACCGCCCTGATAGGAATGCACTTTGGGAATCTAGAATCATTTTAGCTCGTAACTTTTTCAACCGATTAGCCACCACTTTTGCAATTAATTTGTAAACAACATTGCATAGACTAATCGGTCAAAATTCAAAGACTCTTAGGGTTTTTAACTTTAGGAATCAAAGATATAAAAGTGGAATTAAGGGATTCTGGGACAATACCTGAATTTAAGGCTTGGAGCACAATTGCAGTTACATCCTCACCAACAATGTGCCAAAAAGATTTGTAGAAAATAAGTGACATACCATCAGGGCCAGGAGCAGTATTTGGAGCCATTTGGTCAAGGGCTTGCTTCACTTCAAAAGCTTGAAACTCACCACCCACACCCGGATCCACCTTAACATTCATAGGGTATGGAATTCCATTTAAAATTCTATCCAATCCAAATGGGTTTGAGGTTGAAAAGATATTCTTAAAATACCCCTCTACCACACCACCCAAATTGGCTTCATCCTTTGCCCACACCCCATTGTCATCTTCCAATCCCAAAATCAAATTCCTCTTATTCCGTTGATTAGCTCTACAATGAAAGTAAGCAGTATTACGATCACCTTCTTTAAGCCAAGTGTTTCTAGCCGTTTGCTTCCACATACATTCTTCCCTTGATTGGAGGCCACCAATTTCCTTTCTGAGAATCTGAATACGTCCTGGATTAGTTCTATAACAATCTCCTTCTTCAGCTTCCTTCAATTCCTCCAACTTCCTTTTCAGAGCAGACCGAACATGGCCAAATGTAGTTCGATTCCAAACTTTGAGGTTTTCTTGGCAGGCCATAATTTTTCTATTAAACCCCCAAACCGAATAAGATGGCTGTCTAGATTCCTAGGACTCCCGAATTACACCCTCACAAGAATTATCCTTCAACCATATAGCTTCAAAACAGAAAGGCCTACCTTTTCTGTAAAATCTTTTAAATTTAGAGTCTAAACAAAGCAGCAAGGGTTTGTG
Source organism: Quercus wislizeni (assembly GCA_023055345.1). Taxonomy (NCBI): domain Eukaryota; kingdom Viridiplantae; phylum Streptophyta; class Magnoliopsida; order Fagales; family Fagaceae; genus Quercus; species Quercus wislizeni. Next base: position 4,715,330 of record JALGQJ010000022.1, read on the forward strand.
ATCAGAGTGAAAAGCATCCAAGTGGTGAATCCGAGTTGTAGGGAACCTCAAAATCCACTCAACTGAAGCCACCCCTTTATCCAACCTAATCCAAACATTCTGACCACCCGGCCTTCTATTGCACCAAGTAAATGGGAACCCATTGAAGCCCAAATCCCTCAATCTAAAAAAGTCCAGAGCATCCCTAAACCCCTGCATTTGTCTCTCCGGTCTAATGAGCGAACCTTGTTTCTCTTCAGCAAACAAAATCTCATTAAAATCCCCCATACAAACCCAAGGCAAATTGAACTGTTGGCTAAGAAGTCTCAATAATGACCAGGAGCTTTCCTGGTTGGCAGTTTCAGGGTCTCCGTAAAAACCTGTAAACCGCCAAGCATCATTCGCTCCAAGGTCAATGATAACATCAATATGTCTGGCTGAGAAAGTCTGAACATCCACATTCATATCTGCTGGCCAATACAAAGCCAACCCTCCCCCTGTATTGTGACGGGGGACTACAAACAAGTTACTAAACTGAATCTTACGGCCAATACGTTCTAAAACTACTTTTTCCACCTTTGTTTCCATCAAAAACACCAACTTGGGATCTTTGTTGTGCACCATCGTAACTAGCTCATCTTCTGTCTGTGGGTTCCCAAGCCTACGACAGTTCCAGCTCAAACAACTCATAATGCCCTGTGGTGTTGGGACCCAGCTGCCACCTCATCATTTTCTTTATTTGAGTAGTTGCTACCACTTAAACGCTGTTTTTTACCAGCACTCTTATAAAAAACATCCATCACAGGCCTCCTATCTATATTCATTGGTGAAGGAGACACCCCACACTGACCCACCTCCCTAGCAAGTTTTTTCCATTTTCTTGTGGACCCCACTGAATCAGAGATAGTGATTTGGTTGGTGCAATCTTGCATGGGCCTCACGTCACCCTTCCTCACCTTAGCATCATGACCCACAGACATCTTCCTACCTTCCCCATTTGTCTCACCCACAAAACCATCCAACTTATCATTTAAATTTAACCCCACCACTATCTCCTCTAGTTTATTGGTTGGCTTATTTGCATGCAAGCCTTGGTTCACTTCAATGTTTTGTACTCCAAAACCCCTTACAGTATCCACATTACTCCCATTACCATGCATTGGCTTGGAAATCTCAACATAGTCCATAGCCATGTTGGTTGCCAAATGAGCAGATGACTGTGTCTCCTTGGGATTTTCGGCATTCACTTTTGATGGTCCTTTGTTGCTATCCCTCTTCCTCCACCATGACGCTTGACTGCGTGATGTGCTTGGAACCACCACCACAGTTTTGCGGGAGACTCCCAATGGCTCCGCTCGAAGCCACTAACCATACTGTTGTTCTTCCTTCCTTAAAGACCTCTTACCTCGCAACCAAACTTCACAATCCCTCTCTCCATGAGTCACACGACCACACCAGTAGCAGAAATTTGGTAACCGTTCATACTTCAGCCTAACCCAGCCCACCTATTTCCCCTTCGAGTGTAATTTAAAGTAGCGAAGTAAAGGTTTGGATATATCAATGTTTACTCTAACCCTCAAAAACTCACTGCTAGCGCCGTCGTCTTTCGGGTTAGCAACTTGGATAACCCTATCGATGGACTTACCTATCAACTCCCTAACTTCAACCTTCAAACTCCTCTTCGGAATATTGTGTATCTGAACCCAAAAGGTAGCACGAGAGAAATCCAAGAATGGCACCGACTCGATGTTGAGAACATGTTCAAATGCCACAAGATGTTTATCATATGACCATGGTTCGAACTCCATCACTCGCTCCAGGTCCAGCACATCTTCGAATTCAAACAACAATATATGCTCACCAATATCTCTAATCTTGAGTTCACCAGTAGTTCTCCATAAAGGCTTGAATGTGCAAGCAACTGCATCCACATTAAGAACCCTTTTTGTATAAAATCGACCAGCTAACCGGTATACACTCTCTTCCGCATCCTTAGGAACCTTCGCACCCCCCTCTTCTTCTTCAGTAAGCGAGAAACGTGCCCACATCTCATCTAAAGAAGCCATGAGAATACCAGCCCTTGAGTACAAAGGAGACTGACCACTGAACACGAAACAGGTACTACACCACCGAGCCCTCTAACAAACCATAACACCCACGGAACAGACCGTCCTATCAACCCACGGAAGGTAGAAGGGAACAGATACCTAAACTAGGTTAGGGACATAATTCTATAGGCGGCTGAGCAAGAGATAAAACCCTAACCCTAGCGCACCCGTTTGTGTTTAACTTAGATATGAATAATAAACCTAAGTACCAACTTAGTTAATTAATTAGGTTAAACAATCTGAGTGTTCAGGGTTCTAAACAAAACAATATTTACTGACAGACTGTAATATGATTTAACAATAAGCTTCCCTTTTGTTTCCCTTATGGGATTGTGGGGCAGCAATAGTTGTTGGAAGATGAGTGCAAATATCCGTAATTGAAAAAAATGCCCCCTCCAAAAAGTGGTCCACGCGCGTAATTCTTTTTATAAGATGTAAAAAATATAAAAAAAATGTAGTGGAGTTTACATTTCCACAATGTTGGTAATAAAGATTTCAGGTTTGTTGCAATAAAATTAGATTTCGAATAATTGAAAACAAAAGCTAACACACAGGAAAAAAATGCTGAATGTAGTCTAGTTTCTCAAAAGAAATTAAGATATATATTAAAAAATTTTAGGTTTTCCATCATACTTTGGCCAAAATACAAAAGGACCTCTGAACATTGGGTCAAAATCAAACTAACCACTTGTTCTTTTAATTTAAAGTTTTAAAGTAATAAGTCCTTAAACTTTGAGAAATGTCTATTACTATGCTTTTAACCAAAATGGCAAAGATAAAAATAAAAATTTATATATTTTAAACTTTTTTATATTATAATTCAATTGTTATAATAAGTGAGGGATTGGAGTTTTAAATATTGATTCTCTTCATAAAGGAGACCAAATAATGCCATTAAATTACAATTTTTTTTTACAATATTTATTGTTATTCGTATATTTATGTGTGTAAAATTTCTTTCTGAAAACTGCGGTGATTAAACTTATTAGTTATAATGGACATTGTTGATATAACCTTTTTTTTTCTTTTTTTTTTCGACTGCATGTGAATAAATAAAACTTTGCTCTTGTATATTAAGAAAAATATACGTACCAAAAAATAAATAAGAAAAATTATTGAGGTAACTAAATGAATTGGCATTAGACAATAAAATAAATAAATCAAAAGTTGTATTTAAATGATGTTTTACATGATATTTAAATTTAAATTTAACTATATATATATATATTGTTATGGTTTATATTAATTAATATATATTCAATTAGTTTTTATCATAAATTTTTTTTTTCTCTTGCCTTCTAAAACTACAATCCTAATTCCTAACTCTGTCTCACATGTGTTTAAGTATTTTTCAGAATCCTTCTTCATTCACAATTTCTTTCTCCGAGAATTTTAAAACAGTACTTCATACTTTCGCAGGCTCAAATTGCCTTATGTAATATTCTTAACGGTGCGTGCATGATGATACACACAAGTGTACACATTTGCATGTTTTCAATCTGTGTTTGTTTAAGCTTTGTTTTGCACAAATACATGTTCAAACGTATATTCACTTGCTACAGTTTCCTTCTAGTCAGGGATGGAGCTATCATTGGATTGCCCCCCTAAATTTTTTTTTAAAAAAATTATTATATATATGTGTGTACTAATTTTAGCAATTTTATTCTATAAAATTATATTTTGTTTTCCTTAAATAATATTATCGATTCTTTTAAGTATAATGATATACTCAAACTTTTTTATTGTATTTTTACAAACTCTTTTGGTAGCAAATTCTTATTGGTTCATATAATGGGTCCACCACTTTTACCTACCAATAACCATTTATCATATCATTTATAAAAAAACTTGTAACTCTAGCATTTTCCTCATTTTAGTGACCATAAAAAAATATATAGATCTAAAATTTAAAACAAAATATATAAACCAAAAACAAAATAGCTCAACAACAAAAATTACTAATAGTAAAACTAAAAAAAATTAAGCTTAATTAACCAACACAGTGCCCCCTAACTCAGAGTTCTGGCTCCGTTCCTGCTTCTAATTCTAGACAGATCGAAAGACCAAAAAAAATAAACAAATTAAGAAATATTTTAGGGGCCAGAGTCTTATACCAGCTCATAATGACGAGAGATGTTCCTGCGAGCTTGTGTAAGACTATTTTGCCTTAAAAGATGCTTGAAACAATAGCTTGCAGATCCTATAGCAGCTGTGAATATCACTGGTGTCCACCAACCCCTGAAGCCAGGAAAAAAAAGTTTAGCAATTGAGGAGATAATTAATCATAATTTGATTATCCAAGCTTCTAGCAAAGTCTAGCAGTTGCAATGTATACCTTCTCTTATCCAATTTTGAGATAGAGGACTTTGAATCTCTGCTGGCAATAAGAAGCTGCAAAACATTCAACAATGGCAAATTTTAAGGAACTAAAGACCAGAAGAATCCTTTGTAGGTATTAGGGTAAGAGGGGTTTCGTTTTGGAATTAATTTAGACTCAAATCAATCTTACCAGAAACAAGTTTAGAAGACCTTCATTTTCATCGGCGAAAGAAATATCTCCATCAATATATGCATCTGCAAGGCCTAAATCAGCCCGAGTCATGATCTGATCAAAACAATATAAAACTCATCAATGGTGGTGAGAAAATTCCGCAGTATAATATAATACAATTTTGAATTTAAATGCCAATATAATGTGCAACCTATTATTTAAATTTGAAAAATTTTGCTGCTAATTTCAGCAATAGTATGTTGCAATTGATTTGATTAAAAATGATTCCAACACAGATTAAGAGTACGTACCTTCCAGTAAAACTGTGGATTATGAACTTTAAGAACTACTTTCAGAGAACATTTTGTCTTGTCTCCTTCAAAGGTCAAGACTGTGCCATCTTCCTCCAATAAACTGCAATACCACAAGGCACAGATTATCCATCTTCTAGATACAATTTGATTATAGTTTGTGCGAGTGGGTGAAATTTAGGGGACAGTATGGAACCATATATTTAGGACTTTAACTGCAACCGAACTATGACGGACCCTTCCGACTGAACAAGGTGGACCATACCGATAACCTTCATAAGAAGACCATAGACCAGCCAAAACGACTTGAAGTGGTGATGGCTATAAGGAGGCTAATATGGTTAAGTTAGAAAACTAGCCAGAAAAAAAGAAAAAAAAATGACAATCGCATTGCATAGAACTTGCCTAATTGCCTTACATTTTTAATTTTTAATTTTTGGCAAAGTAAAAGGGTATTTATAGCATTCACATCCAAATAAAATAAAAATAATACTATAAAAAAATCGCTTTATCTATTTTAGTATCTACTTGAACAATCCATCATACATCTTGTTCTCTATTTTACAATATACCATATTAAAATTAAGGACAAAATTAGCCTTAGGCCAAGGGAAACTTTTAGTAAAAAAAATTCATATGGCCCCCTCCAAATTGAAACTAAAAAAAGTTTAAAATAATTATTCAACCAAAAGACTCAAAAATTAATAACCCATGTTTGTGGTTGGGCCCCTTTCAAACCACTTCACTTTTTACTAACAAAACAAAAACAAATCTTTTAAAAAAATCTTTCATAAAAAAAAAAAATACATTGACAGTTTAGTGGTTTGTCGATTTAAGATCCAATATTATAAGTTTGGGACTTCGAAATTTGGGTGCTATTCTATTGGTTATTTCCACCTAGTCGACTTTTTTTATTTCTCATCTGTAAAAAGACTTTACAGTTGAGCATTACGGCCGATTGGATATTTTTTATATTGCTGTAAATTCTAAATTACAACAATTAAATTATTAGTTTAGTGAATATATATTAGAGTTACTTATTCTTAGTTATGTTCTAATCCTTAAGAGTCAAGAGACGCGTGAATCTTTTTAAAATCGATGATGTTTTTGTTTATTAGCAAACAAGTTTTAGCTGTATAAATTCATAAATCATGAAAAACTACAATTGAAAAGAGAATTTCACCGTTCTGAGTATGATGTAGTTCAACATGTGGACTTCAAAAAAATTTTAAATGTTTTTTAATTGTGTATTGATTAGTAAGGCTTAGAAAATTATAGTAAACTATTAATTAATATGTTTATTAAGGGGTTGTATAATTGTACTTTTATATATATATATATATATATATTTTTTTTTTGAAAGTTTTAATTTATGACATCCGCTTCTGATGATATCTCTTTATTATCAGATTAAGACACTAATTGGTTTTTGGTGTAGATATTGATCGAATCTCAGATCTCTTATTCAGAGACTTTACCAGTTGTACTTATACTTAATTTTCCAATTTCCACTACAATTATAGAATGGTTATTTTAAATTGTGAATATATCAAAATTAGGTTTCACAACAAAATGGAAGATGATATTTTAATGGACTCTTTTAATTTGCTCATTAAAAAGATAATTGATGATTTTATTAAAACTAAGAAATTTTATTAAGAATATTTTATTTTATTTATATTTTGTTAATAAAAATAAGTGCATTTCTTATTTTTGAATGATAAAAAAATTATTCATGTTTTGACCCCCAAAATAAAATCTCAGCTTCATCCCTGATTAAAAATATACAATATTATATACTTTTTGCAAATGTGTAAAACAATGTACACATTAATTTAATCTACAATATAAATTTGATAATTATAGTAATTAGCAATAAGACGTTTATTATTATTATGTTTGTATATAGAATTTATCTATTCTATCATGCAGAGACAATTTTACTAGAGAATGTAAATATAAGAGGTTTTATGAATAGTATTTATGGTAAAAAGAATCTGTACAGTAAAATTTAAAGTGGTGCACAATATTATTAAAAGTCAACAAAAAATCAAAATGTTAGGTTTGGAATAATGCTATAGATGCAGTAAACTTTCACAACATTTTCACACATTGTTTAAGTTTTGGATTGTGATTGGTACAACATTATTTTCATTTGAACTAACACTGATGTCACTTTTGTTATATATCAATGACAACTTGAAAAATTGTTGTGAAATTTGGTGTGACTTAAGTTTTATTGTTTAATTATATATATATATATTATGGACTATGTCGTGGTAGCAGACTTAAATTTGGGCTTTCCACGAGTCAAATTGACTCGAGTTTGTTCACAACCCGCACCCAACCAAATTTGATTGGGTGAAGGAAAACTCAACTCGCCATCAACTGAAGAAGAGTGGCAAACCTGGATCTTCATGGGTGGTGGGAAATTTAGGCGAAATCGGTAATAGTGGCGATGAAGTTGAAAAGAGACCGAAAGAACCGAAGATTGGTTGGATCTCATTAGATCTTATCAAGATCTCACTGGATCCAACATGATCTTCCCATATATGATCAATAATTCACCATATTAGGTTGGGATCTTGTCGAATCTGGTTAGATCTCGACCGATTTGAGAGAGAGAGAGAGAGAGAGAGAGAGATGGGTTAGGTTCATTGAATTTTGAGGGAGGGAACTTGACACTCAACCCTCTAGAACTGGATTTTGCAGGGGAAAACCTGCCTTTGATCGTCTTAGTCACTAGATCAGTTTGTTTTTAGTTCGGGTCCGGTCGGATTTTCCAAGTGGTTTGGGTTGACTGGATCTATGGACAACTATACTTGAAATACTTGGTGTTGGTACTAGTGGTGGAAATTAAAAGTACTCTTAATTATAATTTGTTAGCTAGATGAAAATTTAAAAACCATATGTTATATATAAATTATAATCATCTTATGAATATAAATCTTTTGACCCATTTTTGTGTTTCACTTTATATTATACAAATTACAACTTGTCATATATAATTTTCCTTTTAAAATAACTAAAATTTAAAATGGAAAAAGAAAAAATTAAACAAATGACGTTGTAATTGGTAGAGCATCAAGTAAAACACAACAAAATAGGATAAAGAATTTGTATTATGACCATATATCCAAAGTTAGGAGTTCATCAAAAGTGGCTATGGTATTGGTATCCTTTGCACAAAGAATAACATTATCCATTGTATTTCATTTTAGATTTTGTGGGTAACCTTAAACTACGGCCCCTTGGTTACCAAAATCCCCTGCATGCTTACATAATCAAGTCACCATAACTTTAACCAAAAGCCTAGAGGTTCCAGGTAAATTAACCTTCAACCGCTGTTATTTTAGAAATACAATAAAATATCACTATATTTTATAACAAGAAGTTGTAATTAAAAAAAAAGAAAAATATTATACTGTATCCTCTCCGCCTCAAAACTTAAATTAAGATATTGTAAAAATATTGTGAAATTTTGTTGTGTTTCTAAACTCTTTTTATTTGAAATCACTAAAATAGCTCTGGCATGGTGATAAATTCCAGAATCCAGGTTGTTGGAAGCAACAACCTTCAGAATCATATAAAGAGAATGTCTAGTTACAAGTAAACTCACGTTAAACATCCAGCAGAGATGTAACGTCCAAGGAACCTAGTGACAAAAAGGCGCGCCCCAGCTTCTATGAGAGATGGTTCCATGTGTTTTGGCTTGCTTAGAAGAGCATTTCTTTTTCCAACCAAACTATTTGCAGCAGCCATGCTCGCCAGCCTACAAACAAGTATATCCAGTAAGATGCTTCAAACCAAAGATTTTCATGAAACAAATGCATAGTTATAGACCTTTGAAAAAAGAAAAAAAAAAAGTAATAGATTGACCACAAATTTCTTCAAAGATGTGCCTTAGTTCTACAAAGAGGAAAAAACAATCTGATGAAATAACAGGGTAATTAGAAATTTCAAGAGTGATGTAAGAGAAAAAGAAAGTTAGAGAGTGCTTAATAGAAATCTGTGCATGCCTTGACTATGCTTCACTGTAGAGGGTGGTACGTTGGTCCTATCCCTATCGTATTGGGTCTAATAATATCTGATAGAGTGTAGATGTGCAGGTGCTCTACATATTGTTTATTGAGTAAGGTAAATCGTCCTGCAGTGTAGGAGGAGTTCTGGTGTCACACACTGGTGCATAATTTTGTGCACAATTTATGCATGTGGTGAGTTGTGGTTGGTAGAGGGGTGATCACCATCACCCCTCTACCAACCACAACTCGCCACATGAGCGAATTGTATACAAGATTATACACTAGTTTGTAGCACTAGAATTTTTTACTGTGAAAATTTTGTTGGGCTTTAAAGCCTTCTGTATTATTTGGTATACCTGTAGCGAACAATTATGTCAGCATTAAATGGGAAAACGACATGAAATTACTGCTTCGGTAGATAATGTAGCTGTGGCCATTCCCATTTATAATGCAGTTGCGGACATATTGGGTCCGTTTGGATTGAGTTTATTGTTGCTGAAAACTGAAAACTGAAAATTGAAAACTGAAAACACTGTAGCAAAATAATTTTTAATTGTGTAAATAGTATCATGGGACCCATTTTTAATATTTTTTAATACATGAACAGTACATGAACAGTGCTAAATAGTGCATGAACAGTACCAAACAGTGCGTGAACAGTGAACCCATGTGAGGTTACTGTTCACGCGCGAGAAAAAAAAAAAAAAAAAAAAAAAAGGCAGAAAACGTAGACGTGACGAAACGCGGAATCCAAACGGTACCATTGTGTTATCTTGATAGTAAAGAGTAAGGTTCAGTGTAGTACTGCAATTGTTGAAATAATGACATCTATTTATTTTTTGATATGTGTTACTATTTGAACGGATTCAGTATATTAATATATTGGATCTAAACTAAGTCCAACTTTTAATACAATAGTTATTGGTATCTAGGACGGATGCAGAACTCCGAGTTAGGGGCAATTTGTTGTTGGCAGGGACGGACCTAGGATTTTAAGCTAGCGAGGCTGGAGTATAAAGAAAAAAAAAATTTATAAATAGACATTCATATAGTATTAAAAAATTATAAATATATAAAATCGTTGTTTTTAAATATATTAAGATGCAATCATTTACCAATAAAGACAAAAATAAAAACAAAAACAAAATAATGTTTTTTTAATACTAAGTTAGTTAGTATTTTTTTTTATTTTTTATTTTTTTGAAGTTAGAGTATTTACAATGGTAGTGCTAAAAATTTTAGCTTTTAGTACTTCAAAAAAATATTTTATCTATTTTACTATCTCACTTTACAATACATCCAATATCAAATATTCTTTTTTTTATCACTTCATATAAAATAACATAAATAAATCATTAAAATAATAAAGAAGAAAGAGAATTTGAGTTTTTTAATTAAAGGAAGATATATAATCTTAATAAAATAAAATATTTTATTTTTAACAATTTGTTATAGTCAACTGGTATTTATACTCGTTTACTGTATTTGCAAAAAAATTAGATTTGGCTTCTCTAATAACACATGATTTTTTTGTTCTTTGGTGGTAAAATAGTTGTTTTGCTAAAATACAATCACCATTGTGACTATTTTTTTGTTTTTGTTTTTGTTAAATTTTTGAGTTGGATAGTTGTTATTTGGGTTAGGCTAGTTAGACTAATTGGGGAGAAGGGGATCCAAATACAAAAATGAAATACAGAATGACTAAAAACAAAAAAAAAAATTTGGACTCGGGGGGGCCCGAGCCCCATTAGGCCCCCACCTGGGTTCGTCCCTAATTGTTGGTTGTGTATAGTGAGTTTGGCTTCTGACCCTACTACTGCTTAGTTGCTGAGAGTTTCTTTTTTGTGTGTGTCTTTGATGTGTGCGCTACTAGATAAGAAAAAAAATATTTTGTTTAAATTTTTTTAGAGGGTTAGGTTGTTTGTTTTGGGTAAAATTTGTTGACTACACTTGATTTTTTTAAGTTTTACTATTAGTAATTTTTGTTGTTGGACTAATTCTTTTGGGCTTGTGTATATTTTGTTTTAGATTTTAGATCTATAAATTTTTTTTAATGGTCTTTAAAATGAGGAAATTGAGCTATAAACTTTTTTACAAGTTGCTGATGTGATGAGTGGTTATTGGTAATAAGAATTTATGACCTTAATAGTTTGTAAAAATGTTGTAGAAATATTTGTGACTATAATAATACTTTTAAAAGAATCAATGATATTGTTAAGGGGGAAAAAGTGTAATTTTATAAAACAAAATTACTAAAATGGGTACCCATACATAATAATATTTTAAAAAAAATTGGGGGGGGGGGGGGGGGGAGGGCCCAAGTCCAACCATGGCTCTGACCATGTTGGCATGTGCTCAGTATTGGGTTTTTTTCTTTAAATGAAATACTATAATATAAAGTAGAGCAAAACTTATATACAATACTTAGGTGTAGTTCCTTAAGTTTTCATTTTAAGATTCAGCCATGTGGGTGTATTTAACTAAAAATACACTTTCATTCCATGATAAAAAAGCCTCATAAGGGGAATTTAAAGAACACCATCTAAATACTGTATCTAAGTTTTGTCTTATAAAGTATAACAAAGTAATTTTTGTCACATGAATATATATATTTGAGAAACAAACACACATATAATATTTTAGTTTAGGTGTACTGAGCTATTAATTAATTTTTTTTTCTTGCCCTTTGCAAAACCAACCAAGGGCAAGGAATTTATTATTATTTTTACTAAAATAAATGATGTTATATTTCTTTTTTAGTGTAATTAATAAAATTTTTATCATCTATATATAATAAGAAAAAATATATATTTCTTTTTTGTTCAAAATTTTGATCTTTTCCTGTTATGAGCTAATATACAATAGATAAGATATAATGGAGATTAAGTTTTTCTAATCATACTTGTTAGAAAGGCAAAATAAATTTTTAACTTGTAGGCATCTATTGATGTTATTTTTAACCCTAAAACAAGTACATTATTGGAATTGTTCTCACTAATTCATATCCCCCAAATCTTAAATTAAAAGCTTTGGATTTATTTTTGAATTTCAAGGCTGTTAGGTTCTAAATGTTTAGGTTTAAATATTTAGATTTAGATTTTTATGTATGATGGCAAACCAAGATCAAAACGTGTTTAGATTATGTATTAGACATTGCTCATGATAGTACAAGTTAGGATTCAAGCGCACATTGAAGCTGCAGAAAGAAGAATTTACTTTCAGCAAAGCTTGACCGATCGAACTTAAGCCTCAACTGATTGAAAATTGCAGACAGGATTTTCTACAGAATTCTATTTCAGTCCAAACACTATAAAAATGTTTAAGGTTTCAAGTAAAACACTTCTGGGTATAAAAGGAAAACCCTAACTATGTCTTAGATGGTCTTGGGGGACTTTGGAGATGCTCTTTTGAGATCTAAAAGGTATTGTGTCTTCTCCTTTCAAAGTCACTATTGGAATTTCATCTACATATTATTAGAACCAGTAGATCTAAAGTTGCTGCAACAAGATCATACATAGCTAATGATTTAAACCTTCAAGGGTTGTCTTGAAGTCACAAACTAGAAAGTTTGTGTTGCAAAACCTTTAAATGGGATCTCAAAGTCACAAACATGGGTGTTTGTGTTCAACAAATTCAAGATAAAAGAGTTTTGGAGTTGCACGTGGTCGTGTTAATAAGTTCTACACGAAGTAGCTTTAGATTTAAGGTTTAAATCTACTGTAATTTTCCATTCTATCATAGTAGATTTGTTTACCTTGGGGATAGTTAGGTTAAATCCTCCCTAGGTTTTTACATTGAAACGGTTGGTTTCATTGGTTTTCCTAAGTAATCATACTGTTGTGTGATTTACTTTTCTGTTGTTCATGATATGATTTATTATTATTTAACCTAGATCTCATAATTAACCTAAGTAAATACTTGGCTAATTCATTAGGTTAAACTATTATATTTTTCAAGGTGTCTAAACAAATAAACAAGTGGTATCAAAGAGAGTTCACTCTGTTTGCATTAACATTCTGAGTGAGATCCTTGATTTTTGCTATCATGGATAATTTTAAGTGTCTGTCTACTCATATTTGTGATGATTTGAATAAAAAGGACACTATTGTTTCTGTTGATTTTATTGATGCCTGTGAAACTCTCCGTAAAGAATTATTTAAATCTATAAAAATTGCTAAGGAATTTAAGGAAGAGTTAAAATTAGCTAATCTTGAAAAAGAGGAATTGATTATGAGATTGGATGAATCAAGTAAAAAGAATGAATTTTTGAGAAATCAATTTTCCTCTCAAGATGAAAAGATGAAAAGTTTGGAACAAGTGTTAGCTGAGTCTAAAGTTGAATTGAAAAAATTGTCTTATACCAAACCTTTTGTTGTTGATGACAGATCTGGTTTTGTTCCTCTTAAGCCTAAAGCTGACGAAGGTTATATTCCTCCTTTTAAGAGGAATTATAAACAAAAGGCTTATTTTGCTAAGTTAGACAAATGTAAAAGTTCTGATGTAGACGCTAGAGTTTTTAAATCTAAGTCTAAACCTACTACTAGAGTACAAAAGAAATTTGTTTTTGTGCTTACTTGTCACTTTTGTGGTGTTGTTGGTCACATTAGACCAAATTGTTCTTTGTTGAGGCAAAAACCAAAATCTGAGACTAGATCTGTTATTAGGAATACTGATGTTCCTAAATTTGTTCATGTTTGTCACTTTTGTGTTGTGTTTGGTCATATTCGTCCTAACTATCATTAATTGAAATTTAAGCATTCTATGTTTCAGTCTAGGACATGTGATGATGTATCTCCTGCTACAAGTCTTGATAAATTGTTCCATATGCTTTTAAAAAATTTAAGCTTGTTGGCTTGTGAAAGGAAACTGCAGGATTTCAATCTCTCTCAAAAGAAGTGTGCAATCCCTTAAATACATTTTGTTTCTCATGGTTTTTCATCTACAAAGCCAAAGATGCGTGTTATATGGGTGAGAAAAGATTTGCTAAGGTGAGTGTTGTTTACCTGTCCTTAATTTAATTCTTTTAATTTTTTGTGGACATGTTTTCTTTCAATTTTTGGTTGGTTTATTTTCTTAGGTTTTTTTGTTTATATATATAAAAAAAAAAAATCCAAAAACATTGAAAAATTTTAAAAAGACAAAAATATTTTATTTTATATCTAGTTTTATTTTTCTTGAGGATTACATGAATTATAATATCTCTCTCTTGACTTAGAACATGCTTGATATTGTGGAGAAACATAAAAAGTATGTGTTGCATAATTGAGCAAATGAACTATTTCTGATTTTGTGTGAGTATGTACTAGTTTGTACATGTACTCATTGGTTAATTAAGAAATTAATATTTCTTATTTGTGTACCCTCTATAACTTAGTTGAGCATAGTCATGCATTGTTGTTGCATTTTATCCATTTAACATAATGTGTACCTTTTGTTTTTGATAATAAAAATTTTGAAAACACAAAAAGTTTTTTTTTTTTTTTGGGTATTGCACACCACTAAGTGTGTAATTAAGGTTGGCCAATGAAATTTACATTTCATGACTATGTACCTTATTTAGCTTTGATGAGTTATTTTTTGCACTTTGCTGGTTTGTGCTATGTAGTGCTTGATTGTGTGTGTTGTTTATAGTCTTTAAACAAACGATCTTGATTTTGATGTCACATTCTTTTGATCGTAAGGACTAGAAAATTCTAGGAGAAAGACATAAATAACCATCTCATCATTGTTACTTGACAATCATGAATACCTGTGTGCAAATTATTAAAGCCGTACTTGGTAAGGAGTGGCACTTGCACAACAAAATTAAACGAGGTGTTAGTTTCAAAAAGAAAAAGAAAATCATATTGCATCAAAAAGAAAGAAAAGAAAATAAAAAAATAGGACAAAAAGCAAAAAGAAACAAAAATGCTTTTACATGATTGCAAATATATTTTTTAAGAGATGTGAGAGTTATTAAATGTAACTCTTTAGATGATAGTCACTTTCTAACCAATGTGATTGATAATTAAAAAATTTGTATGATTACTATCTACATATCACATATTCAGTACTTTGTATACTTACTAGTTGCACACACTACACACAAATCAATGTTAAATTCTGTACATAAGACTGTGTGTGTTGACTAATCTGGCCATCTTTAATTACATATGATTTGATGTGTAAATGCAATTTTTTTTTTTGGGTTGGAATTCAAAGAAAAATGTGTCTAGAAGTTTAAAATTTTGTGATTTTAACTTCTTGATTGGTTTTGATATTTGCATTTAAGAGGCATCATGTTTTTAAAACTTTTCTAGATCATGTTCATCTGCATTAAGTCATAAAAACTACTTTCAAGTTGTTTTCCTGCATAAAATTTCCAAATTTTTAAGTTTTAAAAATTTTCACTGTTTCGACTAATCGAAGATTACTCTCGACTGATCGAAAATGTTCAGGTTTTAAAGCAAAAATTCTCTACCTAATTCGATTGATGTCCAATGGAAAATTCCGAGAATTTTTATTATTATTTATTGATGCATGATTCCCTTTGACCGATGAAAATTGGATAATTTTCAGTTTTTAGTTTCTTGACCAATCAGTCTTTTTATGCATCATTTTTGTTAGGATTCACATGCATTTTATTGTTTTCTTTATCCATCTTGCATTTTTGCAGTCATATCTCTCATTGGTTTTACACACAACACACATACACTTTGCTAAATTGGTTACTTCACTTGATTTAAAAATTGATTGATTAATTTTTGGGTTCTATACATTTTAGTATATGCTATTTTTCTTGATGTGTGAATTGCTAAAAATTGTGAATATTATTTTTTGAGATATGGTGGATAGTACATGTGCAAATATTTTCTCTAAAACACATTACATGCTAGATTTTTATATCATTGAGATATATTTTGTATAGTCTTCACTGAAAAATGCTTAGAATTTTTTATTAGGTAAAGAAACAAAGCCAACGTAGAGCATTGTCAATTAGTTTCTACAAAGTAAAAAAATGTCAATGCAAATTTGAATGTGCAAGATGCTTGCTCTAGTAATTTTAGTTGTTTATAGGATTTACTAAACATTTAATTTGTTTATAGGATTTACTAAACAGTTAATTGGATACCCTTGAAACTTGCCATGAATGTTAGACATAAGTTAATAACCAAGTTTTTGTAACATATATTTCAAAATTTATTTTCCTTACAGGTTGATGAAGACTAGGACATGCATAAGTTATTGTTACTTCAGAGCATCCACAGCAGTGGATCTATTTTAGCTTTCAACACAATAAAATAATATAAACATCACAATAAAATATTCATCATATACAGCATCATCATCTCTATCTTTTTCTCTCTCTTCCTCATCGTCTCTCTCTTCTTTGATACAGAGCAAGCAAACCACCACACCACAACAACAATCACACCACGGCAATCACACCAACACACCATAGCAACCCACGAATCAACAACCCACCACCACCGACCCACAAGCCACAATCCACTGACCCACATCCACGAAACCCACTGATCCACAGGCCACAATCCAATCAGACCACACCCATGGCACAAACCTAGCACAAACACAAACACAAATTCAGCACACATACACAAATCTAGCACAAACTCGGGAGCGATGGGGCTTGGGTAACAGATCGATGATGGGGCTTGGGGAGATGGGGTCTCGGCCCACCAGAACTGCTCAACCCGCACCCGCTAAAACCGCTCGACCCTCGGCCACCAGAACTAAAGGCCGATTAACCCAGCACCACCGCGGTCGGCGAGCTCGTCGGTGAAGCAAAGAGGAGATGAGGGAGGTGCTAGAGGAAAAAAAAATGAGAAGGAAAAAACATAAGAAAGAAGAGAAGCCGGAGAGAGAGAGAGAGAGAGAGAGAGAGAGAGAGAGAGAGAGAGAAAGAAAAAGAGAAAAATTTAATGAGATAAGAGAGAGAAATTTAATAAAATATTATTATTTTTTTTAGTTTCTTGCTACACATTTATTTATAGATGTGCACTGTAGAAGAAGCTAAAAAAATTTAGGTATGCCTCCACTGCTACAACATGTATTTTGGTGTTTTGGTGGAGCTAAAATAGCTATATAGCTATATAGCTATTTAGCTCCATTGCTGCAAATGCTCTTATAGTACAACAGAAGAGATGAGAAAGAACAAGTTTTTTTTTTTTTTTTTGCCGAATGAGAAAGAACAAGTTTGTTATTAGAATGTGTAACTGAAACTATTATGTGGCAAGTTATGATTATTCTACATTTTGAAACTGATTATGATATCAAGCTAATTACAAAGTTTTGTATTTTGATGTCGGGGCTTTAATGTTTGTGTCTAAAAAGGCGAGTTCGTGCTCAAGGGTCAATCAAACCACGAACCAAAGGAACTCTCTATTACTTACCTAAAGTAATATTATGCTACAAAAGAACTTATAAACTCATGTAAGATGCTGCTAAAAAATTCATGTCAAATGTCACTATGACCGCTATTTCTTTTACCATTAAGTACCTGTGGGGGCCAGTTGTTTAGAAGGCATTGTTGAAACTGTATAAATAGGGCCTATGGCCCAATCCGAGGATGCTAACCGGTCTGAGAATATGTTAAGAATATGTTAAAAAGTGTGATCGGTGCCAAAGATTCGCACCAAACATTCACCAGCCTGGAGGAGTTCTCAATCCTCTTTCCAACCCTTGGCCATTTGCTCAGTAGGGTTAGGATATTGTGGGTCCATTCCCTAAAGCAATAGGAAACAAAAACTAAGTTATGTCAAGTTTCTCGGACCACAAATTTAGTGGAAATTAATATCCTTTGAAATCTATTGATGTATTAAACAGAAACTAAGTTATGTTAGGTTTCTCGGACCACAAACTTAGTGGAAATTAATATCCTTTGAAATCTACTAAAGTATTAAACAGAAACTAAGTTATGTCAAGTTCCTCGAACCATAAACTTAGTGGAAATTAATATCCTTTGGAATCTATTGACGTAATAAACAGAAACTAAGTTATGTCAGGTTCCTCGGACCATAAACTTAGTGGAAATTAATATCCTTTGAAATCTACTGAAGTATTAAACAGAAACTAAGTTATGTCAAGTTCCTTGGACCATAGACTTGGTGGAAATTGATACCTTTTGAACTGCGTTATGATCCAATTTATAAGTCAAAGTAAATTCCATGAGCATCACTTAAAGGATTTCAAGGTACCCATGACTTGCCTGTTATTTAAACACTTAGATAGTGCCTCAGACATGAAAACTTATCAAGAGTTGATAGATTAAAAGTATATCTTGAAAGTGCTGTGAGTTATCAGTCATAGTCTACTTGGATTCTTAGTTAAAATATATAAAACTGTGCTTTCCCTTATATCAGCAAACTTCGCTCTTTTATGACATATGGTCATGTGTAACCAAAGAACAGTTAAAATGAAAATCACACACATGAATGATAAAGTAATAATAACTTATATGAATATTAAACAAAAGGTAAAATACATATCTCAATAGAACTTGCCTTCAAAAACAAAAACAAAAAAACAAAAATTTCATTACACTAGCTTTAAACTATCCTACAAAAGGAAAGGGACTATGGCTTCAATTTTATTTGGAGTTTGGCCTTGGGGGCTTTGTCATCTGTCTCAAGAGGAATCTCCTTGTCTTTTTTCCTTAGAAGCTCCTCCAGTGGGCAAGGTAGTCAAGGCTAGAGCCTGCTCAAAGGTTTGAGAAGCTGCCCCAACTTGAGGAACCTCTGCTGCCTTGTCCGAGGAGGTGACTTGTGGAGCTTCAAGCTTTTTGGCCTGCTCCTACTGAATGGAAGGAGGAGGATTCTGAAGTTGAGCCTCCTCGACTGGGTCGGCAACTGTGGGAGCTACATCCTTTTGATTGGAAGCAAGGCCTGAAGCCCGTATAGCTGGAGGGAAAAAGACATTTTCCGGCCTTCTCAACTCGAAAGAAGCCTCAACCCCAACTCTGTTGAGAGCTTCTTCCCAAGTCTAAGTGCAGTAGGCTCGGCATACGGTGGGGACCTCTGCCTTGAGGGCATCCTCGATCTCAGCTATGCCAACGTCGTAGCCATGCTGTTCGGCCTCATCCCTTTCTTTCTCAGCCTCGGCTTTTGCTTTCTCCGCCTCAGCCTTTGCCTTCTCCGCTTGGTCTTTGAGCCTTTGGGCTTCCTCCAGTTGTTTCCGAAGGGTCGCCAGTTGCTCCTTGGAGGAAGCCAACTGGTCATTGGCCTCACGTATGAGCTTCCTTTAGTTCTTGATCTGCCTTTGTGCACCCTCCAGAGCCGAGTCAACACTCTTCCGAGCATGCTCCTCGTCGGCCAGCTTTTTCTTTAGCTCTGCGTTGCTTTGTTCAGTAACGTTTAGTGTTTGCACAACTGTGGCCCTCCTCTTTCTTTCATCATCCAACTGCTAGTAACAGGAGTTGGTTATCTCCTCAAGACTGAAAGAGGCTTGGACAGCCTAAAAGAAAAAGGGTCAGCACCATAACAAATAAGAAGTATATGTGCATGGCAGTTATGAGTTTTAAAAAAAAAAAAAAAAAAAAAAACAACAACAACAAATAGTTAGCATCATACCATGCCCAGATATCTTTTGGCATTGAGGAAGACCTCGTTCTTCTTTAAACCTCGCAACTCGACCATGTCTTTGGGAAGCAACAAAGTTTGCTCCAGGGCCAAGGCGACATGGCACCCAATGCCCCCATTGAAGTCTCTAATTGATGCGTCGTCCATCAATGGCTCACCACCAAACATAGGTGCTGGGAGCCAAGCCTGGGGCTCTGGAGGCTAAACATTTATCCTTTCCACACCTCGGTTAGATGCTTGGCTAACTTTTTGTTGCTTCGCAGCTTGTTGAGCCTCCTCTTCACGAGTGGGACGAGATTTCCAATCCCCATCACTTCCTTGCCTTTATGCTCTCTCTTCCTCTTCAGATCAACTTGTTCGGTCCTAGAGGGCAGGGACAGCTGAGGAGCAGGGAGAGGAGACTTCGGCGAAAGAGGTGGAAGCTTGGATTGAGCAGACTTCCCAGGTGCCCCTCTTCCTGGTTGGTCCTTTATCAACTCCATCAGGCTTTTTTGGGGTTTTCTTTGGATGCCCATCTCTTCTAGTAGGCTCTTGGGAGATGGTAGCTGGTTGAATACTTCAAACTCGTCCAAGGAATCTGTTAAGTCCACAAAACCTTCTTCTTCTTCTCCTTCCTCCTCTTCCTGAAGAACGGGTGGGGACGAGGATGTTCCTACCGAAGGAGTGGCCACAACAAGTGGCTGGATGAGTGGTGTACCTTCAAGGATTGGGATACCTTCTGGAACCATGAACCCTTCGTAAGCAACACTGATGCGATGGAGCCTTGGATCTCTGGCCTTTATCACGCACTTAGGGGCTTGGAATGCACGGGAAATGAGCATGTATCCGACGATTAGGTATGCTGCTCGCAGTTGGCCGTCGGCTTCGTTTACATATACCTCGGATAGAAGGATTCTATCTAGGCTCACTCTGTTAACTAAGCTGAGCAGAGGTTTGATAGAACGGCTATCTGCGAAACCATTAAAACAAAGAAAAATGTGTTTCGATAAGAACAGAGATAGGGGGAAAACGAAAGAAAAACACAAACCAAGGCATATAAGTTTATAGTTAGACCCCCACCTGGTGTTCCCTCCTTAGTTGGACAGGGTAGACCATCATGCCGCCCCCCAGAAAAAATTAGAAAATCCTCCTTTAAGCCCTTATTCAATATAGGGAGGCATTGGATCAACCTTATTTCGGGGAACCTCGACTTAAGGTAATACCCCTGCCCCTTCATATGGTGTAGATTGTATATCCAGTTCACATTATGATGGGTCAGGTTTAGGTTCATTCTCTCATTTAAGGCCTCTATACTCTCCAACACCCTAAACATGTTTGGGGCACACTGTGTGGGAGAAAGCCTAAAGAATCTAAGAAAGTTCCTAGTGAAGGTACCCATAGGAATGGTCATCCCCCCCATGAAGGCGATCATAGGGATGACCACCTCCCCTATCTTCCTATCATCAAACTATTCCCCCTAGGCAGCGTACTTGACACCCACGCTTGGTGGAATCCTGTACTTGGTCCTAAAATTCTTCATACCCTTCTCGGAGTCAACTAGATGTTTGAATCTACCCATTTTCTAAGAAGTTTTTAAAGAAAATTTCACAAGTTGGAATGAAAACTAAAGGAGTTCAAGGAAACTTACAGGTTTGAAAAGGAGGTCCTCGAACAAGTTTTTTGTATTTGTGGACGCACGGGAAAGTGAGAGAGAGAGAGAGAGAGAGAGAGAGAGAGAGAGAGAGAGACAAATTCAATATATGAGCTCTAGAATCATATAACTGTTGAAAGTAAAAAAGGAATTGATTTGAAAGGCTATTTATAGTGGCACGGAAACTACAAGCAGGAAAATTCCCGCTCATATACCAAAAGAAATCCTCCGCTATTGGATTTACATCCTGTCGTTGAACATGGGAGACAAGGGAGTCGCCAAAATTAAATGATGGCACGCTATGGATGCCGAAGCGTCAGAGACGTGCTTTGAGTAGGTAAAAAGGCATTTTGAGGCTTGACTAAACGCAACAAAACCATGGAAGGGATGGGACGAGGATATCAAAATCCTTCTTTCCTCCTAAGGAGTCGAAAAGCAAGATTTTGAGGGGCTATTGTTGGGGCCAGTTGTTTAGAAGGCACTGTTGAAACTGTATAAACAGGGCCTATGGCCCAATCCGAGGACACTAACCGGTCTGAGAATGGTCAACTAAGGTAATAACGGGAATGACACGGAAAGAAGAAATAAAGGTTATTTATGATTGTCCCAAATACGTCCGAGGTGAAAAGTCACCTCGGAAATATAAATCCGATGTGATTAAAACCTTCCTATCATCTTGAACATTTCTTTAAAGTTGCATCATAACAGGGAGTCGGACATTGGATAAGGGATGAGGGAGGAATATAACAAATATCTTTGAGATCTGTTACCTCCACATTATATTTCCCAACTAACTCTCTGGCCGCATTAATGTGGAGGTGATACCTGAACAATGGTCGAGTAGCCTTACAGCTACTAGTTGAGAGTTCAGGAAGACGTTGGATAGGACAGGAAGAAGTTCCTAGAACCCAAGCTACATGTGTATAGTAAAGATGATATCCAAATCATGGTATATAACATGGAAAGATAGCCTAGAGAAAAGGATCGGAAAAACACCAGGAAAAGCCTTGAGAGCAAATTACTAAACACTTATAGCTTTACTCGTTAATAATTGTTACAACAAAATTATAGAGGTTATGCCGAGGATAATCTTTTGATCTTATATCCACATTAATTCTTCCAAATCACCTACGATCGTTATCTCTTTTCTACAATCAGGCTAGTTCTTTCTCCCACGCTCTACAAATTTATTGTTTGGGCTTGTTGGGCTAAAACTCAATCATGTTTAGGGTCCAAGCCAAAATTGGCCCTTACAGTACCCACAACCAAATTATTTGTTGAGAAAATATGTGTCATTTTTTTGTTTTTTAATATTTGATACAAGCTAAAATGGTTGATAGAATTAATTTTCGTGATCAACAAGAAATTATATTAAGATTGTAAAAAATGGTTCATATTTTATGCCAAGCATGTGTGTCCTTCTCATACCACTCTCCTTCTCCACCACATCACAAACACCATCACTTCCCTCAACTTACTCTACACCGCCATCATTGCCACCTCCCTCCCATTAAAAGATTAATTTGTGCCTCTATGCCTACTTCAAGTTTTTTTGTGTTTCCATCAATTTTTACTTAATTTCCCAGCACCTTATCCTCCTCCCCACCATTCTCCCGCCACCACTATCATATCCCCTCTTTTGCATTGCCAACAATAGCACTATCTCCAACACCCACTTGTATATACAGCTACCACCACCTCTCCCCTGCCACCATAATAATAGGTTGAGCTGGGGTTCGAGAGAGACAACCCCCCCCCCCTCCCCCACAGACCTCACCCAAGAAACCCTCCTTTATTGAGCCCTAGCCTCCTCCCCCTTACTAAAAAAACCCTTCCTCTCCCACAAAACCAATTCCGTTGATCTTAATTTGATGTAAATAAAATCACATAAACATAAATTTGAAAAAATAAATTACTTTTTTGATAGGATGTTATACAATTTTTTAAAATCTATCAAGATTCATAGAAAACCTTTTTAGATATTGTCATACTTTTAACACTTTCTACAATTTTTTTTTTTTTCAAAATATATACAATTAATTATTTTATAACTTTTAATGGTAGGATGGTATATCTGCAATTAACTAAGATTATTGATAAACTTGAACATAATAATAATTCACAATGGAATACAAATCTCATGTCCCACGTTTTGTGTTTTACTTTATGTTGCCATGTGTCTAATGTTTTTCCTTTTAAACTTCAATAATTTTATAAGGAAAGTAGAAAAGAATATATGGTAAGTTATAATTAGTAGAGTATAAAGTGAAACACAAAAAATAAGACATAAGATTTGTATTCATCACAATGGAATTCTAAATTGACTCCTTTTAAGGACATTTTATGAATCTTCCCGTTATTGTTAACAAATTTTTTTTTTTTTTTTTTTAATATCTCAATGATAGAGACTAGATTTGAAGATTTTGTCAATAAAAAGTACCACACATCTTCATTAGGTACAATTTTATTTAAGAGTTTAAGTTGTTAACAATTGCAAAATTATACTGACGCTTACCATTGGTAATTATATTACTCATGAAATGACACATCTCCCGCTGAAGCAAATTGCTATATCATCGACTCTTAAACTTGCTGATCTATCTTGAAATTATACTCTGTAGCACATACTTGGACATAGAACTCAAAAATATTTGGCTACTATCTACAATGTAGGTTGTATTCTCACGCCCTGGAAATGTTGCTGCACTCAACAATCCATATCAAAGTTTCCATCAGAATCTTGATTCTGTTCCCAAAAGAGAGATTAATCCTTCATATTAATGCTCAACCAACCTATATTTAGTTCATTTTCATGTTCTGGCTTTCATTAGAATACTTTAATTTCATTAGTTGCTTCTCCAATGTTTTCTTAATCATGGGTGAAATACTTAAGAATGGTTTGAGATTGTACTTAAATTATATGGCATCTTTCTTTACTTTATTTCACTTGTTCATTATCTAAGAATGAAATGCTAATTATGCTATAGAAAAAATGGTAAGGAGAGGCTCTCTTTGCTTTATATGGCTTCAAATTTCCGGAGGCGGTTTGGTTTTGATAACAACCTCCTTGCACATATAGGGAATGCAAGGGCACTAGAATTGTTTTGGTGAGATTAAAATGGGTTTGGTTGGAATAATTTGTACCTAAGAGAAAATGAGAGTTTAGTTGATTCCAATTTACTCAATTAGTAAATTCTCTTGTTGTAAAAAAAAAAAAAGACATAAGTTCAAATCTTTCCTACACAAATAAGGAATCCATTAGTATCTTGACATGATGATAAAAACATTCATCATAGAGTAGACATCAAATCTTATCAAATTTATTTTTAAAAATAAATCTTCAAAAAGTTGTACCTTTATAAAATAAGTTAACGTAATTTATAAACTAAATCATAAATAAAACTAGATGACTAAGTCGATAATCTTAGTTGAATCAGGGCCGACCTTATGCCATTGCTCTGGCCTGGGGCCCCCTTATAGAGAAAGGACCCCGAAAGGGGGGAATAAGGTCCCAGAGCACTACTCAGGGTTCCCAAAAGTTGGTGGACCCCACGTGGGACCCATGTGTGGGGCCCACCCCCTTTGTGAGAGCCCTGAGCAGTACTCTAGACAGGAGCGGAGCTGTGTGCGCCCCACAAGAGTTTTTAAAAATGCTATAGAGTAGGTAAATTTAATGCCCCAATTTAGTCTTATCATGAGCTGGCCACCCCAGCACAAGATTTGCCCCCCCAACTTGTCTTTGCGCCTTAGTTTTTACATGTTTTCATCTTTTGCCCATTAGTTTTTCCCCTTCTCCCTCTGCACATGTCGGCCACCTATATTTTACTAGCTTCTTTAACTGAGCTTTTATCAAAATATTTTATAGCTTTTACCTTCCAATCACCCAAAAACTTTTTATCTTTAAGTACTCTCACATTCTCTTCAATGTCACTTCATTTAAACTCCTCCTTAACAAAGCATATCCTAAGAAAAGATAAATATTGATAGGGGACATTTTGGCCTGGGAATTTTCTAACTCTTTTACCCTTCGAGTTTGAGTTGCCCTTCGGTCCCTCTTTATCCTTCAGGTTGGAAGTCTTCTTTGGGTTTGATTGCTACATGACATCGGCCAAGTCCCCCACTTACGTACACTGTAAGACGAGAAAGCACCCGTCGGGTTGCACAAGAATGATGATAGATTACACACTGTTAGACGAGAAAGCACCCGTCGGGTTGCACAAGAATGACGATAGATTACACTTAGCCCCACACCGTTTACTTGTTCTCCACTCATGTATCCCTATATGGAAAGAACTTACACACCACGTCCAAAGATCCCCCTACATATTCATATTCTTTAAACATGGGAAATAAAGTCCTAGTAATGTTGTTTGTATTTTTTGGAAATACGTGTGAGTAAAAAAATGTGTGAAAAAATGTGTAATGTTATTTAAAAACTGAAAACGTATGTTTAAATAAATGTACCAAATGGGGCCCTAAGATCTCGGAACATTCACTCTGTATCTTCCTTACCATGAAAAACCCTATGTTCATGGGATCACAGTCAACTCTACACCACTATATATAAACTAAGCTTCCTCTTCTTAAGGGTATGTGAGATTTCCAAGTTCTTATACTTTTGAGTTATTGGAGATTCCTTGATCACTGACTTAACCTTCGGAGGGTCTTTGGCCGACACCCCAACAATGCTCTCTTTAGTTTCTTTGTTCTTTTTTATCTTTAGGTACCTCATTCAACCCGCGTGTGGATGATCAACTCACTGACAATTTTGTGCATTATCAATTATCTTCCTTAACAAAGAGTTTTATAATATGAAGCTGTGTGAATTTTGAGAGGAACATAATTTCTGTTTTACCTTTTCATTTCTATTATAGTTCAATATTTATTTACTAATCTTATGATTATGGTTTATGGTTTTCTTATTAAGTTAAATTTCTATATATTTGAGTGGTACAAAAGTGATCTTGAATTTATTTTTTCACTATAGTAATCTAATTTGGTTGAATTTAGATTTAATTTATTTTATGGTTGCTAACAATTATTTTATTATATTTAATTTATATTAATATTATTTTTTCTTGCAATTTAGTCTAGCTTTATTATATACTTATATTTTATTTCTATGAATGTTTTGGACTTATTGTTAAGTTATGATTTTTCTCATAACATTTGTATTGGATTATTCCATGACAAAAAGTGTTGTAGTTGCATAAATTTATTTCCTTGTATTTTTGTGGGATTTATTTGTATTGGATTTAGTATTAAGTGGTGGAGATTTGATCAAGACAGTTAAAAGTCACATGAGGAGCACATGCCGGAAGCTGAAGAGTCAAGTGCCAGCTGTGGAAGTCGAAGAGTCACGTGCTAGCTATAACTCACAACTCAGGTGACCCTCGAAGTTGACCCGCAAATTTTCCTTGTTAGCAGAAATGTGACTTTTCGTATTTCCTCTCCACTCATACTATATATACACCCCTATTACCCATAGAAATGGTAAGGAGCCTATTGAAAGAAAAACCATAAGAGAGGTTTCTACAACACACACACCCATTGAGTTGATGTTGTGGTTTTTTTTTTTTTTTTTTTTTGGTTGTGGGTTGAATTTTATGGGTTGTAGTGGCTGAATTTTATGAGTTTCCATGGTTATGGGTGTAGCGACTAGTGGTAGTTGGGTTGATTTTATGAGTTTGATCTCCACAATTGATATGATTTTGCAAAAGCATCAACAAGAATATGCATACCACACATCCAGATTGTGCCCTCTCACATAATTTTGGATGAATTATGGGTGTCAAAGTAGAGATTTTTGGGGTGGATAGGATTTTCGGGACTAATTTTTTGGATGAATAGGTCTATTTCTAGGTCGGATAGGAAAGAAATTTTTCTGGAGAAAAATAGTTGTGATGGTTGGAAATAGGCAGTGAGTTTTTTGAGTTAACAATGAGAGACAGTAATTTGGTGTTCAGGTTTTTTTTTTTCCCCTCCAATGATGGTGAGTTTCAAATAGTGCAACTACTTTTTCAACTTTTATCTAACCCAAATGACATATATTTATGGACCATGACTGTTGTTGTTGTACACACTAGGAAAAAGATTTTGTCGTTCTTTCTTTTCTTTTCTTTTTTATCTTTTTTATCTGTGTATTTTGTACACTTGTACTTTAACGTCAAGTTGTATTTAAAAAAATAAAGTAGAACTCAATTTTACTAAAATCGAGTCCTACTTTATTTTTTTTAATTTTTATTTCAAAGAACTAGATACTACATATAACGAGTTGCATTTAAAATAAATAAAAAATGAAAATAAAAAACTACAGAACTCGATTTTTACTAAAATTGAGTTCTACGTGGTCTTTTTTAATTGAAAAGTCACATCAGCAAGTTCCACGTTGGCATAAAGCACATGGAACTCGATTTTAATGATATCAAGTTCTTCATAGAACTCAAGTTTGCCAAAATCAAGTTTTAAAACAATGGCATTTTACCAAAAAGTTTCAAAACATGAGCATTTTGCTACATAATTTTCTAATCAGGGGCATTTACCCACTTTAGCCAAAAATCATTTCATTTCTAAATGGAAATTTGGTTTACTTAAAAAAAAATTAAAACAACTTATTCAAGCTAGAAAAAAAAAATAGATTAATAAAATACAATGGAGTAAATTTTCTTATATTAACATATCACTTAGTATATGCATGAATGACTTTTATATTCTATATTTCTCAAGTACATTATATGATATGTTCGAAAGTGTATTGTTTGTCAATAAATAAATAAATAAATAAATAAATAAATATATATATATATATATATATATATATATATATATATATATATATATATGTTCAAGTGTACATGCATATGTGTATAAAAATTTTGTTCCCATTAAGTCAAATCTCGACTCTACACATTTGTTTATTTTAGGTAACTGAAATATTTATAATAAAAAAAAGGGCATAAAATCAAAATTTAATTAAGTGGACATGTTGTCGATACTGTATTTTGTCCGACTCCGATTCACATGTCAAAACAAAGTCTGGAATATTCAAAAAAAATTAGGAAAGGTGAAAAACCATGAATTTCAAAGCCAAAAAGGGAAAAAAAATAACATGCTTGAATGGCGAATCAAAAAGTCACAACCTTTTGAAAACCCACTTTATAGAAAATCTAACAAAAACCCTAACTGAGTGTGGTAAAAAAGTTGACTTTTTGGTCCGACCGTTAGATCATGTTGAATTTTGGAGCATCTCATAGGGCATGTTTTTTCCTTTGAAATGATAGTTTACAAGCCAAAATCAAAGTTAAAACGGATGAGATATCGCAAAAATACTGAAACCCTAATAAAGTCTTAACAGTATTTTTCAGGAAAACTAACAGTTTTTTGCCCGACTTCGTGCAATAAACCGTACCAATTGGGCAAAAACTAAGATGAACGGGCTGGTCCATATTGAAGAACAAGGTCTTAGCTAATTTCACCAAAAGGTCTTGATGATATTAGCTTCAGATTAAAAGATATGAATTTTTCAAGCGAATACGCTCAAAATTTTTCAGCTTTGCATCACCTCCTTTCCAAGCGCGATATCTCAATAACCGTAACTCCAAATTGAACTAGGTTACAACCATTGGAAACTAGACATCTAGAGCTTTCCATGAATATAAATTCCAAAGAAAACAGAGCTAAGAAAGGCTTCCAAATAGCTGCACAAAAGTCAGGCCAGAAGTTAGAAAAAGACGAATAATGTTACGAGGCCATAACTCACTCACACCTAATTCTAGAAACCGTGAAGCTCTTGAATCATATGAACATGAATCTCCTGAAACACAACAATACACCATGATCATTGTATGCAGAAAAGCATGAAATGCATATGAAGCAAGCATGATGTAATCAAGCAAATATGGAGTTAAGAAACAAACCATGACTTGATCAAACAAGCAATCACTATAAGGTAGTGATCACAATGCTCATTCACACTTGGAATGAACACTTAGACATACAGGCTAATAAGCTCAATGCAAATCACTTGCATGCCCAACACTCAACCAATGCATAATACACTAAGTATATGCATCTAGGAACAATCCTACAAGGGCATAAGAGTGACAGTACTTAAAAGGAAAATGCATGACATTTAGTTAGAAATATTGATTAAACAATGCATAAAGGCTGCATAAAAGCATGGTACACACCATAAAGCCTACAAATAATGCATAAAACATAACCCTAAAAGCTTACAAAAGCAACATGGGTACAAAATACAATATATACTTAAAAACATCATCAATATATAGAATATACCAAAGTTTCAAAAAGCATCCATGAGTTATAAGTTTAAAAACCAACATTACCCATAATCACAGTGAAACAAACCCAACCCATAATAACAACAATTGTCCAAAACACAAAAACTATAACCATAAACAAAAATAAAGATGGGTATAAATATATGTGTATTATACACAACTCCCCCTTTCTGTATGCACACTCCTTCTCATTCTTGTGTTGTTCTCCCCCTAACTATGTGCTTCTGTTCTCCCCCTTTTTGGCACAAATAGCTAAAGGCTTTCTTTGAGCGTCTGTTGAATAGCATCCAGTTGTGTCTTAATAGTTGTGAGACGCATCTGAGTTTGATTGTGAAAGGAGTGAAGAAGTCGTTTTAACTCAGATATCTGATGAGCCACATTTGTAATCAAGTGGCTTTGCTTGGCTGTTTGAAACCCAGGAGGAACGGATGAAGTGCCAATTGATTAAGCAGGTGTAACTGGAGCATGAACTTGTGGAGTTTCATATGTAGGTGGCTCACTCTTAGGAGTTCTAGAAGAATGACTCTTGCTTGCTTGGAGAGTGATCATAGAAATTGGACGCGGACGGGTCATCATTTTTCCATCTGAGGGAGGATTAATACTTTCACGAAGAATGAACTTCATAATGAGACTACAAAATGGAATACATCCACGTGCTGCTGATCAAGCCGCAATCTTCCTTATGCTTTGAAAGATGTGGGCACAGATGTCAATGGACACTCCTATAATAAGATCACATAGGAATTGAGCTCTTCCTAGATTGATGAAAGTTGTGTTGGACAGTGGATAAAGATTGGAAAACATGATCAACTTCAAAGTAGTCAACTCAAGTGCAAACTTGGCAGTACTTATAGATGAGCCTTTACTAGAGACTTCATGGTCAAGTCCAAGAACTTGTAGAATGTTGTGAATCTCTGGAGTTCTATCATCATAAGGAGTTAGATTCACATTCTGAGGTCTTGTGATGTGGAGAATATCAACTATGGAGTTCGGGTTGATGATAAATTCCTTTCCTCTCACCCAGCAAATCAATTCAACTCCAAGGTCACTAATATTGGAGTAGCATTCTTTGACCAGTTCATCCATTAGGTCTTCAAAATTTCCGAATAAGGCTGCCCAATCTCTTGATTCAAAGATCCGAGGGACAAAAGTAGTCTTCAAGGTGTTGAACTCAACCACACGTTCCACTATAGGAAAAGCCAAGTCAAAGATGCTTGAGTAGATGTGTGAGTTAAGAGGGGTTCTAAATCTCTCACAATTGGAGTCTTTAGATGATTGAGATGATAGTCGAGTCCATTTAGCAATCGGAGTTGATTGATCACTGGGCATAATGTTTTTGCCTTTAGGAGAACGACGAGTCATCTGCAAGAGACCAGTCACACAGCAAAGAGCCAAAT
The DNA here is from genome assembly GCA_023055345.1 of Quercus wislizeni. NCBI lineage: Eukaryota > Viridiplantae > Streptophyta > Magnoliopsida > Fagales > Fagaceae > Quercus > Quercus wislizeni. Next base: position 4,746,148 of record JALGQJ010000022.1, read on the forward strand.
GCAATACCACATGGCACACACATTAGTTTGATTAGATTCAGGTATAAGAATGTGAAACAGGGAGATTTCACTAAAAAATCAGGTTAGAGACAAGTAGTCAAAGGCAACATGGACACGATAAGTGGAATACGCAAGCAATTATGGAGATTAACATCAATACCTCAGAATCAAGTGGCCACTGAGCAATACAAGGATTCAAATGACAAATAATGTGATAGAATACCATAAACATGATATGAATGAAATAACCATTATCATGAAATAGTGCACAGACCCCAGACAACATACAAACATCAGTAATAAAGTTAAAAACACTAACTCTCAAACAATGAACAATCACCAAGATAAAGCAGGCCCTTGAATGAGTATGACATTTGACAAAATCATAATGACCCCAATACACTCATAGAAACAAGAAAAGCAGACTCAAAACATGGAAAATGAATTGAGACAGAGAAAACCCATACCTTTTTTTGAAGATTTGAGAAGAAATGATGCAAAAATGGAGTTTGATGAGGGTTTGGGTCAGTTTCAGTTGAGAGAGAAATGGGGAAGATAGTGAATAGTCACAAAAATTCGAGGGAAAAACTGAAAACGTTTTAAAAAACTGACCCAGTTTTTGCCAAACACGCGATTTTCGCGACTGAAGTGAGTCGCCAACAAGTCGCCAGGTCTAGCCGCCAAAACACTCAAAGACAAAATTGTAAAAAATTTTCTAAATGTTTTTCGCGACTGGAAGCTCTACCCGCGAGGGAGTCGCGAGCTGAGCCACAAAAATCTCTATGTACCCCTCGCAACTAGACCCTTCACTCTCGAACAAGTCACCAAAATTAACACGCGAGCATGCGGCTGAAGTATGCGGCTTGGGTGACCCGCGACTGAGTCGCCAAAACAGGGCAACACTGTTTTTGAAATTTTTCAGTTTTTGTAAAAACAAAATACTTTCCAAAAATACCTAAAACACTCAAAAATCTTTTTGTGTTTAAATCAACAAAGATTGAGCATGTGAAAACACATTTTAACAAATACAATCACACAAATGAATATAGCATTCATTGAACATAAACTTGTGTGTTATGTGTGGATATCATCAATGAGATAGTCCTTAGTCTAGTGTGAAGTTTCAATAATCAATTCAACCAAGGCATACACAATTAGCACTAGATCATGTGATCCATCTCAATTATAGAAGTATGCATATATGACCTCCCACAAGACTTGATAACATAACTTGGAGCTTTACATTTGACTCCATCATTAGATCTTTTTGATCTTTTTGACACAATTACATCTCATTGTGAGAATGTCTTTTGATATTTCTCCTTGATGGGATAGCCTTTGGCCTTTTGAACAATCATATACTTTATTTTTTGGTCGCTTTCCCTTTTTCCTAGTCGAATACTAGTATGTGCGACAGACTTTTGCAGCTTAATATCTCTTTTCATTTGGAGATTTACATTTGGAGAGCTCTTTTTAGCAAAAAAAAAAAAAAAAAAAAGAATAAAAAGTAGGAAGATATATAGGCATAAGTCTATGCATATCTCAAGATCAACAAAAACCATTCACTAATCATTCATGACAAATTTGAAGATCTATTTACAACATTCACATAAATTTCAAGATTTCTTTCACAGTGATAAGAGTGCAAAGGAACAGGCTACACTCGTAAATGCACAAAGCCATTAGCACAAAGGTACAAGGCAAAACAAGTTTTGAGACAAAACTCAACAATGTCAATCAAACTTTTGATTTTCTACTTTTTATGTGGTTTTTTGGATTTTTGACACATAAGAATGAAAAGATCGATCAAAAGCAATATTAAAGACAATTTGTATGAAAGAATGCAAAAACAAACAAACAAATTTCAAATCACATTACCAATAAGCAAACAACCAAACAAAGTCACAAAGCATAGGAAGTATTAATGCATGGACATGTTGTAGTGCTTATGCATGAGTACCCTTTTTCACCCACACGTCACTTGCGTTTGGGGTGATATCCTTATAGGATTGGGTACGGGAGTTAGGGCTTTCAAACCTTCGTGTGAAGCGTTCCAAACAGTTAGTGAATGCCCCAATCATCTTCATCACATCCATCACTCCGGGATCACCTCTTCGACCTCTTGATGGTTCACCAACCCAATTTCTCCTGTCATTCTTAGGTCCTCGAGACCTTGGAGCACTTGCATTATTCATTGCTCTCAGCTTTTGACAAATTGGTCGAGTGTGCTCTTGAAGTCCACAGTGGTGACACACATAGGATGATCTAGGACTTCTTTGTGATCAGGGATGAGACTTGGCTTGGGATTCAGACCTGCCCATAGATTGCTTATGAGAGTTGTTCAACATCCGTTTATCATCCACATTCCTCTTTTCCTCCATCTTGGGCTTCTCAGCAGTAGGACTAACTTCAATTTGCTTTTTGGCCTTTATAAACTTCACTTCTTTGGTGACACTGCCTGATGTACTACTTCCTCCAGTATATCCAAAACCGGACTTGTCTAAGAACTGTTTTTGAGATAAAATGACATCATTTAGCTTCTTGGTGGAGACCCTCTCTATCTTGGCATTGGCTTGCACAACCTCTTGCTCAAGAAATCTCACTTTTGTGTAAACTTCTGATAACTCACCATTCAGCTTCTCTATCTCACACTTAGCTTCCTTATGACGCATTAAAAGACTCCTATAGTCCTCCTTGACTTTCTTCATCTTCTTCACAGCCACCTTGGCCACACGTGCATACTCTCCTGATTTTTCAAGAAGAGAATTATAATTCTCTTGAAGAGAGGCTACATTCTCATCTTCTTCAACATCCTACTCTTCCACAATTCCTATAGATTCTTCATCACTATGTTCCCCAAGTTCTTGCATAAGCAGATTCAAGTCCTCCAAGGACTCTACATGAGCAACAGTCATAAATGCGGAGTAATTTCCTTCTTCATCACAGCTTTCATCAGAATCAGAATTTGAAGAGTCCGAGTCACTAAGTGTTGTGGCATACACCTTGCCTTTCGATTTCAAATAATTCGGACATTCTTTCTTAAAGTGTCCATGCCTGTTACATTCAAAACAAGTGATATCTTGTGTAGATTGGGATTTTTTGAATTCCCTTTTCTCCCTTCCTGAACTTTGAAATTTCTCTTTATCACCAAATTTACCACTATTTTTTAACATAAAAAATTTTCGGAAATTCTTTGCAAGATAGGCAACGTCCTTTTCGACTGTATCATCATCCGAAGAGTCATGAACATCCACCCTTTCATTTACAGTCTTGAGAGTAAGGGATTTGCTCTTTCTTTGATTGGATAATGACAATTCGTAAGTCTAAAAAGAACCAATCAGCTCTTAGACTTTGATATCATCAAGGTCCTTGCTCTCTCCAATTGCTGTCACCTTGACACGAAAGCTTTCCGGCAATGACCGGAGAATCTTCCTTACTATTTTAGAATCCTCCGTTTTCTCCCCCAAATTGAATTTGCTGACAACTACTTCATTCAGCTTGCTATAGAAAAAGTCAAAGGACTCATCCTCACTCATTTTGAGCTCCTCGAACCAAGTGGTCAGCATTTGCAACTTGGTGTCTTTCACTTTCTTCGTTCCTTCGTAGGTGGTTTCCAATATCTCCCATGCTTTTTTAGCAACCGTAATGTGTGAAATCCTATGAAATTCATCTGGAGAAACACCACAAAAAATTGCATTCAAGGCTTTACTGTTAGCATTAGCTGCCACAAGGGCTGCTTTATCCCAAGTGGATTTAGCAGCCTCCGGCCTAGTCCAACCTGATTCTACGACATCCCAAACAGTATCATTAATTGAATACAAGAATGCCCTTATCCGGACTTTCCAAAAGACATAATTGTTTCCATCAAAAAATGGTGAAACATTCAAAGATTGAGACCGATCCATCTCAAAACGGGGTCAAGGATCGCACTAAGGTGTTTAAACCACAAAGAGTACAACCGCTCTAATACCAATTGAAAGTTCAAATAGTGTAAAATACACTATGAACGTTTAGACCCCCAAATAAAAAATTACCAATTCAAGCTATATGACAAACACAAAGTGTGCGAAAAATGAACACAAGCTATAAACAGAATTGATAAACAATCTAAGCCAATTTAAAATCACATCCACAGTAGAAAATAAAAGGCAAAGATAAGGGAAGAGAGATGCAAACACAAGGACAACACAGCGATGTGTTATCGAAGAGGAAACCGAGGCCCTTAGTGTAAAACCTCTCAGCCGCCCTCCAAGCGGTAAGTAATCCACTAGAAAATGTAGTTAGGATACATGAACAGCAATAGACCCTCCAAACCTAATCTACCCAATGTACCTAAGCCCTCCAAGCTTCTTGCTCCAACGAGATTACGCCGAACCTATTTCTTTTCTAACTTCCCAGATTCCACTACTTGACCATAGCATCAACCAATGTGAAATTGGTTCATTCCTAACTGTTTCCCAAAGCACCAAACAACCCTCTCACAGAGATGGATATGGTGAGAAAAGGTTTTGGTAATGAGCCTTTCAAGGATTTGACAATGGAAAGGAAGAGAGTAGAGGAATTTGAAGAGTCTTTTAAGTAAAGATTGTGGATGAGTTAATCTTGTTTTCTCTAGGGTTTCTCTCTCAAAATTCTCTCTGGAAGCTCTCTCTGAATCGTGGGGGTATAAGGGTATATATATAGTAGGGTGAGAAGGAATGTGAAAAGTCATATTTTGCCAAACAGGGTGTTTTGGCGGCTTGACCTCGCAACTGGGTTGAGTTGCGAGTTCAAGCCATGAGCAAACGGCCTGGCCAGCCTGGGACTTTTGTCCTATAGTGAACAGCTGGCGCAACGCTTCAGCTTCTGGCATGCTTGGCATGTGTGCTTCAATCTGGCGGCTTGCAACCGCGAGCCACCCGCAAAATCCAGCCGCGAGTCCCTGCTTCTTTGCACACACTTTTGCAATTTTTCACACTCTCTCACACACTACCCTTACATGATTCCCACCTAAATACAGGATTTCTAATTGCTAAAATACAAGCAAATTTGGCACGGAATAAAGCCAACAAGATGGTTGATTAAATTCAACCTTAAATGTGTGTGTGTCTTTTTTTCTTTTTCTTTTTCATCAATATATGAAGTTCTCTTTTTATTAGATTTTATATAATTTAAGTTTCTTAATGATCACCCTCAAAAAAAATTCCTGTAGCCGCCATTGGTTGTAAATGGTTATTCTTATATGTTGTTCTTGTATTTAACCCTTTATTTCAAGCTTTAAATGTTATTGTTAGTTATTATATTTACTTTTTTCATCCTAGATGGCCATTGGACCATCATCCTAGGCCATGAATGGGAAGTACCCTTAGGGGGAAGGAATCACATACCACCTAAACATCTAGGATTTTATTTGGTGTCTTTTACATTCTTGCAACCCCTTTTATTTTCTTGCACATCCCCATCCCCTTTTACTTTTAATGCTCTATATGTGTGTGTGTGTGTGTGTGTGTTATATGCAAACACCTAAATAATAAAAAAGATTTTCTATAATTCCCTTTTAAATGGTGTTTAAACCCCCCATTAGAGCACAATATGGGTATGTCACATAAGAGTGGTGATGGTGAAAGAACTCCCACTTCTTTATGTTGAAGGATCCATAAGGCTTGAAGGGAATTAGACTCTATTTAAAGGGAAAACAACCAAAATAAAATAATTTAATCAACTTTACAATATTCCAACCTTTTACTTTTAATGTCATTTACATTTCAAGCTTTTACATTTCAAGTCTTTATTTTTCTTGCAATTTATATTCCAAGTCTTTACATTTCAAGTTCTTTACTTTCTTTCTTTTTTTGGTGAAAAGGATACTTCAATTAACAACTAACCAGCCTCTAAAACAGAGGGAACAAAACGATCATACAGAGCTCCTACCGAATCAAGGCTAAGGAGAAAACCTACATCCGGAGGGGGAAAAATTAAAATAGAAAAGTCTTGGCTAAGCAGTGCACCCCTTCTAGCAAGGGCATCTGCACATTTATTAGCCTCTCTATAACAATGTTGAATTCTTACACAAGGAATTGGTTTCAAACTTTCCCTACAATCAGAGACCAAGACATCTATTCCGTTAGGATTGTCCAATTCCTTATTCAACAGATCAACAACCAGTTTTGAATCTAGCTCCACAATTACTGCTGGAAAATTGAGGGCTGAAGACAAGCGAATACCATCTCTGAGTGCCCATAGTTCAGCTGCTACACTCGTTGTAATACCAATCGCTTTAGCATACCCCTTAATCCATTCACCCCTCTCATTTCTAATTAAACCCCCTCCACCAGCCAGTCTGGGGTTCCCCATTGAAGAGCCGTCTGAGTTCAGCTTGACCCAATTGACAGGAGGAGGCAGCCATTGCACTTGGATTTTAAGCTTAACCGGATTATGCTTCTTAGTCATCCCAAGGTACAAGAATTCTGAAGCCTTGGCCATAGTCTCACGTTTCAGATCCTTGTGATGGTGAGGATTGTCAAAAGCAATGCAATTCCGATGCAGCCAAAGAGTCCACACCGCAAAGGGAAAAAGAATGCTCCAACTGATATTCGAAGAAAGACTAGACATGGAGGTTTTACAGTTCAAATTCAGCCAATCCACTAATTGCAAGCCATAAAATAGGTTGCTTTGGAATGGTGAAGAGAGGGAATTCCAAAAGGATTGAGCCTTAAGGCAGTCCCTTAGGGCATGGAGAATTGTTTCTGGCTCATGATTACACATAGGGCAAAGGAAAGGAATATCCATACCTCTTTGAGCAAGTAAGGCTCAAACCGGGATGCTTTGGTGACAACATTGCCAGAGAAAACATTTGATTTTCGGGAGAGTAGCAACTTTCCAAACCCAATCACCTTTGAAATGTTGCCATACCATGTTATTGTCACCCTTGTTGGCTAATCTGTAAGCTTCCTTGAGTTTAAAGTCTCCATTAGGAGATGAAAACCAAGATAGATGATCCTCTCCTTGATTAGAGAAAGGAAGAGGAGTGGCTTTCATTTCCAGAGCAAGAGACTTAGGAAAGGAAAAAGAAAGGTTTCCCCAGTTCCAACCCGAAAAATTTGAAATTTCCCTTAGAGAAAGGTTTTCCTCACCTTTATTCAAAGGACCTTCAATCTGACTTCTTAAAGTACCCTTATTCATCCACTTGTCAAACCAGAGAGAGAGGGAGCTGTTTCTACCTGCAGTCCACTTGGAGACGTTTAAGAAAGTAGCTTCACCTTTCTTTAGACCAATCCAAGTGGGTGAGCTGGTGGGAGGGCAAGCTGAGCTTCTAGTCCTTCTACGTTAACCTCTGTATTTATTCAACAAAACTCTAACCCAAAGGGAAGATTTCTCTGTGTGAAATCTCCAATTCAATTTGGCCAAAAGCGCAATATTTTTTAGATTGGCTGCATGGATACTCAAACCACCCTCTTTCTTTGCTTTTGCAATCTTGTTCCAGACAATAAGATGAACCTTTTTCCTAGATTCAGAAGTGCCCCACAAGAAGTTTCTATTTAATTTATCTATCCCCTGGAGGATTTTTGGGGGAAGGGCCGTGTGCTGCATCACATAGCTAGGAATGGTGGAAGTGACTGATTGGGTTAACACAATTCTACCCGCAAGGGATAGGAGATTTGATTTCCAACCTACCATCTTGCTTTTCATATGATCCAAAATAAATCCATAATCTTGACGAGTTCCTTTCTGCTTGATAGGAAAACCCAAGTACATTCCAAGAGAAGTAGTGGGTTTGAAACCCAAAATATCACACAAGCCTTCTTGCAAATCTTGGTCCACATTGGGGGAAAAATAGACCCGAGACTTCTCCTTACTGATTTTTTGTCCGGAGAGCTCACAGAAAGAATCCAAAACCTCTTTAATGGCAACACAATTTTTCCGATCAGCTTTGGCGAAGAGCATGAGATCATTGGCGAAAAAAAGATGTGAGAAGGTGAGGCCATTTTGAGAAGCTTTTATGGGATTCCAAAGACCCTCACTGCACTTATCTTCAATTAAAGCCCCAAGGACTTCCATACAAAGGATGAACAGGTAAGGCGAAAGAGGGTCGCCCTGTCGGATACCCCTTGAAGGTTGAAAAGCCTCCAAGGCTCCCCCGTTAAAGAGAATAGAGATTGAAGTGGTGGACACACAGCTCATGATCACACAGCTCATGATTAAGGAAATCAAGTGGCTCGGAAATTTAAATAGCTTCAAAGTATCACGAATGAAACCCCACTCAAGCCGCTCATAAGCCTTCTCCAAATCAAGCTTAATAGCCATGATCCCAATTCTTCCTTTTTTTTTTGTCCATGGAATGGATCAACTGCTGAATAATAATAGCATTATCCACTCCTTTCCTTCCCGGAACAAAAGCAGACTAAAGAGGGGACACAATGTCAGCTAAGAACGGACGAATCCGGTTTACAATGATCTTCATCACTACTTTGTAGATAGTGTTGCATAAGCTGATTGGCCGGTAACTATAGAGAGATTCTGGATTCTTGCATTTTGGGATGAGAGTAATGAGGGTTTGGTTCAGGTACTCCGAAATCACCCCCGATGTAAAAATGGATTTCACCTCAGATTTTACAGAATCGCCTACCAACAGCCAAAAACGCTAGAAAAAACCTGCGTGAAGACCATCTAAGCCACAGGCTTTGAAAGGTTTAAGAGCCCAAAGGCCCATTGAAATCTCCCTGTCTGAAACCGGGCAGCTTAAAGTAGTCAAAGCATCTTCCTGAAGGTAGGTTTTCCAAGAAGGGGGGTCCCAATCAGCCAAGGTAACACTAAAGTGATCCGAGGTAAATAGCTCCAAGAACCCTTTTCTAATGAAGTCTACGATCTCTCGTTCCCCATTTAACCAATTACCCATCCTGTCTTTCATACATAGGATACGGTTACGCCTCCTATGAACAAGGGCTGAGGTATGATAAAAGGAGGTATTTCTATCTCCCTCCACTAACCACAGAATCCTAGCCTTCATTGCCCAAAACTCCTCTTCAAGCTTCGCAACTTCTGTGTATTCTAGTCTTAACTTTTTTTCTAACTCCACCAGAAAAAAATTTGGGCTAATCGACAAGCTGGCTTGAATGCCTTTTAGCCTAGCTTGGATTCTCTTCTTCCTGTGGAACAAATTTCCGAAGTGGTCCTTGTTCCAGCTATTAACCTTGCAGGTGAAAGTGGCCAAAGCTTGTTGAAGGGAAGAGGGGTTATGCCATGCTTCCTTGACTACATTCGAGAACAAAGGGTGAGAAAGCCACATTGGCTGGAACCGGAAAGGTCTTGGAGGGAGAAACTTTCTATTATTCTCAAAACGCACTTTAATAGGGCAATGGTCCGAATGCAGCCTCTGCAAGTGTAAAACAGCAGCTTCGGGAAAGATAGAGCTCCAATCAGCATTCACAAAGGCTCTATCAATCCTTTCCTGGACTAAATGAGAGAAGGGGCGACGATTGGAACAGGTGAAGCGGGGGCCAGAAAAACAAATATCTATCATTCTGTAAATATCTAGACATTCCTGAAAACGAAAGGCTCTATTAATGTTGATCAAATTTCCCCCAAATTTGTCCTCTCCCATGAGCACCTCATTAAAGTCCCCTGTTAAAACCCATGGCATGGAGTGGAGACCAGCCACTGCTTCCAGATTTTCCCAAAGGAGGCGTCTTTCTACAAAACGCGGACTAGCATAGATGGCAAACAACAGCCATGGAGGGTGAGTTGAAGAAGAAACAACAGCGTGGATTTCCTGTTCCGTGGAAGCTAACTCAGAAATTCCCACTTAGCCAGAGTCCTAGAGAACCCATAGACTGCCAGTGAGACCAATAGAGTTTGCAATAATTGCCCCATCAAAATCAAGCTTCTCCGAAATCCTTTTTGCTCTCTCTCCACAAACTTTAGTCTCAACAACAACCATGATAGCAGGGGAGTGTAATCTAACCATCTCATTTACAATTTCACAAAAATTGGGGTTAAGAGCACCCTGACAATTCCAGATTAACATATTCATTGATAAACAAAAGCGAGAGAAAGGAAAAGCAAGAGTTAAGAGGAAAATTCACCTCCTTGCTCCGATTTCATATCTGTATCAGCCGAAGCCTCATCATCTCGCATGCTAGGACCAAGCTCTTCACTCCGATTAACATTCGCTTCTGCTACGTCGGATTTATTCGGACGAAGAGATGGATCAATATGTTTAAGGAGTTCCTTGGGAATAACCAATGGAGCTGTCTCTCTGCCTTTGATGACTAATTCCCCTTTAGTAGCTATGTGTTTGGACTTTTCAACTACAGAAGCCAAATCAGGCTCACGGTGATGTTGGGAGCACTCAATAGGTGAATCAGCTCTCATAACCTCCCTAGCTGGTTGCACAGCCTCTTCATGGTCTTCCTTAGGAAATCCAGCTCCCTGGCACGCCGATTCAGCCCCTTCTGCCTTAGACCCACTTGCCATGAAACCCACGAAATTCACTCCTTCATTCAGGTCAGCAAAGCCATTTATCCCAAACGGCAGCGAGGAGCTGGTTGCAAAACTTGTGGAATTCACAGCTTTCCACACTGATGCCAGAGATTGACAAGTTGAGTTCAGGCCAGACAGCCCTGCTTGACTCAGTCTAGGTTTCTGACTTCCTCCCAAAAACTTACCTTTAGGAGCACGAGCCTTTGATTTGGTTAGGATAGTCTTTGGAGCTATGTTGACAGCATTAGAATCCAAAGTGGCTTCAGTTGACGCAATAAAAGTGGTCAGGGCTTTCTTGTCTGTTGCTAGGCCAAGAAAGGAAGGGCCCGTTAGGGAGTGCACCCTGCTATTAGGCCTATTTGGGCTTTGTGCATGAGACCCCGATTGAGGGTGCTGTTCAGTGTCTTTTATAATTTTCTTCCCAGGTTTCCGTTTACGTGAAACAAGAGTCCAGGGACCGAATGCGCTCTCGTCTTGTCTTGCTTTAGTTTCTGACATAGCATGCACCAAAGATTCCTCCGTCACGGTAGCACTTTCGGCGTTGGCCGGAGACTGCACTTTGTAAGGACAGCCCATGGCTTGGTGACCCACTCTGCCACAAGAGAAACAGAGAGAGCCAAGGCCTTCGTATTGCACCTTCTGTCAAATCCCACCAATGCGTATCAAATTGACTAGGGGTTCGTCCAAGTTCACTTGAACACACAATCTCGCAAACTTACCCGTGGATTCCGACGTTGTGTGCGTGTCAATTCTGAGGACAGGTCCAATGGCCTTACCGATATCTTTAAGGACTGAAACTTCGTAGTATAAAATTGATAACTCCGACAGACGAATCCAGACCGCAATAGCTAACAGATTCGCCTCCAAAGGTATGAAGTTTGGTTCCCATCGCCGAATGGAGAGATAATGCCCTCCAACAAACCATGGTCCAGTCCTTAAAACCTTGGAATGATCCTCATTTAAAGTGAATTGAATGAGAAAGAAATCTTGTCCGAGGGCAATACAATCCATCTTACCCGTAGGCTTCCACATACCAGTTAGCTTCGATACAAGATAATGATAGCCTACCGTTTTCCCAAAAACCTTAACAATAAGGCCATTATTCCAGGCAACACGAATCTTGGCTTTCTTATCACCAGAAAGCTTTACCACCACCTCCCCTGGAAGCAACACTTCCTCATCTTCTATATCAGACTCCGCTTCTGTCTCCATAACATTCTCGAAGTTAAAAGCTTGTTCAAATGCACCCGGAATATCTCCGATCAGTTTTTCTTTGTACGAGAAACCTTCACCCCCTAAACGGGGAGAATGTTGTTCCAAGGAAACTCTATCGCGATTGTTCTCTTTAACCTTCTTCGTGCTCTTTTGTAGTTCATCATCTTCTTCCCTAGACCTAACGGCGGACTCACTCATTATACTCTACGGTAAACAACCTAGTTGCTAGCAAGTAATTTATCTTCTATTTAGTTCTTTACTTTCCAAGCTTTATTTTTCTGCACTTTATTTTGTTGTTATCTCTTTATTTATTTTGTTGATAATGAGCCATAAAGTAAAATGCTTGGGTGTACATCCTCCCTCAACACCTCCATTCTAAGAAATATGCTTTCTTTTTATATTTTTCCTCATCTTTTCAAGTAAACCTTTCAAAAAAAAAAAAAAAAAAAGGTGGTTGAAACCCGAAACTTCAAAGCAACAAAAAAAATGTTTTCAAAATGTCTTTCGTCCCTCAAAAATGTTCTCAAAAATGTTTTCATTTCGCAAAATGTTTACAAAATAATCTCCCTTTTTCAAAAGTGTTATCAAAATGATTTCTCTTTTCCCAAAAGTGTTTTTTTTTTTTTTTTTTCAAAGGGATATTTTCTTAAACACGTCAAAACATGTTTTACCTTTTAAATAAATGCCTTTCTCTCAAAAATAAGATTTCAAAAATAAATGAATCTAAAAAAAAATAAAAAAGACATCAAAAATAAAAATCTCATTTTCCTTTTTCTCCTTCGAAATCCGAAAATGGCAAGCAAGAAAATTGTTTTCTTCAAGAAAAATAATATTTCTACCACGTTGGATCCATCTCCTTTTTTTCCAAAAACCATGTTTTCAAAAAAGGAAATGTTTTTGCCACGCTGAATAAAAAGTTTTCAAAAAATAAAATAAAAGTTTTCAAAAGGAGAGTGTTTCCTTGAAACCTTTCACCCCAAAAAAAAAAAAAATGTTTCTTTTTTCCAAAATGTGGTAACTTTTTTTTTTTCTTAGAATAAGTGTAGCTGTGGCAGTTGTGTTCAAAGCTCACTTCCTTGAGTCTTTGAACACCCCATAAGCATACATTGATCCTAATAATTTTGGCACTAACTGTTGACACCCTATTTTGCAACTTGCATTTAACCTCACATGGAGGGTAAAAGGGTAATTTCACATTGGAAATATGAATCTTAATTCTGGTCATTAGATCCTTAATCTCATTTCACCAAAATGATCTTGATGTTGTAACGATCAAATCGACTGGTCATGAGCCCTAATCGGACCACCAGATTGAAAGTTATCATCAAATCAAGTTTTAATGGTTGAAATGCACAATCACAAATTGAGTCTGACTATATGTGATTATGAACAATTGATTTCAATTGGTTATAAGTATAATCAATTTGAGACCGATGATGTGTCATAATTTGATTGGTTAGGACTACATTCTATGGTGAGGTTGCATACACCTAATTAATTAGATAGTTAAACATTAATTATTCAATGAGTAATTTGTGCAATTATCTTTTAATTAGAGTAAATTTAGAACCAATTAAGTCTGAAATGGGAGTGATTGGTGCCATTTAATGTTAATTGGGAGCTAATTTGGGACATATTAATGTTAATTATGCTGAAACCATTTTCTAACAAATGACCTCTGCTCACCATTTCATAAATATCTCTCATAATATTTTGAATCTGTGAATGAGATTAATTTTCCCAGAAACTAGACATCCGGGGCTTCATTTTAAGCACAAGAATGAGACAATTCCGATCAGAATTGAGTTAGATATGATTTTTTGAAGTTAGCTCTACAAGCTGTTACAGCAGTTGCGGGAAAACCGAATTTGGCTTGCTCCTCATTCCCACCAATCTTTCCATTTAATGCACCAGATTTTCCCCAAGGCTAAAATGAGGACTAGGTTCATGATTCTTTGTCAACTCTCATTAAATGGCCTTCCATTCATATTTTCTCCACCACTACTATATAAACCCCCCCTCTCCTTCATTCCAAGGCACACAAAAAAACCCCCCTCTCTTCTCCTCTCTTGAGTTCTAGTGAAGTAGAGTAGTCTTGTCATATCTTGGTCTTCCTGAGACTCAAGGTATTGAGTGAGACTCACTCTTCCTCTCCTAACTCTTCTTTTCCTCCACCCTTAGGACCTCCCTCAAGAGTCTCCTCCTCCACCATATGGATCTTGCATGAAGGTATAATCCCTTTTCTTTACTTGTTTTTTGTGTTGTCATGATGGGAATTTAGGATTAAAGCATGATAGTAATTATTCAAATTCTCTTGAATATGTTTGAATGTTCTTATATGTTCTTCACATGTTCTTGATTGTTCATCACATGTTCATGCATAAACACTAGTTTTGATCTTAAATCCACATCAAAAATATGAAAAACATGTTTATTTAATAATTCTGTCAAATCCTTGAATCTAGGTTATCACCATCCACACACATTCACTAGAGTTTATTTTTCAATCCAAATGTCATGCTTAATTAATTGAATTAGGGTTTATCACATGCACACACATTAAATTCAACATGCAAATTGATTGATTGATATATTGGATGATGTGATATGAATGTTGGCCACCATAGTCTAGAAGACCGGTTTCACCGGGCAAGGTGGGTGCCTAACACCTTCCCACCTTGTAACATAGCCTCCGAACTTAGATCAAGGGTTAGTAGATCAAATGCTTATCCGTGTAATTTTTCAATTTCTAGATTGTAACTAGGAAATAAAACCATGTACTTTATCTTAGATTGTATCTAGGACCAAAGCCATGTAATTTTCCTATGATCAATGTAAATTAAATTACAAATTAATACAATGAGGAATTTTTCAATTATGGTTTTCTTGTTTTTCCAATAATTAAATAAGTGGCGACTCCATTGTAAAACCCCTAATCTAAGGGGGAAAATATAACTAGTCGAACCTCCATTTTGAGAGGCAACAACACGACTCCACCCATTCACGTGGGTTTGGCCCAACATATCATAAAACGGGCCGGGGGCGTGGTCTCTCACAGTGGCGACTCCACTGGGGATATTGAGGGCTAAGCTTCAATTAGGTTATGGTGGCCAACCATGTCATTGTTTGTTTATTACTTTTTTGTATATAATATATCTAATATGTCATTATTTTGCATGTCATGCATCATTTGCTTGAATGAAGTTTATTTTATTTGTGTGCTAGCCCGGAAGCCCGGTAGTATTAGCCGTGGATTGTGGTCTTCCTGAGACTCACATACCCAGCGGTGAACCTACCACCCACCGCGACAAGGATCATCATGGTTATACCATGGTGGTTCATAGGGACAAACTGTACCGTTCGGACCAACGCGGCGCTCCTGGCGTCACAAGTTGGGAGGTACGACGTCCTAGCTTGTGGGAACCTTTAACCTACCTTCTACCCATGTTGTAATGACCCATAGAACCTACCTTTAGGTCGGTCCATGTAAATTGCATTGCATTATGCATGTGTTTGGCCGTTGTTTGAACCATGATGACTCAAGTCCAACGCTTGAGCCCATCATGATTGTTTGAACCTTGTATGTTGTGAATGAACTTAAACCCAAAAGTCTAAGAGTGAAGGAAGCCCAATTTGTTTCTTGAATGAGTCTAAGCCCAACACTTGAGCCCATCAAAGGTGTACACGCATGATCAACTTCAAAGGCCAAAAGCTCACAAGATGCATGCATGAAGTGTAAGGTCAAGCCATTCAAGCAAATACCAAAAGATCATAATTATGGTTCAAGCCTTCCAAGTGCAAGCCCAAACCATTTCAAGCAAATACCAAAAGATCATAATCAAGGTTCAAGCCTTCCAAGGCAAGCCTAAGCCATTTCATCATAATCTAGGTTCAAGCATACCAAGCCTCAAGCATCCTAAATGGATCAAGAAGAAGCAAGTGGCCCAACTTTACCTTACTCCACATTTGGTTTGTAAAATCATGGTTAAGTTTAAAGTTTGTTTGTTTATTCCATGTTTCTATGTTTTTTTTTAATTCAAAAATTTCATGTAGCATTTAATGAGCTTTGTTTGTGTATATATATATTAAAAAAACAAAACAAAAAAAAAAAAAAATTCAAGATTTCCAAATCTTTCCCAAAAAAAGAGAAAAATTTTCAAAAAAAAAAAAAAAAAGTCTTTGGATTGGGGGAATTGAGCCCTTAAGTCATGGGCATTGAACTTCCTAGTGACTTTTTCAAAAAGGCCCATTTTTTTTTCTTTCAAAGATTTCAAGATTCTTTAAAGTCTTCTTTTCAAAATGGTACATGAGAATCCCTTGGACAAAACATTTTCTAAATCTTAATGTTTAAAGACTTGAGCAATCAACTTGTACCAAGGAATGATTAATTTCATTTGATCTATGTAAAGACTTTTGCTACTTGACTTAGAATATAAGAAGAAATGGTCTTAAAAGGCAATCAAAAAGACTCCATCCATCCGAAAATTCAAAAAGCTCATGTATTCATTCCAAATTTCTGAAAACCTTTGTGTCTCCAATAGAGCATTCATACTTTTTCTTTTAAGAGGAATTTATTAAAAGAGTTCAAGTCACTGTGCCTACAAGCAAGCATTACTAGGGATAGGAGGCCATCTTTGGTTAAACCAAATTATTTCCTATTACCTAAAATGATCATTATCCTTTGCTAGCCCATTTGAGCCTTTAAACACTTAGCCTCTTTTTTGCATGAACCCACTAAAATCTAAACCTAGGGTGGGAAAATTCAAAGTATGCATGCTCAAATCTCATGTTAAGGAGGAGTTGACTTTGTAGCTTTGAAGCTAATTGATAAAACTCTCCTAGAAGACATGAAAGACAAGTAGAGAAGAGAGATCATCAAAGAAAGATGAGCTTTCACTCAATCAAGGAAAAAGAAATGAAATTCCATCAATGTGAGAGAAAGCAAGATGTGCATCAAGTTTGAAGAATCTAAAATTCATCATTCCAAGAGGAATACAAGGTTCATCCAAAAGAGAGTTCATCGAGAAAGGAAAAAATTCATCAAGCATAGAAATGTGCAAGTGCATTAAGGTAAGAAAGAATTCTAGAGAGTGCATCAAAAGGACCAAAAAGCATTAAGTTAAGAAAAAAAGGAGGGAAAAATGTCCCCAAAAGTTCATTCAATAAAAAAAAAAAAAAAAAAAAGAAAAGAAAGCCCGCTAGGCTGAAAACCCAAAAAGGGCGGTCTAGGCAAAAGTTAGGGCCAAAAAAAAAAAATAATAAAATAAAATAAAGCCCGCTAGGCTGAAAACCCAAAAGGGCGGTCTAGGCAAAAGTTAGGGCCAAAAAAAAAAAAAAAAAAGAAAAGAAAAGAAAAGAAAGCCCGCTAGGCTGAAAACCCAAAAGGGCGGTCTAGGCAAAAGTTAGGGCCAAAGAAAAGAAAATAAAAGGGTAAAATCCTAGCAAATTGAAAACTGGAAGATGAAATCTGAAAAAGAAAAGGATTTTACAAGATGAAAGTCTAGAGTTATGATTCAAGAGGAATGAGCTTACATACAAATGTTGATACAAGTGACCAATGAAGACTCTTCTAATACTTGATTTTTGAGTAATGCATACTTGGGGGAAACATCATAGGGAATTTTGAGCTTTTTATATCTTTCATTTCATAACCCAAACCTGGCCTACATCACAACCCATGAGTAAAGACCTCCTTGAAGTCTTGCTAATTGTAGGCGCATCTTAAACTCTAATAATATTTTTCTCTAGAATTAAAAAGGAAAAGTGCTTAAAATTGTCAAACCCCCCAGGATGATATGTTCAAGGACAAAATTTCTCAAACTCTCAAATCCTCAAAATGACTCAAAAGAACTTCCAAACCTAGAGCACTCTCCTTGTTTGCACCCAACAATGTAATTCATAAATATTATCACATTTCACTTCTTGATTGCCTTTGGAGACCTAATCTGACGATGTTCAAAAGAAAGAAGCAAATTTTGTTTACATGAGTTTAATGATCTTGATCCTTCATAATCAAAGAGATTTGTTTGATTCTTAAACACTTTGATTTGCCAAAATGGTTGTTCAAAGGATCACCTCTTGTTCATAATAATAAAAAAAAAAAAAATCATTCTTTTTCAAAATCCAGTTCTCTTGAACTACGTCTTGACCTGATCCTCTATGAAAGAGGTACGTAGGCAGCCTTTCAAAGGCCCGGTCCCAATCACCAAAATAACCTCGGAGAACAAAGTCAAAACAATGTGACAAAATTGTTTGGGTGCATGTTAGGCTAAGCTTATTTGTTTTGCATCAAGTGTGCTTAAACTTGGGGCATTGGCCTATTTATATTGTGTGCAAATATGTTCTTCTCGCATGCAAGCATGTTTTCATTTGAGGCACCAATCCATTTTTTTGGCCAGCATGTCCACACTAGGGGCATTGGCCAAAAATGTTTTCTTGATAATTGGTTTCTAACAAGTTAGAGAAAGAAAGCTATTTTGCAGGAACCAATAATTGTGGACCGTGATCTTCTTTCATGTTCCCTAATGGTCGCAACATCAAATGAACTCAGGTTCAATCTAAGCATGGGATATGCCCCAAACTAAGGGCATTGGGTAAGTACTTCCAATTCATTTCAATGAATAAATCCATTGCTAATTGAAATTATCTTTTTGCAGGAATTGAGCAAAGACTTATCCAGCAATCTGCATCAACTTTCAGCCAAAGTTATTCTCATTCAAATGATAGGTTTTTCAAAAAAAAAGAAAAGAAAAAAGAAATCATCATGAATAAATAATCTTCATCACCTTTACTCCATCATCATCTTCATCTTCTTCACTTTTTTTTTTGATAATGAACAAATCTTCAAAAAAAAAAAAAAAAATTTTCAAAAAAGGCCTTGGGACTAGGGGCATTAGGTTCGTACTTCTTAGGTTTCTTTCAAAAAAAAAAAAAAATCAAAATTTTCAGTTCCTTGAAAAAATTCAAGATTTCTAAATTTTTCAAAAAAAAAAAAAAATCATCAATCAAATTTTTTCAATTCCTTGAAACAATTCAAGACTTCTAAATTTTTCAAAAAAAAAATTCAGGATTTCCAAAATTTTTTTTTTCAAAAAAAAAAATAAAATAAAAATAATCCAAAATTTTCAATTCCTTTGAAAAATTCAAGTTTTCCAAATTCAAAAAAAAAAAAAAAAAAAACTTTATTAAATTCTTCTACAGAAAGCTATGATCTTCTTCCACATTCTCCAGTGATGCAACATCAAGTCAACTATCCACCCTCAGCATTCATCGAAGCATGGAGTATGTCCCAAACTAGGGGCATTCGCCAGGTATGCCAAAGTCTTTTCAATGAATAACTCTGTTACTAATTGAAAGTATTTATTTTGCAGGTATTAGGGTAAAAGGCCCACACACATCGGTATGAATAATATCTTTCAATCCATCGGACCTCTGGGAAGCACGTCCAAAATTCAATCTTTGGACCTCTGGGAAGCACGTCCAAGATTCCAATCCATCGGACCTCTGGGAAGCACGTCCAAACTTCAATCCATCGGACCTCTGGGAAGCATGTCCAAATTCAATCCATCGGACCTCTGGGAAGCACGTCCAAACTTCAATCCATCGAACCTCTGGGAAGCACGTCCAAAATTCAAATCCTTGGACCTCTGGGAAGCACGTCCAAGATTCCAAACCATCGGACCTCTGGGAAGCACGTCCAAACTTCAATCCATCAGACCTCTGGGAAGCATGTCCAAATTCAATCTTTGGACCTCTGGGAAGCACGTCCAAGATTCCAATCCATCGGACCTCTGGGAAGCACGTCCAAACTTCAATCCATCGGACCTCTGGGAAGCACGTCCAAACTTCAATCCTTGGACCTCTGGGAAGCACGTCCAAGATTCCAAACCATCGGACCTCTGGGAAGCACGTCCAAACTTCAATCCATCGGACCTCTGGGAAGCATGTCCAAATTCAATCCATTGGACCTCTGGGAAGCACGTCCAAAATTCAATCTTTGGACCTCTGGGAAGCACGTCCAAGATTCCAATCCATCGGACCTCTGGGAAGCACGTCCAAACTTCAATCCATCGGACCTTTGGGAAGCATGTCCAAAATTCAAATCCTTGGACCTTTGGGAAGCACGTCCAAGATTCCAAACCATCGGACCTCTGGGAAGCACGTCCAAACTTCAATCCATCGGACCTCTGGGAAGCACGTCCAAACTTCAATCCTTGGACCTCTGGGAAGCACGTCCAAGATTCCAAACCATCGGACCTCTGGGAAGCACGTCCAAACTTCAATCCATCGGACCTCTGGGAAGCATGTCCAAATTCAATCCATCGGACCTCTGGGAAGCATGTCCAAACTTCAATCCATCGGACCTCTGGGAAGCACGTCCAAAATTCAATCTTTGGACCTCTGGGAAGCACGTCCAAGATTCCAATCCATCGGACCTCTGGGAAGCACGTCCAAACTTCAATCCATCGGACCTCTGGGAAGCATGTCCAAAATTCAAATCCTTGGACCTCTGGGAAGCACGTCCAAGATTCCAAACCATCGGACCTCTGGGAAGCACGTCCAAACTTCAATGTCCAAACTTCAATCCATCGGACCTCTGGGAAGCACGTCCAAAATTCAATCTTTGGACCTTTGGGAAGCACGTCCAAGATTCCAATCCATCGGACCTCTGGGAAGCACGTCCAAACTTCAATCCATCGGACCTCTGGGAAGCATGTCCAAAATTCAAATCCTTGGACCTCTGGGAAGCACGTCCAAGATTCCAAACCATCGGACCTCCGGGAAGCATGTCCAAACTTCAATCCATCGGACCTCTGGGAAGCATGTCCAAACTTCAATCCATTGGACCTCTGGGAATCACGTCCAAAATTCAATCTTTGGACCCCTGGGAAGCACGTCCAAGATTCCAATCCATCGGACCTCTAGGAAACACGTCCAAACTTCAATCCATCGGACCTCTGGGAAGCATGTCCAAAATTCAAATCCTTGGACCATTGGGAAGCACGTCCAAGATTCCAAACAATCGGACCTCTGGGAAGCATGTCCAAACTTCAATCCATCGGACCTCTGGGAAGCATGTCCAAATTCAATCTTTGGACCTCTGGGAAGCACGTCCAAGATTCCAATCCATCGGACCTCTGGGAAGCACATCCAAACTTCAATCCATCGGACCTCTAGGAAGCATGTCCAAATTTCAAATCCATGGACCTCTAGGAAGCACGTCTGAAACTTCAAATCCATCAGACCATTGGTAAGCATGTCTTGTACTCATTTAAAAAAAAAAAAAAAAAAAAGGGTTGCATGCATGAACTATGTTTAGACCTGATCCTCCCACTAAGAGGTACGTAGGCAATCTCCCTCGAGATTCGGTCTACACTTTGATCTAGAACATGACCATCTGCAATTTTATCTACATGCATCATACATTCACCACGGTTAAATACTGATTGCAAAGTTAGGTGTCTCTTTCATACATTGACATTCGCTTTTCAAGCTCTGTCAATGAGGGGCATTCTGTTGACACCCTATTTTGCAACCTGCATTTAACCTCACATGGAGGGTAAAAGGGTAATTTCACATTGGAAATATGAATCTTAATTCTGGTCATTAGATCCTTAATCTCATTTCACCAAAATGATCTTGATGTTGTAACGATCAAATCGACTGGTCATGAGCCCTAATCGGACCACCAGATTGAAAGTTATCATCAAATCAAGTTTTAATGGTTGAAATGCACAATCACAAATTGAGTCTGACTATATGTGATTATGAACAATTGATTTCAATTGGTTATAAGTATAATCAATTTGAGATCGATGATGTGTCATAATTTGATTGGTTAGGACTACATTCTATGGTGAGGTTGCATACACCTAATTAATTAGATAGTTAAACATTAATTATTCAATGAGTAATTTGTGCAATTATCTTTTAATTAGAGTAAATTTAGAACCAATTAAGTCTGAAATGGGAGTGATTGGTGCCATTTAATGTTAATTGGGAGCTAATTTGGGACATATTAATGTTAATTGTGCTGAAACCATTTTCTAACAAATGACCTCTGCTCACTATTTCATAAATATCTCTCATAATATTTTGAATCTGTGAATGAGATTAATTTTCCCAGAAACTAGACATCCGGGGCTTCAATTTGAGCACAAGAATGAGACAATTCCGATCAGAATTGAGTTAGATATGATTTTTTGAAGTTAGCTCTACAAGCTGTTACAGCAGTTGCGGGAAAACCGAATTTGGCTTGCTCCTCACTCCCACCAATCTTTCCATTTAATGCACCAGATTTTCCCCAAGGCTAAAATGAGGACTAGGTTCATGATTCTTTGTCAACCCTCATTAAATGACCTTCCATTCATATTTTCTCCACCACTACTATATAAACCCCCCCTCTCCTTCATTCCAAGGCACACAAAAAAACCCCCCTCTCTTCTCCTCTCTTGAGTTCTAGTGAAGTAGAGTAGTCTTGTCATATCTTGGTCTTCCTGAGACTCAAGGTATTGAGTGAGACTCACTCTTCCTCTCCTAACTCTTCTTTTCCTCCACCCTTAGGACCTCCCTCAAGAGTCTCCTCCTCCACCATATGGATCTTGCATGAAGGTATAATCCCTTTTCTTTACTTGTTTTTTGTGTTGTCATGATGAGAATTTAGGATTAAAGCATGATAGTAATTATTCAAATTCTCTTGAATATGTTTGAATGTTCTTATATGTTCTTCACATGTTCTTGATTGTTCATCACATGTTCATGCATAAACACTAGTTTTGATCTTAAATCCACATCAAAAATATGAAAAACATGTTTATTTAATAATTCTGTCAAATCCTTGAATCTAGGTTATCACCATCCACACACATTCACTAGAGTTTATTTTTCAATCCAAATGTCATGCTTAATTAATTGAATTAGGGTTTATCACATGCACACACATTAAATTCAACATGCAAATTGATTGATTGATATATTGGATGATGTGATATGAATGTTGGCCACCATAGTCTAGAAGACCGGTTTCACCGGGCAAGGTGGGTGCCTAACACCTTCCCACCTTGTAACATAGCCTCCGAACTTAGATCAAGGGTTAGTAGATCAAATGCTTGTCCGTGTAATTTTTCAATTTCTAGATTGTAACTAGGAAATAAAGCCATGTACTTTATCTTAGATTGTATCTAGGACCAAAGCCATGTAATTTTCCTATGATCAATGTAAATTAAATTACAAATTAATACAATGAGGAATTTTTCAATTATGGTTTTCTTGTTTTTCCAATAATTAAATAAGTGGCGACTTCATTGTAAAACCCCTAATCTAAGGGGGAAAATATAACTAGTCGAACCTTCATTTTGAGAGGCAACAACACGACTCCACCCATTCACGTGGGTTTGGCCCAACATATCATAAAACGGGCCGGGGGCGTGGTCTCTCACACTAACAATCTTCTTTTGTCATTTTTTTTCATGAACAAAAAAAATAAGAAAATGGTGGATGACAACAATTTGATATTCTTCCAACCCTCTCTTTTATTTTTGTTTTTTTTTTTCTTTTTTATCTGAATAGCATTAGTATTCATATGCTAGCTATGTATATAAATAAATACTCACATGTTATTGTATAGCGTACATATATGTCTTGTCACATGTTACTTATTACATGTCTTGGTTGTATATTTGGATGAAGTTATTATTCACATGAATACTATATGTAAATATTACTCACATGTATATATGTATATTGTTTGTAAAAACCCTTTTCAAAATAAAATGCCAAGTGTAGGGTCACAAATTGTAGCCCACACCTGGATGAAAACAGGAGATAGGCCCAATAAGCCCAATACAATAAATTTGTAAGAGAGTGGGTCAAAGAATTGGGCTAATAGCGATCTTTACAACAGTTACTGAAGATTAAGTGCTTGGCCGAGGAGACTAAAACACATACACAAGTTAAGATCTCGTGTCCGAGGAGTAAGTTTTGGACTAATTGATGGATTCGAGTTAGGTCCGAGGGGTATGCACTTAGATAGAATGCTTTTCTTTGGGTTGTATTTTTCCAGATGCTACAGTAGTTATTTCTTGAGGTTTCTTCTATTTTTCTTCCGTCCCCTTCTTCTGGAGGTCTTACTCCATTATATAGTCCTTCATTGTTCGATCCTATCGTCCACTTGTCTGCCATCTAGCCTGGTACTTGAGTTTCCCACTTCTTCTCCCACAGCTTTTTGGTTTCCTGGGGGTAAAGATGATTTTAAACACTGTTCAGGAGTCTTCTCCACATAAATGCGGCCAGGAAAGCTGCTGTAATGCATTTAATGCGGTGGCAGCAGCTTTTGCTCAAGATATTTCTGCATCCTTATCCCTTCCACGTGCATTGACAATCTGTCTTCACCTCTGGAATTTCCTGGAAGCTGGACTAAGGGGAAGCCGAGGCCTCTTTCACCGACATACGCCAGATTTGAGGAGGGTATCCCTCTCGGATCAATATCCCTGGATACTTACGCATTCTCCCATTAGTTGCAAGGGTTCCCTATAATTTCTCCTCCTCGGACTTATTGTTGATGAAAAGTCGTATCTGAGCCCACCTCATGGGCCCAGGTTTTACTCCCCCACACCAAGTATCTAATTTTTTTACTAAAAGGTAACGTTTGGGGTTTAATTAAAATGATATACTATCTTCGGATAGGCGTTGTGGGGTGCCTTACACCTTCCCCACACGTAACCAAACTTCCGAGTCTCAGATCTTTGGTTAAGTCTATAAGAGAAGAAAAGAAAACTTTGCTAACACAGAGAGAAAATGAGAGAGAAAAGATATTGAAATTCTCTGATTGATTGAATTAATCAATTTGTACATGAAACAGGGTTTTTTATACACCTTTCCCAATCTCTGGACCTAAACCTTCATAACAGAGCATAACTAAATAACTAACTCTCCTAATTACACGGGATTAGTTGCTGCACGTGCATTGATTAGTTACAACACATGAGACTCATCTTGAATTGGAAATAAACTTAAGCTACTTGTAGTTTTGGTCACTCATTTATTTTTCTTGTATTTGTCGTTTTACTCTTCACTTCTTTCTTCTTCTTTTCTAACTTCAGCTGCTTCTGATATTCCCCCTCAAGATGAGACTCGCTGCTGTGTATGTTCAACACATTCATCTTTGAAATTAAAAACCTTAACTGTTGACTGCTAATGGCTTTAGTAAACAAATCTGCTAGCTGTGTATGTGTAGGAGTGAAGAACAAACGGATCACCTTGTCTTGTACTTTATCTCTAACCAAATGACAATCCACCTCTATATGCTTTGTCCTCTCATGGAAGACAGGATTTTCTCCAATGTAGATAGCTGCTTGGTTGTCACAGAAAAGCATGCCAGGCTGCGGATGATCAACTTCTAGATCCTTCAATAAGGCTAAAAGCCAAGTCATTTCACATACTGTTAAGGCCATAGCTCTGTATTCAGCTTCAGCTGAGGATCTAGAAACTATAGACTGTTTCTTAGATTTCCATGAGACCAATGAATCTCCTAAGAACACACAAAACCCTGTGGTAGACCTTCTAGTGTCTACACAAGATGCCCAATCCGCATCTGTGTAAGCCTTCAAGTGCAAATCTGAGCTTGATGATAAGAAAATGCCTTGACCAGGACACCCTTTGATGTACTGCAACACTTTGTAGGCAGCATCAAGATGTGGTTTTCTAGGCTTAGCCATGAACTGACTGAGTTTATGGACTGTGTACATGATGTCTGTTCTTGTTATAGTTAGATATAGGAGCCTCCCAACTAGTCTTATGTAAACACTAGGATCAGGCAGTAAATCCCCTTGAAACTTACTTAATTTCAGATTTTGCTCCATTGGCACTTTGCTGGGTTTACAACCAGTCATGCCAGCATCCTTGAGAACACCTAGAGCATACTTTCTTTGGCATAATGAAATCCCTTTTTCTGATCTAGCCACCTCAAGACCAAGGAAGTATTTTAAAGTGCCAAGGTCTTTCAACTTAAAGTCATGATTCAAAGAGCTTTTGAGTTCTTCAACTGCCTGAACATTATTACTTGCAATTAGGATGTCATCAACATACACAAGCAATGCTATAAAGGTGTGATCATGCTTCTTAGTGAACAAGGAGTAGTCAGATTTGGACTGCTTGAATCCATACTTCAAAATAGTGGAGGAGAATTTGGAGTACCATGGTCTTGATGCCTGTTTAAGGCCATACAAAGACTTGTTGAGCTTGCAAACTAGGTTCACCCCCTTACTGTGAAAACCTTGTGGCAACTGCATATAAACCTCTTCATGGAGATCACCATTGAGAAAGGCATTGTTCACATCAAGTTGAACCAAATGCCAACCTCTCACAGCAGAAATAGCAAGCAAAGTCTTGACAGTGGTGAGCTTAGCAACAGGGGAGAAAGTGTCAGTGAAGTCTAGACCAGCCTGTTGGGTGAAACCCTTGGCAACAAGTCTAGCTTTGTATCTGTCCAAGGATCCATCAGCATTGTACTTAACTCTATAGACCCATTTGCATCCAATGGCCCTTTTCTTAGCAGGTAAAGGGGTAATGACCCAAGTCTGGTTTGCTTCCAAAGCAGCAATCTCAGATGCCATAGCATCCTGCCAATTAGGATCTTTGACAGCTTCTTGGTAAGATGTAGGCTCAGGAATGACAGAGATGAGAGAACAAAAATGGGCATAGTTGGATGATAATTTGGAGGAGGTAAGGTAATTGGATAAAGGGTAAAGTGTACCTGACTTGTTGGCAGAAGGAGGGAGAGGATCACTGACAATTGTACTGCATTTAAAATCATTCAAGTAAGTAGGAGTTTTGTGTACCCGAGAAGACTTTCTCAAAGGAGCAGAAGGGGTGGGAATTGGAATAGGAGTATTATGAGAAGAATCTGCAGAAATATCATTAGGTAAACCTATGGAAGGCTGAATGGAGGTAGAAGGATTAAGGGCTGAGGATTCTGTAGAAACAGGAATAGGAAAATCATCAGAGGCTTGAAGAGATGGAGATGGAGTATCAAAGGGAAGAATAGGACCATGGGAATCATTGGAATTGGGAACCTGAGGCAGAGAATGAGCAGAAGTATTGGTGAGAGGAAAATCAAATAAAGAAGGAGATGGTTGAGCCACTGAGGGGAAGAGGTGAGGTAAAGGGATTGCAGAATGGGGAGAGAAAGAATGAGAAGAAGAAATAAAAGGAAAAACTATTTCAAGAAAATGAACATCCCTAGATACAAATATCCTTTTAGTGGTTAAATCAAGTAACTTGTACCCTTTAACACCAAATGGATAGCCAAGGAAAACACAAGGAGAGGATCTTGGTTCAAATTTGGATCTATTGTGTGATAGAGTAGAGGCAAAACAAAGAGAACCAAAGACTCTCAAATGAGCATAGGAAGGGGATTTTCCATAGAGCTTGGCAAAAGGGGTTTGTTGTTTTAGAATTTTGGAAGGCAGCCTATTTATAATATGAACAGCTGTTAAGACACATTCACCCCAATAATAGATAGGGACATTTGACTGAAATTTTAAAGCCCTTGCAATGCCTAAGATATGTTGGTGTTTCCTCTCCACAACTGAATTTTGTTGTGGAGTGGCAACACATGTATGTTGGTGAATGATGCCATGGGTGGCATAAAACTCTTTTAAGAAAAATTCAGGAGCATTGTCAGTCCTAAAGATCTTAATGTTGGCATGAAATTGAGTTTTAATCATGTTATAAAAAGAAATCAGTAAAGGTCTAGTGTTAGATTTTGATTTCATGAGATAAACCCAAGTTGATCTTGTTGCATCATCCACTATGGTAAGAAAGTATCTATAACCATCATGAGTGAATTTTGCAAAAGGTCCCCAAACATCACAGTGGATTAAATCAAAAGCATTTGCTGAAATGTGATTAAAGGAAGGAAATGGCAGCCTTTTCTGTTTAGCAATAGGACAAAGAACACAAGTTTTATTGCTATGAAAAGCTTGTACATCAGGAATGCAGCTATGTAAAGCATGTAGCTTATTATCAGAAACATGTCCTAACCTCATATGCCAAAGATATGGCTTAGTGACACTAGGAATTGACATAGAATCTGACACAGAATTAACAAAAGAATGCAAAACAGATTCAAGAATTGGGGAAGTGACTGAAACAGACTTATTACAAGATGATGTTGTATGCAACAGATACAAATTGCCATGTAATTCACCCACTCCAATCGTTTTCCAACAAGTAAGGTCCTGTACAAAGCATAAATTTGAGAGGAAAACAAGACAACATGATAAGGTTTTGGTTAATTGACTCACAGAAATCAGGTTGAAATTGAATGAAGGAACACATAGCACATTTTCAAGTTTTAGAGTGGAAGTGACTTGAATTGTTCCTATATGTGTGACAGTGACTTTTTCACCATTAGGTAATTGAACAAAAGTTGAAACTGAGCTAGTAATCTGTGTGAATAATGATAGGGAATGGACTATGTGGTCTGTGGCTCCAGTGTCAAGAATCCACACATCATTACCATAAGTATTCTTACTGACAGGATTAATAGCAAAAACTGAGTGATGCAAATCTAAGGTAGCATTAGCAGACCAAGTATTACACACTTTACCTGAAAGAGCAGAGTTTGCTGCATGTAAAGCATCACTAGCACCACCTGATGTAGATGCCTGAGAGCTGAGCATTGAGAGTAATTGTTGATATTGCTCTGCAGTAAATGGGAAGGAATTAATTTGCTAAGGACCAGAACTGCCAGAGTTGATTTGATCATCTTCAACCAGGACTTGATTGGCCATAGCTATTCTTCCTTTCTGCTTGTAGCCAGGAGGAAATCCTACTAGTTTGTAGCATTTTTCCATGATGTGGCCGAGCCTCCCACAGTGACTACACATAGGCCTCCCTTTTCCATTGTTTCCCTTGAAATTCTTGTTGTTGTTTCCTTGAAACAAATTTCCTTGGTTGAATCCTTGATTCTTGACTGCAAGAGCAGTTGATTCAACAGAAGGAACAGCAGTGAGACCCAAACACCTTTGCCTTTCCTCTTGAATCACCAAGGAAAATGCCTTATCAATGGAAGGACTAGGCTCCATCATGAGGATTTGAGTTCTGACTTGAGAATAAGAATCATTCAAGCCATTTAGAAATTGCATTAGAGAATCTTGATGCTGAAAATTTGTAATTTTATCATTCACTTCACAGGTGCATTTTCCACATGAACAACACGGTAAGGGCCTGAAATTCAACAATTGATCCCAAGCAGCTTGAAGATCAGTGAAAAATCCTGTAACCGTAGCAGCACTTTGAAGCATAGTTGAGATTTGCTTCTGTAGTTGGGAGATTCTTGGTCCATTTGCTTGAGAGAAACGTTTCTTGAGAGTATTCCATACCTCAAATGCAGTGTCTCTGTAAATCACACTAGCAGTAAGGTGAGGAGAAACTGAATTCAAGATCCAAGATGAGATCATTGAATTGCACTTGGACCAGGCTTGCTTCTCTAACGGCGTGATTGACATTGAAGCATTGACAGTGCCATCAACGAATCCAAGCTTGCTCTTAGCATCCAAGGCCATTCTCATAGCTCTGGACCACATAGGGTAGTTGTCCTCAGTTAATGGCTAAGTAACCAGAATCGCACCTGGTGTTTCACCATGATGCAGGAAGAATGGGCTTCGTGGATCTTCCATTGGAGTTAGCTCTCGTTGAGAGGATGAAGATGAACCAATCTGTGCAGCTTGAGTATTCGACGCCATTGATGAAGGCTCGTGCTCTGATACCATATAAGAGAAGAAAAGAAAACTTTGCTAACACAGAGAGAAAATGAGAGAGAAAAGATATTGAAATTCTCTGATTGATTGAATTAATCAATTTGTACATGAAACAGGGTTTTTTATACACCTTTCCCAATCTCTGGACCTAAACCTTCATAACAGAGCATAACTAAATAACTAACTCTCCTAATTACACGGGATTAGTTGCTGCACGTGCATTGATTAGTTACAACACGTGAGACTCATCTTGAATTGGAAATAAACTTAAGCTACTTGTAGTTTTGGTCACTCATTTATTTTTCTTGTATTTGTCGTTTTACTCTTCACTTCTTTCTTCTTCTTTTCTAACTTTAGTTGCTTCTGATAAAGTCTTTTGTTTTTCCTCAATTAATGAGCCTTTAAAATTTGGTTTAGTTAATTAGGTAACTTAAAATAAATTAGACATCTAGGTGACCAATTACACATAATATAAAACCAATGGTTGGTGGCGACTCCTAAAATAAAAATAAGAAAAAGGAACTTACACTCACACACCCCACCCTAGATACATAATCACACACAAGTCACATTGCCAAGGACCCAACGTGCGATGACCCCACCCGAACGGCTGACGGTGAGTCAAAAACAAGCGTCCACACATGTGGCAAGATTTTATTTGTGGAGGATAAAAAATGGGATAAAAGATTTAAACAAGTACATTATAAGCTATTATGGATATTAATATAATAAAATAATACACGTACAATAGTACAGTCTGATCTGGTTGCTTTCCCATTTAATTTGCAGCAATGATGGTTAAGCAAAAAAACTTTTTGTCCTAAAACTATTGCATTTAAATTGGGTAACTGGAGTGGGACCTTTACGGGGGATCTAACTAACCCTAGTCCAATAATGAAGATTGGGCTAGTCTTCCTCAAGGCCCAGAAAGAAATATGGGTGAACTGGGCTTGGTCTTACCCCGGATGAATGGACTCCGTAATACCAGACCAATCTGCAGCACAAGCACAAAATACTCTCAAACAACCAAAGAATGATGCAAGTAAAGGGAGTGGGCTAGTTTACTCCGTAGAAATCCCTATATATTTTCTACTTAATAAGCTTGTTCTGCTTACTATTTTCACTCCTATCTTACTCTCTCATTATCCTCTTTTTGAGTATTGTGCTCCCTTTTTCTTATCATATCCCTTTCCTTGGGCTTCATGCCCTATTTATATTGATGAATGTGTAACAAAAATTACATCTTTGCCCTCCCTAGTTCCGCTATCTTCAGTGTGTTTTGGGGGAGAGGGGGTTCAGAGTTATCCCTGCCTCCCAACCACTATTGGAATTTTTGGCATTAGAAATCCTTGAAAGCACATAGAGGTTTTCCTTCGAGATGGTCAGTGGTCTGATACTTGTCAGTGGGCCCTTTTCTGTAGAACTACGGGGACAAAGTGAAGTGGCATTTGCTGGCTCCAGTCCATCGGAAATGAAATATATTTGGCTATTTTGCGGTTTTCCTATTAATGGCATAGATGCATCGCAGAGGGAATTCCTTTATTAAAGTCGCTGGTTAGTTAGCTATCTTGGGCTCCCTCTTCCTGTCTAATCCTTAAAGGCTGGCGCTCCTTCATGCGTCATGGGTGCCGCTTCTCTTTTTGGATTTCATGTTTGAGCCTTATGCTCATTGTGCTGGCTATTCTTAGAATAGGTGGTAAAATTGGATACGACACGCAAACACGATATGATACGACATGAAATTAGTAGGATATGAATTGAGGTTTAATAGATTCGTGTCATATTCGGGTTGACACAACTAACTCGTTTAATAAACAGGTTGGATTAGTATTCAATTTATGGAATCCGTTTGACCTGTCTAACCCGTTTAATTAAATGACATTTTACTAACATGTCCTTCAAACCCTAGGATATAAACTTATTAGTTGTTGTGGTTTACTTTCTTTAACATAATGTGATTGATTATTTGTGATATTAAAATATGTTTTAGTTTTGAATGACTATTTATGATGCAGTTATTCATTAGTTTTGAACTTTATATTAAAAATATTTATTTATTTGTTTTTTCATAACTTTTTTTTTCATTTTGATAAAATGTAATAAACAGATCGACACGACTGACCCGTTTAATAAATAGATCATGTTAGAGTTGATAAATATTGACCCATTTAATAAACATGTGACATTAATGTTGACAGTCAAATACTTATAAATTAATATAACACGAACCCGATAGATTCTGTAAGACAAACTTTCGAGTTCTCGTATCTCTTGTTTCCCCTTTTTTAGGAACTTTGTAGTGGAACCTAATTCTTCGTAGGCCCTAATGGCTAATGTTACAGACCCTTCATTTTATTTTTGTTTGGGTTTGCTATATACTTATGTACAGTATTTTGGTTTGCACCCACTTTTGGGCTTTTCGCTCCTTTATTCAAAAGCTTACTCATTCTTGGGCTTGCCATTCCTTATTTAAGGTTTGGGTTCATCATGTCTTGGTGGTACATTTGTAGGTTTGCAGACCTCTTTTTCCTCTTTTCCTTGGGCTCAGTAGAACCCTTAAATGTTGGGTATCAACAGTAAATTATTTTTTTTATAGATAATTTAGAATATGATTGTAGGTGACATTCATGAGAGATGTCTGTTATTAAGTTCCAGATATCATACTGGCACCAAACTCCTTAGTTGTTTGAGGAATATAGGTTGGCTTGATCTCCTACTCTGAACACAAAAACAATTATTGTGCTTTCTTCCCACCAAACGCTTTAATTGTTCAAGTACTATTGTTGGATCTCCTACTCTAAACCCAAAAATAATTATTGTAATTGCTTTCTTCCATCCGTGTTGCTTTGTTTGGATATTGGGTGTGCACAAGAGAATTACTTACTGCTAAGACCATTTTATCAAAAATTTAATCAATCAACTAAATACCAAAACGAAATTCACTAATTTATTGCTAAGGCCATTTCCATCTGTATTGCTTTGTTTGAAGAATTTAATTGAAGATTGGGATTGATCTTGCAGCAACTAGATTCCACCAACACTTAATTATAGATCTTGTTCTGGTAAACACTTGTAAAGTTAGAAGGTACAGAACCTCTCAGATCTCACAGGAGTAACTCACAAGTCTTCCAAGAGTCTTCAAAACGTAGTTAGAGTTTTCCTTTTATACTTAGGAGTGTTGGACTCAAACCCTAACTGTTTTCGCAGGCTTGGGCCTAATTTAAATTCTGCAGAAATTATTTTTCTGCGATTTTCGATTGATCGAGTTTCACTGAAAATAACTTCTTTTTCTAGCAGCTTGAATATTTTTGAGACTTGACTTGAAACACTTTGAGCAATGTCTAACACTTATTCTAGACATGTTTTTGTTCTCAGTTTGCCAACATATACAAATTAGGACTCTAAACATTTAATCCTAAATGTTTAGAACCTAACAACTTTGATTAACCATGAATTTATCTTGCAAGCATAATTGATTAATCAATCAAACTTGGCATAAAATTGGTTAACTTGTATTAATTGGGTTCTAAATTCCCAATAGAGATTTTATTGTAATATACATAGTGTAAGTCAAGATTCTTGTAATTCAGTGATATTTTATCATTCTATCTTAAAATAGTAGCCTCCCCCACTAACTACAAACAAAAAGAGGAGGGGCTAAAACCGAGATAGTGTCCTCACGAATTTCACAAAAAATTGACATGGTTGTAACTAGGGGTGGTAAAATTGGACACGACCTATAAACTCGATGCGATATGACACGAAATTAGTAGGTTATGAGTAGGGGTGGAGCTGCATAGTGGCTTGGGGGGGCCGTGGCCCCTGCAAAAAAAAAAAAAAATCCATTAGACTATGAAGAAAAAAAAAAAAAGGCCCCCCCCCCCCAAACATTGGACAGCCAGCCCCCCTACCCATTTCTCAACTATCTCCCAGCCCAGCCCCAGCTTTAGTTTTAGGTACTCCAAATAAAACAAAAAGCTACTGGCCCACTTCATTTAAATACTCTAAGTCCAAATAACAACAAAATTACACTTTCTCTCCATCTCAAAAAACCCACCCTGACCCACTAAATCCCTTATCCCTTTTTACTTCTTATTCTTTTGTTTTTGGCTTCTTTGATACACTTTCAGCACTAGTACCGCTCCCTACCAGCCCCCAAAACTCCAGTCCTCTGTCCTCACAGTCTGAAAAAAAAAAAAAAAATTCTGACCAATTTTTTCTTTCTTCATCAGCTATTCAACTTTAGTTTTGGAACTTGGTGACTGCCTGGTGAATTTTCTTCCCTTTCTTAATCTTTAGACATTCATGATTCATCTATTTTTAGTGTCTTTTTTTGGTTTTCTCAAATATCTACACCTAAATGTTTACATGCTCTTTATATTTTCATAGATTTTTAGAGAAATACATGATTGAAGGCATGGGAAGATTGTTTGTGATAAGTCTTAAAGGGAAGATCTTTTGCAGGCAGAGGCAGTAGGCATTGCCACACGGGTGACCCATCTTTGCACTTTGTGAAGACAAAGTTTCTAAGGTAAATTTTTTTTGATTTATTACCTATTTTTTATTAGTTAGATATCATGTTGCTGTGGATGTGGCTGTGGGTGTTGTTAAATTGTTTGGTTTATGTTGTGTACCAATACTTGTGTGTTTAATTTTTGTTTTTGTTTGAGGGGTTATTATTAATTAAAGTCGTTTTAAAAATAGGTCGACTGTTTAAATTATAGTGGAAGTTTTTTTTTTTTTCTTGAGTATGAATAACATTCATATATCTAAGTAAAAATTTCTAATTAAAATTTTATTTTTTAAAGTTCTTTTCAGGTTAATTTTTGAGTCATATTCTTAAAGCTAAAAGAATTATGAGCAAATGAAAAACAATTGATGCATTCTTTAAGAAAAAAGATGTTAGCAATTTAGAAATTAGGATGCCTGTGGCTGTAGAAACAAATGTTGATACTTCAATGCCTGATGACCACTCCTCCAAATGTTCAAGAATTTAATTAGAAGAGATAGATCGTGATCCAGGATCACGTAAACAAATATGTGAATTCCCTATCAACAAACAAGATGAAACTTGACGAGCTTATCTCAAAGAAGGTCCATATCAACCTAAAAATATAGACTATCCATACAATAATGATACTCATCGTTGTCAATTTTAACCTTCATGGTTTGACTCACATAAGGATTTGTTAGAATACTCACCTTCAATGGATGCGATATATTGTCTACCTTGCTACCTTTTTAGTAAGAAACCAATAGGTCATCTCGGATTAGATGCATTCATTTCAACAGGTTTAATTAATAATCGGAAAAATATGAAAGATGGAATGAATTGTCCTTTAATTCATTATGTAGGGAAAGATCCAAACTCCCAACATAAAATTGCTATGAAATGTTGTGAGGATTTAAAGAATTATTCACGACATATTGACAAACTAATTGAGAAACAAACATCAAAAGAATTAGAGAATAATCGGTTGCAGCTCAAAACCTCAACAGAGTGTGGTCGATGGCTAACATTCCAAGCTTGTGCTTTTAGAGGTCATGATGAAAGCCTTGATTCAAAAAATAGAGGTAATTTTATTTAATTGATAAAATGTTCATCAACTTTCAATGACAAAGTAGCTAGTGTTGTCTTGGAAAATGCTCTAGGAAATGCCAAATATACATCACCCACAATTCAAAAGGAGATTTTGCATATTCTTGCTAGTAATGTGCGAAATGCTATTCGTGAAGAAATTGGGATGCAACATTTTGCATTCTTGTTGATGAAGCCCGGGATGAGTTTAAGAGAGAGCAAATGGCCATTATTTTGAGATTTGTTGATAAAAATGATTTCATTAAAGAGCGTTTCTTTCATGTTGTGCATGTTAGAGATACTACTGCGTTGACCTTAAATTAAAGAAGGAGATATATGCTGTCTTTTCTCGTTATAACCTTCACATTGAGAATATTCGAGGTCAAGGGTATGATGGAGCTAGTAATATGCGTGGTGAATGGAATGGATTACAGGCTCTATTTCTTTAAGAATGTCCATATGCTTATTATGTACATTGCATGGCTCATAAGTTGCAATTGGTTTTAGTTACAGCATCTAGAGAAGTGAAAGTTGTTCATTAATTCTTTGATCATTTGACTAATATTATCAATATTGTTGTTGGTTCTAGTAAGCGGAATGATGAATTGCAATATGCTCAAGGGGAACAAATTTAGAATATGATTGCTTCTAATGAAATTGAGACTGGAAGAGGAGCAAACCAAATTGATACTTTGCAACAGGCTGGAGATACCTGTTGGGGATCTCATTTTCAATCTATTTGTAGTTTGATAAAAATGTTTGATGCAACTTGCAAAGTTATCAATATTATCTCTAAGGAATTGGCTAATTATAAACAACGTGATGATGCCGAGGGAGCTTATCAGGTATTAACATCATTTGAATTTGTTTTAGTTTTGCATATGATGAAAGATTATGGGAATTACTAATATTCTTTGCCAAGCTTTGCAACAACATTCTCAGGATCTGTTAAATGCCATGCATTTAGTTTCAACTACAAAATTACTTATTCAAAAGTTGAGAGATGATGGATGGGAACCTTTACTTGATAGTGTTACATCATTTTGTGGACAACATGAAATTGATATTCCTAATTTAAATGCTTGTTACACTAAAGCTTGAGGTAGGTACCGTCATCAAGATGAAGCTTTGACAACAATAGAACATCATTTAAGAATTGTCATATTTACAGTTGCAATAGATTTTCAATTGCAAGAATTGAATAGTAGATTTTGTGAGCTAACAGCAGGTCTTCTCACTCTTAGTTCAGCATTAAATCCTAAGGATGCTTTTAGATCATTCAAAATTGGTGATACTTGCAATTTGGCTGAAAATTATTATCCTCAAGATTTCACTGAGCATGAAATTTGTCTTTTGAAGCATCAATTGCAACATTATGAGCTTGATGTGACAAAGCATCTATATTTTCAGAATATGGGTACAATATCTGAGCTATGTAGGGGATTAGAAATTTCCAGGAAGTCTAAATTTTATCATTTAATTGATAGACTAATTCGTCTTATGTTGACTCTTCCAATTTCTATAACAACTATAGAATGAGCTTTTTCATCTATGAAACTATTAAAAACAAGACTTCGCAATAGAATGGAGGATGAACTTTTGGCAGATAATATGATAGTTTATATAGAAAAGGAAATTGCTGGGAATTTCACCATGGAAATGATTATGGATGGATTCTATTCCATAAAAAATCGTCGTCAAACATGATTTTGATGTGAAATGTTTTTTTGTGTGTGGATATTTTTGTATATGTCTATAGTGAACTAGACAGTTTTTGTATGTTCATTAATGTTTAAAATATATCAAAATTGAAATTTCATATTCAATAGACTTATGATTTATGTTTTTTATATCAATACTTCGAATTGGCCCCCCATGTACAAATTCCTAGCTACGCCCCTGGTTATGAGTTAAGGCTTAATGGATTCGTTTCATATTTGGGATGACACCACTAACCCGTTTAATAAATGGGTTGGATTAGTGTCCAACCTATGGACCCCGCTTAACCCATCTAATCTGTTTAATTAAATGATATTTTACCAATATACCCTTCAAACCCTAGATATATGAATTTATTAGTTCTTGTGGTTTATGTTCTTTGACATATTGTGATCGACTCTTTGTGATATTGAGATATGCTTTAGTTTTGAATGATTATTTGTGATGTAGTAACTCATTAGTTCAGAATGTTATATTAAAAATATT
Source organism: Quercus wislizeni (assembly GCA_023055345.1). Taxonomy (NCBI): domain Eukaryota; kingdom Viridiplantae; phylum Streptophyta; class Magnoliopsida; order Fagales; family Fagaceae; genus Quercus; species Quercus wislizeni. Next base: position 4,783,366 of record JALGQJ010000022.1, read on the forward strand.
TATTTTTTTGGTTTTTCGTAATTCATATCAATTTAGTTAATACTAAAATTTGTTTGTTTGTTTGTTTTTTTTTTTTTTTTTTTTTTGGTTTTTGTTTTGATAAATCCTGATAAATAGGTTGGCATGATTGATCCGTTTAGTAAATGGGTTGTGTTACAGTTGAGAAATCTTGACCCATTTAATAAACATATCGGGTTAGTTTTGACTCATATAGTCAGATACTCATGAGTTGACATGACCCGAATCTGATACACGAACACAAATTGCCACCCCTACTCACAAGAAGGTAGGTCTTGCCTTGAGGGTCCCACATTGGGAGGCCTGCTCAATAGAGTAGGAGATAATTTTTTAATTAAGTACTAAAACAAGCAATAATTATCTTGTGGGAGCAGCGGACCTAATGGACCTCACATCTACGAGGAAGTATGCAGCTGCTCCATATGATACCACCTCCCAAACAAGCTAGCATTTAACCATCTTCAACTAAATTTTAGCCAAAAAATTCATTTTAAATATGACACATTTTCCCAATTTGAATATTTATTAAAATTGAATTTCATAATTATTAACTATTTTACTTGATGAGAAACTAAATTAAATTTCCAAAATAGAAAAAAAAATTTACAATTTATCTTCAACTAAATTTTAGCCAAGAAATTCCTTTTAGATATGATACATTTTCACAATTTGGATATTTATTAAAATTGAAGTTTATAATTATTAACTATTATACTTGATGAGAAACTATATCAAATTTCCAAAAAAGAAAACAAAATGCAATAGAATTCATATTGAACAGTTAAATTATGAGACATAAAAGGAAGAAGGGAAAAATTTTAATTTCGTAATGATGGTTCTACTCAAACTTAGTGATATAACGAATGGTATATATAAGTTACAAAATACGTTCATGTTTTATTCGATTCAAAGTTTCAAAAAATGTTTTAAGGCATAAAAATGGAAAATGAAAAAAAAAGAAAGTAAATAGACATACTTATGCGTATATTTCTATGTTCAGGAGGCCTCTTTCTTTGAGACGAGAAGTAAGATAATAAAATAATTTATTTTTCTTACCTCTGGTTGTCCATTAAATTTTTTCTCCAACATCTGAGTGTTTGGTAGTAATGAATTCCTATATTCTCCACGTGCTCCACGCTGCACTTACAAAACTTTGAATTAATTTTCAAGAGAAATAAATAGTAAAATCAAACAATGAATTTAATACCAGAGTCTGGATGCGTTAGCCATGGCTGATATTATCCTGCTTAATGAAGGTAGGCATCCACCGGGAAATATATATTCCTTTATAAAATCCGAACTTCGCCTGTACTCGTCGTAACGTTCGTATGGTATTGATATGAACTACGAAGAGACAACCACAAACCAGCTTCAATGGTTAGAAGTATATTTAAATTAAAGGCATAGAAGAGTTATAAAGACCCAGACATTATAATCAAACTGGGGAAAATATATATATATATATATATATATATATAGGACATCATTAATTTGTTTAATTACCTGCAGAACAAAAAGCCCATCTTCTGCTAATAATGATTCACAGCAACCAAAAAACTCTTCCATATATTCATGGCCGACATGTTCTATCATCTCACTGAAATATGCTATCAAAATATCAAATTTTTTTTTTTCTTTTTCTAATGATTACGGCCAGAATATGTTGGAGTTGGCGCAATGTAGCATAGTAGGGTAAGTGGAGTGGAACGTCACCAACGGATATAATATATTGTTAGAAATAGAAACATGTAACGGAATATTAATAATCGATTTTTCGGCATACCTCTTTTGGCATAAACCGATGATCACACATGAGCTTTGAGATTGTTCTACACTGTCTAAAGCCAGCCTCCATGCAGACTAGCTATCCAAACACGTTTTGAATTCCAGTTTGTGCAACCCACAAACCAAAAACGTTGCTCCAACGGTGTTGCACACTACTAGAGCGATGCAAACATAATCCACAATCTAAGAACCTCACAACACTCTGTAAACACTAAGAGATATGCTGAATACATTTTTCACACCTCATTGGGTACCACTCTTGGTGTTTATATACACACCACTCCATTAATAATGAGTGGGATAATGGACTTAGTGGGGTAGAGTAATGGTCCAATACCATTACTCCATAACTCCTAGATGTTACAATCTGAAGAAAATAGAGAGACATGCTCACATTGGATGTCTTTCCATGTTCCTGCAGTTTCTAACATCTCCCACTCATCCACTGTGGGCATGGCCCTATTACCCATCTCTCAATGTGTTTCTTAGTGCGTTCATACTGGCAAATAGGTTGTGCAGTTGCCGAGCACACTTGAAAAACATATTTGGGAGCACTATACTAAATCTTATACCAAGACCAGCATAGCAACATCCCTAAAGTGTCTCGTTATGCCCTAGACATATATTAACACATCGAATCAAGCATCTCTAATCCCTCTTGAGTTTAATACTCAGACTTATGCTTGATCCATCATAACTATCTAAATGTACTCACGATTATTTCGCTACCATAAGCGCTATAACCTGTCGATAATGATTACAAATATAAGGATGTGTTACAAAAATAGTCTTCCTTTTGCACTAATGTCCTTCAACTTTGGTCCAATCGCTTTCCCAGCAATGTCCCTTTAGACCGAATCCAACATGGTCATAGGTAACATGCCAAAGTAGCAGACATCAAAACCTCAGCTTCAAGACATAGTCAAAAGTAACAAGGGCATAAATAGGATCTTAATGAAAGATCCATGGGACTTACACAGTGAAGAAGCAGGAATTTATTCTCTCACCTCCACTTTTGGTCGAGCAAGCACATGTAGTATGAAATACATGCTACGGTGGAGTTCTCTTAAGTAAGAGCATATGTCTTAACTCAATACACCGTACAAACCTTAGTCTAGTTGCTACTCAAGCGCCTAACTCGAGTCTTTTATTCGCTTGCCACCTTAGGCATCAAATAAGGTCTCGCATTTGGCTAACCACAGGCTACATGGATCATGGGCTATCCATGTACGGTTTAATCAAGTTAAATATATTATAGACCTCATCTTAGTCCCAACTAAGGCGACATATGTTTGTGTCAACCATCTATATATGCTACATAAGCATTGAATGACACAATGTCTCATCTCTGCTCACTACTTAAGTGCCAGAGGTGATCGCTCGTGTGAGTCAGACAACCTAAGCCTGTCGACATACCTTTCATTCCACAGAACTCATCATATGGTATATGTGTATGGAAACATACATATTATTAACTGAATAACATCATATGTATTTAAAACAAGATATCCCAAAAGAGTACAATAAAGGGTAACTAAAACAACATATCATCATATTCTACGTAGCCCTAAACTCCTAACATGAGCCTGAAAGGCATCCCTTCCTATAGGCTTTGTAAGAGGATCAGCAATCATGAGGCTTGTAGAAATGTGTTTAGAACCACTTCATTGTGAGCAACCATGTCTCGAATGTAGTGATATCGTATATCAATGTGTTTGGTTCTACCATGATACTTAGAATCTTTAGCATAGGCAAGTGCTGCCATGCTATCACAATGTACTGTAACAGGATCTGAGGCATCCTTGACAACCTCAAGATTCTGAAAGAACCTCCTCAACCAAACTGCTTCCTGAACAGCTGCTAAACATGCTACATACTCTGCTTCCATAGTTGATAATGCTATACAGGATTGTTTCTTGCTACTCCAAGTGATAGCGCCATTATTTAGCAAGAAAGCATATCCAGATGTAGATTTGCGTTCATCTAAGTCACTACCCCAATCAGCATCACTATAGCCAATCATACGCAAATCTGAACCTTGATAACAAAGGACGTAGTCCGCTGTCCCTTTTAGATACCTTAATATCCTCTTGACAGCTTTCCAATGAGCAAGTCCTGGATTAGACTGAAATCTGCTGACTAATCCAACAGCATAACATATATCAGGCCGAGTACACATCATTGCATACATCAAGCTTCCAACTGCATTAGCATAAGGAACACGAGCCATTTTTTCGTTTTCATCTTGAGTCTTAGGACACATTTCAAGGCTTAAGCTCTCATTTTTTGCAACTGGAGTATCTATGGGTTTGCAATTATGCATTTGGAAACGCTCAAGAACTTTCTTAATGTAGGTTTGTTGTGATAAACCTAAAAGTTTCTTTGAGCGATCCCTAAGGATTTTAACCCCTAAAATATAATTTGCCTCACCCATGTCCTTCATCTCAAAGTTAGAGGACAACCACCCTTTTGTGGCGATAATCATCTCCATGTCATTACCGGCCAATAATATGTCATCGACATACAATGACAAAATAATGAAACTTCCCTTGGATCATTTTACGTAGACACAGTGATCTTCTTCGATCATCGTAAACCCATTCGATAGAACGACTCAATGAAATCTCAGATACCACTGTCTAGATGACTGCTTTAAACCATATATGGATCGCTTAAGTTTGCACACTTTGTGCTCTTGACCTTTGGTCACAAAGCCAATAGGTCGATCCACATAGATTTCTTCATCTAGTTCTCCATTGAGAAAAGCCGTCTTAACGTCCATTTGGTATAATTCCAAATTCAAGTTTGCAACAATGGCCAGAATGAGTCGAATAGAGGCAAACCTCACAACTGGAGAAAAGGTTTCCTCATAGTCAGCACCTTCCTTTTGAGTGTATCATTTTGCCACTAATCGAGCTTTATACCTTTCTATTGACCCATCCGCCTTGCGTTTGATTTTAAGAACCCATTTGTTCCTAATTGCTTTACGCCCTGACGGTAGGTCTACCAGATCCCAGACCTGATTAGTCCTCATAGACTCTATTTCATCATTCATTGCTTTCATCCACTCATCACTAACAGAAGATGAGAGAACCTCTTGCACAGTTTTTGGCTCATCATCATCCTGTGAAGCAATCATGAAAGCTTCCCCCTCAATCTCAAAACGACGACGAGGAACATTTCCACGGTTGCTTCTACGTGGCTGAGGTTGTTGTGGATCAACTTCTAGTGGTGTGCTCCCACTAGGTTGTAAGTCGCTCCCATTGTCTTTAGGAGTTTCAGGAATTTCTTCCTTGTCCTCTACTAGTCTACTTAGGGCACCTACCTCTTGATCCATCATTTCATAAAAAGTCAAGTTCTTTTCAATCTCACCTATGTTAGGGAATTCACTTTCAATGAAATCAACATCACGTGACTCCAATTCAGTCACACTTCCATCAGGTTGTTCACCTATCAACACATAACCTTTGGAATGCTCAGAATATCTTATAAAGATACACTTCTTTCCTCTAGGCCCCAACTTCCCATGTCTATGAGAAGTATTGTGAACATAACCTATTGAACCCCATGGCCGCAAGTTATTCAAGTCAGGTTTCTTGCTGGTCCATAGTTCATAAGGTGTGGAAGATACTGATTTAGATGGCACTCGATTAAGTATATAGGCTGCAGTCAAAAGTGCATCCCCCTAATATGAAATTGGTAAGTTTGCTTGCGCCATCATTGACCTAACCATCTCTAGCAGTGTTCGATTTCTCCTTTCTGCCACACCATTTTGTTGCGGTGTATAAGGCATCGTTAACTGCCTTGCAATTCCCTTTTCATCACAGAGCTCCTTAAATTGCTCAGATAGATACTCATGCCCACGATTAGTTCTGAGAGCCTTAATGCTCTTGTCTAATTGATTCTCAACCAATCTCATGTATCGTCTAAAGCAATCTAAAGCCTCAGACTTATGAGAAATCAAATAAACATGACCGTAACGTGTATAGTCATCTATAAATGTGATGAAGTAGAAACCTCCATGCCTTGCCCTCACATTCATTGGACCACATATATCAGAGTGGATTAATTGCAATGGAAAAGATGCCCTTGTGGCTTTTCCAAACGGTTTTCTTTTTGACTTTCCCACAAGACAATGTTCACATGTGGACAAAGTGACCTTAGCGAGATTGCCCATAAGGCCTTCTCTAGCTAACCTAGTCATCCTTTCTTGCCCTATATGGCCAAGCCTAGCATGCCATATAATTGAATTATCAAAAGCATTATCAGATGAAGTCAAAAAAACTGAACTATCATTATTATAATATTCAGTATCTAAAATTAAAAAACCATTTGAAATAAAACCACAGCCATAATAAACTGTTCCTAAATGCAATAAAACATAATTATTCTAAAAAATAAACCGGAAACCAAGTCTCAACAAAGTAACTACGGAAAGTAAATTCCTCCAGATCTCTGGAGCTTACAGTACGTCATGGAGTAACAGAGTGCGACCACCACGCAATTCTAGTTTGTAGGTACCAATTCCAAGTACCTCCACACTAGCTCCGTTTCCCACCTTGATGTCTCTATTGCCAACAGGAATCCGACGATACTCCACAAATCCCACTCTATCTCTCGCTACATGTTCTGTTGCCGCTGAGTCTACAGTCCACATAGGAGCAGAATTAGCAACAAGGACATGACTAGTTACAAAAACATGGTGAGATGTAGGATTAGGTGTTACCTTTTTTGGCTCAGCACATTCACAAGCAAAATGTCCTTTCTTTCCGCAATTATAACAAGTCAACTTAGACTTGTCATTCTTTGCGCGCTTTCCTCTAGTATTGCGCTTGACAAACTTAGCCTTCTTAGGCAGTGGTCCATTAGGTCTCTCTTGTCCAGGAGCGTAATCAGGTTGCTTACGTTTAGGCCTAGATGCCTTACGCGAGCTAGTCTCAGCCATATGCATAGAACTAATTGGCTTGGCTGCTTCAAGGCGCTCAGCTTCAAGTTCCAAGTGACGAGCCACATTATCAAATGTTTTGATGTTCTCATTATGTGTCAAGTTTTGACACATCGTCTCCCATGAACTTGGTAGTGAACGAATCACTGCCTGGACTTGTTGATTCCAGCTGATTTGAGCTCTCGAATCATGGAGGACATCGTCCTAAGATGCTGCTTCATCGTATGTTCAGAGCGCATCTTATATGAATCAAATTTCATTGTTAAGCCACGCAATCTAGTGGCTGATGTCCCTCCATATCTTAGCTTTAAAGCTTTCCACATGTCTTGTGCAGTTGTATACTGCTCAAATTCACCAATCAAGTCATTGTGCATGCAGCTTAGCATTGTAAAGCGCGCACACAAATCCTTCTTGCGCCAACTTTCATAGGCAGCAAGATCACGTTGGTGTTGCTCAGTGCTTCCCTTGTCGGGTTTACTCAACGAATGAGTTAAAGTCTCTAGGACTTCTTGCTCATTCAGCACATACTGGATTTTGCGGTGCCAAATATTGTAATTTTCACCATCCAGTTTCTCTCCTTTATTGAGATCAGCAACTATGCCTTTGGAAGCCATTTCACTACAAAATTTCACAAATGGGACATTATACACACATTTCAAAAATTTTGACGTTCGATCTAAAATAAACTTAGATAATCAACACACGTCACAAGATCGAAAATTCGCTAAGCTTCTTAATCATCTCTTGCACCACTAGTGTTTATTACTAAGCTTAATTTTAATCTATTTGTGCAAAATTATGTATGGGAGATAACACAACTCAACCATACTCCCATTATTCCACATTTCAATTCTAAACATATTTACAAAATATATGTATTAAAAATAATTCACCAATTTTATCAATTAACTATTAAGCCAAACATGCTATCACAATTTAAACTCATGAGAATAATTCATATATGCATCTCATTATTTCTTTGTCGCGTTAAATATAATATTTAACATTGTGTAAATATATATATTCTAATACCATATTTCACTAAGAAATAATAATGGAATTAAATAATTTGCAAAAATTAAATAAATTCCATATCATTTACACATATACCTTTTATGTTTTAGAAATAAATGCTAAGTTGAATAGTACGTTTCACTTAAAGAAATTCAATTATCAATAGGCTTAATAGGCATAAAATAGAAAAATCTCACAAAAAAATACAAGATCCCAAACGTGACAGATAGGCTGACTTTACAGTGCATGCTAGCAGAGCAAAATAATAATAATAATAATATTACAAATAGGTGTTTAAGAAGCAATTGTGGGTCCTCCTTCTTCTTTGCTATTATTATTATTATTATTATTATTATTATTATTTGCTATCACTTCAGCCCATTTGGCAAGTGAAACACGTGATGTCCCTTAAAAAAAATGAAACACGTGATGGATGTTGTCTTCAACCTTCATCCGCCCCTCTCAAAATTTTTTTTTTTCAGACAAAAAAAAAAAAAAAAAACGTGTTTCAGACATGAGTTCGAAATTTTATATCTTCTTAATTTTAAGTTCATTTTTAACGTACCATATACCGATTTAAAGCTTATAACATATAGATTCATAATATAGAATCATATTTTGTAAACAGAAATCATGTAAGAGCAGTTTTGTTCTTAAAGTTTCGGTGTTCTAAGTTTCGTGAGACTATATCTCATGGCACAGTTAGAGATTTGCTACGAAACTTAAGATAGATATTAATACATGTAATATAAACAACATATATTAATTTCAAGGCATGAAATGCTCAGAATCAAAACTTGCCATTGAAAGCCATGTGAGGTGCATAGAAATTCACAGCATATCTCAGAAGAATAAAACGCATTAAGAACTAATCATATATGCCTATGACATTGAGAACAACCTATAAAAGCTCTGATACCAATGTTAGAAATAGAAACACGTAGTGGAATATTAATAATCGGTTTTTCGGCATACCTCTCTTGGCCTAAACCGATGATCACACAGGAGTTTTGAGATTGTTCTATACTGTCTAGAGCCAGCCTCCACGTAGACCAGCTATCCAAACACGTTTTGAATTCCAGTTTGTGCAACCCACAAACCAAAAACGTTCCTCCGACGGTGTTGCACACTACTAGAGCGATGCAAACATAATCCACAACCTAAGAACCTCACAACACTCTGTAAACACTAAGAGATATGCTGAATATGTTTTTCACACCTCATTGGGTACCACTCTTGGAGTTTATATACACACCACTCCATTAATAATGAGTGGGATAATAGACTTAGTGGGGTAGAGTAATGGTCCAATATCATTACTCCATAACTCCTAGATGTTACAATCTGAGGCAAATAGAGAGACATGCTCACATTGGATGTCTTTCCATGTTCCTGCAGTTTCTAACATATATAAACATTAATTTCGGTTACCCCAATTTCTCATATAATGGATTAATTGCTTCTCACTCTTGTGGAAGTAGGTATATTACTGAACAACGATAAAATCTTTAGGTTGTTTTTCTTTCTTTAATCTTACTTAAACCGATCATATTCATTATGGACTATTTAAAAGAGTTTGTGGCAAAGGGGTTAGTTTTTAGACCCCTGAACAAACAGTATTTTTTAAGGACAAGTTATTAATTAGGTCAATTATGTAAGTCTTAGGTTAAACAAATAATCAAGTATATCATGCATAGCGGAAAAGTAAAAGACACAAGATATGATGACTCAAGAAACCTTATAAAACAATTTGTTCCAAAAGAAAAACCTGGGGACACCAATCCTAGAGAGACCAATCCACTATCAAATAGAGATTTACAGACAGAATATTAATTCACAGTAAATCTAGCTAAAGTTAACAAACTTAGCTTTGAATCCCATAGATTTCTTTGATATAAATTTGTTCCAACATGAATTTCCAATTCATGCTTTAAAACTTGATTCCATCGGTACTAAGAGTATGTGTGTAATCTCTAATAGAAACTTGATGGAGTACAAGGTACAGAACCTCAAATCTAAAAGAGTAGATCACAAGTCTAGAAAAATGTGTATTTGTGTTTTCTTTTTATACTTAGGATTGAAATGCAAGACGATTGATGGGCTATTAGGCTGCAAAACAAATTCTGCAAATGTGAACTTCGATCGATTGAACAACAGTTTTGGTCGATTGAAACTACTAAAAACATATTACTTTAAATAATAGCTTCCTTGTTCTTATATCTAGACAAATTTGTGTTTATATGTTTAACAATTAACATATACATATATAGAACCTAACAAAAGGAACTCACCAGGATATAATTCTGTCATATTTGTAGGAATCTGGCAATTGGCGGTAATCACAAAGAAGAATCTTAATGCGGTCCTGAGAGCAAAGTTGATTAATTAAGATTAATTTTGAAATGAATTGTCCGTAAGAAAAAGAAAAATTTCATAAGATGTGCCATACTTAAGCAGATGTTTCTTGCTAGGACAAGAACCGGTGCAAATTGTAAACCTAAACTAGGTAAAACAGACTTCCAAATTCTTTGCTATGTGCTTGTTAAGTATGTCAATGTGACCACAACATTGAATAATAATAAGAAGAGTGAGTGTTTATTACAACATAATTGACCAAAAATCAAAGATTTAAAGCCTTTTGGATCAAGTGATGTCCCTATATGATATTAACTACTCAATAACACCAACTGAAATGATACTATGTTCAATCAGAAACAAAAATTTTTACCATCCAATATATTCCATTTGTGTTGATATTAATGATATATGCATTTATGGTGAATGTCATTCATCAAATTAGTACCTGAAGGCCAGCATCTTTCACTTTCTTTTCCGCAAGTTTTAGTTGCTCATTAGACAAAGTGATGCCAGTGTATTTGCATCCAGTTCGATTGACAACTTCAATAGCAAAGCTTCCCCAGCCACACCCAATATCAAGAACTTCATGCCTCTCATTAATTCTTGCCTAAGTTAATTGAAAGAAAAAAAGAAAAAAAAAAGGATTAGGTAAGGGCAGGAAAATCTTTAAAAATTTGACATAATCCAGTATTAATTTCTCACCTTTTCAATCAAAGTAGACATTTTTCTCAGCTGCGCAACCTTTAAGTCCTCGTCTTCCTTCTAAGAAATATAGTCATAAAGGTGAATTTAAGTTAAAGCTAAAGCTTAAAAAGGAAGCTGAAAAGGTTAATTTTGATCCTGACCTTAAATACAGCGGTGGAGTATGTCATTGTTTCGTCCAGGAACAGAGCAAAAAGTTCATTACTCTAGAAACACAAACAAATCGAATAATAAGCTTATGCTTGACATCAATTATGTCACTAATCATGTTTATATACTATCATTCTATCACTTATGTCACTAATTAGGTTTGTATACTATCATTCTACGAAGAAGATTATCATTCTAAACATATTGTCTCAAATTTCAGCACGTGAATTGAACTCACACAACCACACGCCTCTACATTCTACATCATTTTTCATCTATTCATATTTGATAGTGAAATTTTCAGGACATAGTTCCAAGGCTAAATCATGTAAACTTTTGGTTCTCTCTCTCTCTCTCTCTCTCTTGTGTGGTTGTATATTTTTCTTTTGGGCTTTCTTCACTTCTCTTATATTTTTTGAGATCATTCTAAATATTTTCACAATTGATCTTGTGTAAGTTTTATCTGGATGCACTTTCTCACAACAAATTGGTATTAGAATCAAGGTTCACTACCTTTACCTTTGGATTGTTCTCTCTGGAAATTTGCTGATTGGTTCGTGGATCTAATTAGTGGGTACAGAGGTGTCAAGCGAGTTCTATACAATACCTTCAGCAAAGTCCTCTAAATTTAATAACAAATTTGAAGTAGAGAAATTTGATAGAACGAACAGGCAATGCAAAGTTAAACATATTTTAATACAAGAGTTAGATACTATCTTCGAAGACAAACTAGTTTGGGCTATTTCGAGCAAAACATTCGTTTTGGATTGGATTGCTTCTGTAAGGTTTTTTTACCAAAAAAAAAAAAAAAAATTGAAGAAGAAGAAAGGAGAAGGGTGATGACGACTAGGCTGTAAGGTGGAAGGAGAAGCAGTGAGCAGAGCATATTTCTGGGCAGTGTTGTTGAGAAATTTGAAATAAGTGATGGAGTAGTGAGCAGAGCATAACTTTTGCCATAACTTGCTCACATGACAAGTCATAAATGATGGAGTTGTGGAGCCATCACTTTTACTCCACAATTTATGACTTGTCACATGAGTAAGTTATGACAATAGTTGTGGTCTTAGTATTTTCTAATTTGAAATGAAAATTTATGTTGTACGTGTTGAGAGAGAGAGAGAGAGAGAGAGAGAGAGAGAGAGAGAGAGAGAGAGAGAGAGAGAGAGAGAGAGAGAGAGAGAGAGAGAGAGAGAGATTTGGTCAATTTGAAATAATAAGGAATTTAAAAAGTAAAAATGAAAAAGGTTTTTGGGCTTGGGCTAATGATCTAACAAATTGTATTGATTGTCCCAAATTATTACTAAAAGACTACTAAATTTATTTGTTTAAATGTTAATGAAGATAGTTATTATATATATATATATATATATATATATATATATATATATAAGCGTTAAATTCAAAATAGTACACTGGTATATTATTTGATATAAAAACATTTCGTTCTCTTGACCAAACTAAAATGCTTTTGAGTACAAAATTGACTCCCTTGAATAAAGATTACGACAAAAAAAAAAAAAAAATTGTCAAGTTTGTTGCACCATCCATTTGTGTTTGACCAAAAATCAAAAGTATTTTGTTATGTGAGAGAAAAAAGCTGATTAGTATAAAAGAAATCGGAAGGCAAATACATAAATTTAGTATTAGAAACCATTGTCCTAACTTCCAAAAGTTTTGTAGAGGACTTACCTGAAAATTTTTATTCCCAATAATTAGATCCGTGAACCAATAAGCAGAGTCACCCAAGAGAACAACTGCAAACAACTAGGTAGTGAACCTTTCCTCTAATAAGAGTTTGTTTTAAAAGCAACCCAAATATCAAGACTAGGTCGAAAAATATTACGTGTTTTAGAAAGATCTCCAAATAAAAAATAGGAATTAAGTAAAAACAACCTAGAAGAATAGAGGCACAAACACATAGAGGGAGCATAAAGAATTTATCTTTGAAAAGTACAAAGATGGTGTAGATGCATTCTCATACAATCCAAACTCCAATACACCCAAATAACTTTCCTTCACAAATACCAAGACTAGGGCTGCATCTGAAACAGGTAAATTTTCTTTACACTAAAATTTCTGCATATCACTCTCAAAGAGATTTCTCAGTAACTCAAACTAAAAACCAAGCCAATGTCACACCTCACGCAAAACAAAGGCACATAAAAGCACCTAATCCAACATTGCGGCATCCATAATATCTCCTTTTTTTTTCTTTTTTTTTTTTGAAAACAACCTCCTCAAATTGAAAGAAAAAGATCTCAAATAAAAACAAGGAATTGAAAGGCCATAGTCTTATACCAGCTCATAATGACGAGAGATGTTCCTGCGTGCCTGTGTAAGAGTATTTTGCCTTGAAAAATGCTTCAAAAAATAGCTTGCAGATCCTAGAGCAGCCGTAAATATCAATGGTGTCCACCAACCCCTAAAGTAATAAATAAATAAATAAGTTAAAGTTGAGCAAAAAAAGGGGATAATTAATTATAGTATGATTATCCAAGCTTCCAGCAAAGTCTGGCAGTTGGAATACATACCTTCTCTTATTCAATTTCAAGATAGAGGACTTTGACTCTCTGCTGGCAATAAGAATCTGCAAAACATATCAGCAAGGTAAATTCTAAGGAGGTACATACCACAAACATGCTTTGTACGTATTAGGGTCAGAGCAGTGCCGTTTTGGAATTAACTCAAACTTTAATCAATCTTACCAAAAAGAGGTTTAGAAGACCTTCATTTTCATCGGTGAAAGAAATATCCCCATCAATATATGCATCAGCAAGGCCTAAATCAGCCCGTGTCATAATCTGATCAAAACAATCTAGCGCTCATCAATGGTGTTGAGAAAATTCTGCAGTATAATAAAATGCCAATATAATTCGCAACCTATTAATTAACTTTGAAAAAAGATTCTTGCTAATTTTAACGATAGTTATAGTATGTTGCAAGTGATCCATATAAAAATGATTCCAACATAGATTAAGAGTACCTTCCAATAAAACTGGGGATTATGAACTTTAAGAACTATTTTCATGGAACACTTTCTCTTGTCTCCTTCAAAGGTCAATATCGTGTCCCCTTCCTCCAATAAACTGCAATACCACAAGCATACTATATCAATCTTATTGATGCAATTTAAGTAAGTTTGTGTGAAATTGTGAGTGGATAAAATTTAGGGGACACGATGGGACCCTAGCTACAACCTTAACTGTTAGTGTATAGCTTAGACTAGTTTAGCCCATTGGGCTTAGCCCAATATACTACTTGTAGTTTACTCCTTTTGCTTGTACTGCACACATACCTAGCCTATATAAGGCTCTCTATTGTACATTATTATACATATATTAATATACAGACTATTCAGTCTTTCTCTCACACTTTATATTGTTAACATGGTATCAAAGCCATTCCTCTGACTTTCTGGTTCCTGTGGACATCTCCGGTGTTCTTCCGCTACCCTTGCCTTCATCCAGTCGACACTGTTAGAAGCGAGCCACCGCCGTCACGCCCACAGTACTGCAACACTCGGATATCAACGTTCTGTGCATTCAACTGCCAAATAACAGGCATAGAAAGACAGAACATCCAATCCCGAGCAAAACCCAACCAAGAACGGCCAGAAACTGCCTTACACGCGCCCCCACGCGCTGCCTGAAGTTTCTGCCTCACGAACACGCGCTCCACGCGCCTCCACGCGCCGCCACGCGCCGTCAGGTCCTGCCACGCGCCCCCACGCGCCAGACCACTCTCACTCACGCGCCACACACGCCATACGCGCCTGCTGTTGAGTCACTTCCTGCCACGTCAGCCCTAGGTGACGTCACACACGCCACGTCAGCACACGTCAGCAGTTGACCGTTGACTCTGACCGTTGACCGTTGACTTTGACTGTTGACTTTGACCTAGTCAAAATTTTTCAAGAGGACCTGTTTTGCTCAGTTTTTCGCGTAGATTCCGATTTTGAGCTCCGTTTCTGCATTTGAGGTCTCTAAATCCCATTTTTTGATCATTTTCTTCATTATGGCTCAACAAAATGAACGAGATATCATCCGTTCTATCACTATTATGTTGGATGGTCCAACTAGTTATCATGCATGGTCTCAGAATATAACTGTCTTTCTCAAGGGGCGTAAACTGTGGAGATATGTGACTGGTTCAATTCCTAAGCCAGTACCAAACCCTAAGTCTAAAGCCACAACTGCTGAAGAGTCTTCGAAGACTACTGTTACAACAGATGATTATGAAGAACGCCTAGAGGAATGGGAGAGTATTCAAAGTAAGATCTTGTCTTGGTTTATCAATACCTCTATTCCCTCCATTCATAATCTTCTTCCTCGTCTTGAGACTGCTGAGGCTGCTTGGAAATTTTTGGCTGATCGCTATAATTGCACTAATGATTCAAGCTAGGAGTTCCACATTGAATCAAAGCTCTATCAAATGCGTCAAGAGACAGGTCAGTCTATTTCTGATTTCTATTCTCAGACTTCTACTCTGTGGGAACAACTCTCTGCTGCAGATCCTCCACTGGTGTGTTCTAAGGACATTGAGCTCTTTGTCAAATATCAGGATCGTCGTCAATTTATGCACTTCATGATGGGTTTACGTGAGGATTTTGAGCCTACTAGGGCTTCTCTGCTTAGCCGGTCTCCTACTCCTTCTCTTGATGCTGCAGTCAAGGAGCTCATTTCTGAGGAGAACTGTTGGCCTACTTATCACATGTCATCATCTGATCATGTATTGGCTACACCCTCTCCACAGCCTCCCATTGCTGCATTCACTGCTCCTCCACGAATAAACCCTGGGCGTCCCAACTCTCAGTCTTCCAAAGGTACTCGCTGCGAGTTTTGCCGTAGCAAAGGTCATGACATCTCTGTTTGTCGCAAACTGCAGAAATTTGTGCAAGAGCATAATAAGGCTTCTCTTCCTCGGGCAGCTGCTGTCTGTCCTTCAGATCCATCGGTTCCTACAGGTCCATCTTTGACTTCCTCACTTACTACGGCTGATGTTGAGGCAGTTGTTCAACAGGTTTTATCCCGCACTTCCACTGCCCTTTCTGTCACCTCAGGTAACCAACCTTGGTTCTTTGATACTGCATGTTGTAACCATATGACCCCTGATGAATCCCAATTTTCTGAAAAGGCACCCTTAGAACATCCAATCACCATTTACACTGCTGATGGAACTCCTATGCCTGTTAGTCATAAAGAAACAATCTCTTCTCCTAGTCTATCCCTTAATGACACTTTTCATATTCCAAAGTTATCCCTTAATTTGCTTTCTGTTGGTCAACTTTGTGAATTAGGCGTAGATCTTTTATTCACTAATCATGGTGTGGATGTGCAGGATCTCCGGACGGGTCAAGTGCTTGGGACAGGCCGTAAGGTTGGTCGCATGTTTGAGGTTCATGACTTGAAGATTTCTTCACAAGTTGTTTCTGCAGCTGCTACCACTACCACCTCCTCACCTGATCTATGGCATGCTCGTCTTGGTCATCCATCTTTATCTCGTCTTCAGTTGTTAGCTTCTCAAGGTCATTTAGGTTCAGTTCAGTTTTCAAAATTTGATTGTACTTCCTGTCATTTTGGCAAACAAACAAAATTGCCCTTTAATAAAAGTGACTCCTTTTCTTCTGCCCCTTTTGATCTTATACATTCTGATATTTGGGGTCCTGCACCTGTTCCCACTGAGGGAGGATCTAAATATTTTGTCATATTTGTGGATGATTTTTCTCGATATACTTGGATTTATCTGCTTCACCATAGGTCTGAACTTGTGTCTATTTACCAAACATTTCATAAAATGATTGAAACACAGTTCAATCGCACCGTCAAAGTCTTTTGATCAGATAATGCTCAAGAATATAATGATAAATCTTTCTTATCCTTTTTAGACAGTCATGGTACTCTTCCTCAGCGGTCTTGTCCTTACACCTCTCAACAAAATGGTCGTGCAGAACGAAAACACCGTCACATTCTTGATGTTGTCCGCACCCTTCTCATTTCTGCCTCTCTTCCTGAGCGCTTTTGGGGTGAGGCTGCACTCACTGCTGTGTACACCATTAATCGTATTCCTTCACCAACTACACACAACAAATCACCATTTGAGCTTCTTTATGGTCAAACTCCTGATTACTCCTCCCTTCGGGTTTTTGGTTGTGCTTGCTTTGTCTCTCTTCCTTCTCATGAACGAACAAAGCTCCAGCCTCGTACTCGTCTCTGTTGTTTCCTTGGTTATGGTGTGTCTTAAAAGGGGTTTCGCTGCTATGATCCCATTTCTCATCACCTTCGTGTCTCCCGTCATGTTGAGTTTTGGGAACATCGTTCTTTCACGAGTCTTCAGCAGTTTCCTACATCTCATTCCTTAGAGTCTCCCATTTTTACTGATCTTTTCCTCCCTCTCTATCCTGAACTTGTGGAGGATTCTTCAACATCGGCTACCTCTCCAGACGACTCATCTCCGGTTCTGTCTCCGGCATATGACCCGCCTGTCTTGGATCCTGTGGCACCACCCTCTCCTGAGTCACATGTTGGTCCTGAACTTCGTCGTTCCACTCGGGTAAGCATTCCTCCCCCTTATCTTACTGATTATCACTGCTCTTTTGCTCTTGCCACCCTCTATGAACCTCACACCTATCGTGAGGCCCATACTGACCCTCTTTGGCAGTAAGCTATGAACGAAGAACTAGATGCCCTTCATAAGAATAACATTTGGGATATGGTTGATTTGCCTCCTGGTCAGACTGTAGTAGGTTGTAGGTGGGTTTACAAGATCAAGACCAAGGCTGATGGATCTGTTGAACGATACAAGGCTCGCCTAGTTGCCAAGGGCTTTACTCAGGAGTATGGTATTGACTATGAGGAAACATTTGCTCCTGTTGCTCGCCTACCATCGGTCCGATGTCTCATTGCTGTGGCTGCTGTTCGCCGTTGGCCTCTTTATCAAATGGATGTGAAGAATGCTTTCCTTAATGGAGACCTCCATGAAGAAGTGTACATGCAACCACCCCCTGGCTATCCACATTCAGGCAGCCAAGTTTGTCGCCTTCGCCGTGCTCTTTATGGCCTTAAGCAGGCTCCTCGAGCTTGGTTTGAAAAGTTTAGCTCGGTTGTTGCTCAACAGGGTTTCACTTCGAGTCCTCATGACACCGCTCTCTTTGTCCGAAGATCCTCTGCTGGTATCACTCTTATTCTTCTTTATGTTGATGATATGATTATTACTGGTGATGATTCTGCAAGTATCCGCTCTCTTCAGCAGTTCCTTAGTCAACATTTTGAGATGAAAGATCTAGGCACTCTCAGCTATTTTCTTGGGCTTGAGGTTACCTCATCCTCTGATGGATACTATCTTTCCCAGGCTAAATATGCTTCTGATCTTCTCTCCAAAGCCGGTATCACCGACAATAAGACTGTTTCCACTCCTTTAGAATACAATGCAAGGCTCACACCTTTGGATGGTGAACCTATATCCGATGCTACTCGCTATCGTCAGTTGGTTG
Source organism: Quercus wislizeni (assembly GCA_023055345.1). Lineage (NCBI taxonomy): Eukaryota > Viridiplantae > Streptophyta > Magnoliopsida > Fagales > Fagaceae > Quercus > Quercus wislizeni. The sequence goes on from JALGQJ010000022.1 coordinate 4,801,827, forward strand.
GCAGTTTGATCTATCTCACTATTACTCGTCCGGATATTTCACATGCCGTGGGTATGGTTAGTAAGTTCATGGATGCACCTCGTTCTGTCCATTATGCTGCTGTTCTTCGGATTCTCCGATATGTCAAAGGCACATTTTATCATGGTCTGCATTACTCCTCTCGATCTTCCCTCGAGCTTCATGCCTATTCAGATGCTGACTGGGCAGGTGATCCGACCGATCGATGCTCTATCATAGGTTTCTGTTTCCTGTTAGGTACTTCTCTTGTCTCGTGGCGCAGCAAGAAGCAGGATGTGGTTTCCCGTTCCAGTACTGAGGCAGAGTATCATGCCCTTGCTGACACCACTTGCGAGCTTGTTTGGATTCACTAGCTCTTGGCTGACATGGATGCTCCGTAGCCCACTGCCACTCCTCTTTATTGTGACAATCGTAGTGCTATTTACATTGCTCATAATGATGTCTTCCACGAACGCACCAAGCATATTGAGATCGACTGCCACATTACTCGCCAGCATCTCAAGAAAGGAAATCTCAAGTTGTTCTCCATCTCCTCTGCTGACCAGCCTGCTGATATCTTTACCAAGACTCACCCGCCTGGTCGTCTTCAAGATCTTATATCCAAACTCCCGTTGGCTTCTTCCTTGCCACCTCGAGTTTGAGGGGGGGATGTTAGTGTATAGCTTAGACTGGTTTAGCCCATTGGGCTTAGCCCAATATACTACTTGTAGTTTACTCCTTTTGTTTGTACTGCACACATACCTAGCCTATATAAGGCTCTCTATTGTACATTATTATACATACATTAATATACAGACTATTCAGTCTTTCTCTCACACTTTATATTGTTAACATTAACTTCGACCGAACAAATCACATGTTAAAGAAGATCCCAAGCCATCCAAGGACCCAAAAATGGGGTGGCTAAGGAGGCACTATTAATTAAGTCAGAAAACTAGTGGAGAAGAATAGATATAAGAATCGCAAAGCTCCGAAGGTGCATATGGAGCTTGCCTTATTTTTATTTTTTATTTATTTATTTTTGGCTAAGTGAATAAGTATTGATAGTGCATAGGCTAGGGAGAGGATTTTGGCCGGAAGGGACATATGATGGCCTAATTAATTTGTGTTGGGGTGGCAACATAATTGACGTGCTAGCTGGTTGTTTTGTCAAGTCAATAGGCTCAAATAGAATCACATGCAACAATTGGTTGTTAGAGCATTCATATTGGGAATGACATATGCCATATGTAGGGAGGGTTAATGGGCACTCTGATCTAGGTAAATTTTGGTTGACCTATGAGGCCAACCAAAGTAGATGTTGGACGACCTACATGGTTGACCTCAATTGAAACATGCAGACCTTCGTGACCAATCTAAGTCAAAGCTAGTTGATCTACAAGCTACAAAGATGTCGGTAGACCTATGTGGTTAACTTAAGTAGAAGTTGGTCAACCTAAGTAGAAGTTGGCCGACCTACATGATCCAACTAAATCAAAATAGAATCTGGTTGACCTAAATACTGGACCTTTAGATGTTGGTCGACTTTCTATGGGTCTTTAAGGTCCGGCCACCTAAAATTTGATTGTTGAGATAGTGAGCATTGAAAGTATTTTTCTAAGAAAGTAGCAACCATTTTTTTTTTTTTTTTTTGAGAAAGAAACTGATAACTTTAATAATTCAAAGGTTGAAATCAGCTTATACAAAAGATGTAATATCCGTTGGATAGGAGTCCAACCAAACTGAAATAGGAAAACAATTCCTAGCTCTTTGGGCTAGGGCATGAACTACCGCATTACCCTGCCTATAGACATGAGAGAAAGAGGTACTCACAAAAGAGTTTACAATACATAAAATATCTTGGATTAGATGACCACCCAAAGCGAAATCCCAGCCACCCCATTGAAAGGCCTTCATTACTTGCTCGGAATCCCCTTCAAAAATCACCCTGTCAAGACCAAGTTCTTGGGAGAAAAGTGCAGCTAGTCTGGTAGCCAGCAACTCCAACATTTCCATTGATGATGGCTTTCTGATCTTCTCCACCAGAGCAGCCTTCACGTCGCCTTTGGAATTACGGACAATCACCCCAACTCCAGCTTCTTCAGATTCACCAAACATTGCCCTGTTGAAGTTTATCTTCCAATCATCACGTATAGGCAAACTCCAACTCCTAGGAGCAGCTTTACGGACAGTGGGGAAACTACGCCATAGAGACTTGAAATCACGAATATAATCATGCACAAAGCCTACAATATGACCCAGTGGCCTTGTACTTTCATTCAATCGGGTCTTATTCTTATGATACCACATTGACCACACAGTTGTGGCTAACAGGGCAACTGTCTCTGACTTTGTGAACACCTACTTTACAACTCCCTAAAGGATGTAAAGACCACCCCAGACCTGAGAATCCAACCAAAGTCCTTCTCCCATACCTCCTTAAGACCACTGCAACTCTATAGTGAATGAAGGATGTCTTTAGAACCACCTAAATAACGTGTATAGGCTGCATCAATCAAGATTTTGCGTTTCAACAAATTTTCTTTTGTTGCTAGGGAGTTCGTGAAAGCCCTCCAAAGAAAGTGTTTAATTTTTCTTGGGACTTGAATTCTCCAAAGCTTTTTCCAGAAATCCCTTTCTTCAGTGCTAGCTTGGGGCAAATTTTCAACGGAATCCTGGGCATCACACAACAATCTGTACTCGGTTTTGACTGAGTACTTTCCAAAATTTTCAAGTGGATAAATCAACACGTCGGACTGGGGAGTCGAGTAAAGTGGGAGTGCTTTAATCCGAGCTGCATCAAAAGGATGAAAGCATCAGTCAACAGCTGCATATTCCACCAACCCGAGGTCCGATTAATAAGCTTAGAAACTATGGCCTCCGGATGAAGCTCACCCGAGGTGGAAGATATAACTCCATTCCCATTAGGCAGCCACTTATCAATGAAAATTCTAAGAAGTTAACCATCTCCTACGCTCCATCTAGCATTGGCTTCAATTAAATGCCTAGATTTCAAGATGCTTTGCCAAGCATAAGACCCTGAAGATGCAGTAGCTTCAAAAATGGACCCATGAGGAAAATACTTTGCTATAAACACCTTATAAAATAGTGAGTGCCTATCATGAACCAACCTCCACACTTGTTTTGCGAGCAAGGCCTCATTGAACTTGCACAAATCTTTGAAACCCATGCTGCCTTCTTCCTTGGGTTTGCATAACACCTACCATTTCTTCCAATGTATTTTCCAACGTTCCCCTCTTTAAGCCTACCAAAATCTTCGAGCAAGCATCTCAATGTCTTGACAAAGGCCAACCGGGAGACGAAAGCAACTCATAGCAAAGGTCAGAATTGCTTGGACCACAGCTTTAATCAAAACCTTCTTCTCGGCTTGGGATAAAAGTTTTTCCTTCCAACCCTACAGTTTTACCCAAACATGATCTTTTATATAATTGAAACTTGCTCTTTTATGTCTTCCCACAACCACCGGCAAACCCAAGTATTTTTCGTACTCCTTAATTTCCGGAACACCCAAGAGACTTTGCACTTGCAACTTGGCCGAATCTGTCACATTACCACTAAAGAAGATTGTGGTTTTATTTGCATTTATTTTCTGCCCCGAAGCTCTCTCATACTTCCCAAGGATCTCTAGAATTTTTGACACATCTTCCATTCTAGCACGAAAAAAGAGGAGACTATCATCGGCAAACAAAATGTGGGATATTTTAGGCCCATTTTTACAAAGAGAGAAACCTTCAGGGTACTTTGCTGCCACTGCTTGCTCTAAAAGGCCATTTAAACCTTCCGAGCAAAGAAGGTAAAGGTAGGGGGAGGGGGGGTCCCCCTGACGAATGCCTCTAGTTGGGGTAATGGGTTCCGTAGGCTCACCATTTATCAAAACCGAGTAAGTCACTGACTAAATGCACTCCATAATCCAACCGACCCACCTACAATGAAAACCCATTTTTTACATCACCTTTTTGAGAAACACCCACTCCAATCTGTTGTGTGCTTTACTCATGTCCAACTTTAGAGCTAGATGCCCTATTTTACCCCCTTTCTTTTGCTTCAAATGGTGAAGAGTCTCGAAGGCCACTAGGATATTGTCAAAAATTGCCTTATCGGATTGAAAAGCACTCTGAGATTCTAAGATGATATGAGGTAAAACTTTTTCAACCTGTTAGCCAACACTTTTGATACAAGCTTATATAAAATATTGCAGAGTGCAATGGGACAAAATTCAGTGGCATACTCAGGATTTTTAACTTTAGGAATAAGAGAAATAAAAGTATGGTTCAGACCTAAAATAAGACTGTTGGAATTAAGGAAAAATATCACTGCCCGAACTACATCATCGCCAATATCACTCCAAAATTTCTAGAAAAAAATGGGAGGCATTTTGTCAGGACCGGGGGCTTTAGGGGAGCCATTTGATTCAGTGCAAGCTCAATATTCACCCTAGAAAAGGGGTTGATCAGGCTATTATTCATGTCTTTGGTAACAATAGATTTTATGGACTGAACAACTTCATCCACTTCTGGCAGCCTTTAGGAGAGTAACAGATTTTTATAGTAGTCCCGAACCATGATCGAGAGGTTTCCTTTGCCTGAAACCAGTATGCCAATTGAATTTCGGAGCTCCATTATTTTGTTACGACGGAAATGTTGCGAAGCTCTTGTATGAAAGTACTTGGAATTACGTTATCCGGAAATCATCCAATGCTCCTTACTTCGCTGTTGCCACATTTTTTCATTTAATCGGAGGAGATTAACAATTTTTGATTTAAGCTTGAGGAATCGATCCACTTGTCTTCCTTGGGCTGCTTCATGTTCAGCCACTTTCAACATCTTCTTTTTTTCAATAATCTGCCATCTCATATGGCAGAAAGAGTTCTTACTCCATTGCAAGAGGCTCTTTTAACAAGCCTCCCATTTTGTGACTACTATTTCCATGGGAGAGCCCATAACAAATCTGTCCCATGTCTGCACCACTATATCCCTGCACCTCGAGTCCTCAAGCCACATCTGTTCAAAGCGCCATGGTCTTAAGGTCTTGACTTCAATCCCTTCAAGTCAAATGCAAATTGGATTATGATCCGAAGATACACAGGTCAAGGTCTGTACACATGCTGACGGAAATAAATCATACCATTCCGCCGTGCACACTGCCCGATCTAACCTCTCCCAAACCATGCCTCCATTCGGGTAAGTCCTTGACCAAGTGAACTTATTTCCTGAGAAGCCAAGATCCAATAAATTACACTTATCCAACACTTCTTAAAACTGTTCTATCTGACCATAGGGTCTAAGTTTGCCACCATTCTTTTCATGTGATTTCAAAATTTCATTAAAATCACCTCCATATAGCCATGGCAAAGATTCGTGTCTATGCAGACCACAAATCAACTCCCATGTTTCAAATTGCAAATGCATTTCTGGTGCTCCATAAATTCCTATGAAACGCCATGCATTGTCTTTTCCTTTATTTATCACCACATCTATATGATTCTGGGATAAGGATTCCATATCTAAAGTAAATCCATTCTTCCAAAAGAGAGCTAAGCCACCCCCACGAGTAATCCTTGAAACTCCATGGTAATGACCGAATTGATGAAAATCATGAATATTGCTTAGCCTTGCTTCTTCTAGCCATGTTTCGCCTAAAAATACAACTGAAAGATCTTGTGCATGAACTAATTCTCCAAGATCTTGAACTATTTGCTGGTTCCTAAGCCCCCGACAGTTCTAACAGATGAGATTCATTATTCTTGGTGGGGCTGGGAACTAGCCTTCGCCCATATGACTACATTTTCTTTATCAATCTTCGAAACCAATTTTGTGTTTTTTGATACACCTTGCTGATTTTTCATTGATGGTGTAGCCCTCTTTTTTCCTATGAGTACCTCCAATTTTTCCTCAGATTTAGAAGGGATACGATTAATGCAGGTCTAGGAGGGCTTAGGTGGAAGTGAGGTGCACGTGGGAGGGTCCAAAGTATTCGAGAGGTCTACCAAAGGGGGTCTATCTGACTTAGTGATGAGTGATGGAGACTTACACGTGGCTGAGAGCTGAGTTGGACTTTGTACTCGGATATCCTCGTCCCTAGGCTTTGCTAAAGTAGCAGACTCCTTTTTTGATAAAAACTCCAAATTCCCATCAACATCTTCCATCGCATCACATTTATTCAGTTTTGCATGAATTTCATACAAAGTATGCACAAGGTTCCTTTTTATATTGAACTGACCCCTAAATCCTGGCAGAAGATCATCCAAATCCCTAAAAATAGGATATGCAGCAGAATTAGAGATACTTGGAAGCAAAGAATCCAGGGTTACATTATCCAATGGTTTCATCGGAACTCCATTCTTCGGCGAGGATGCTTGGTGAGGTTTCAAAAGGGGTTCACTTCCTGAATCATTTGAAACCTTTGAATCTTTCTTCTGTTGATAGAGCCCTAGAACTACAATGGTGGATTTTCTAATTTGATTTGATAAAGGAGCTCGTAACCACGCCCCATAATTCCAATCCTATACTGTAAGTGTGCCTTCACTAGTAATCCACATGTCACAATCTTCGTCGTCGTGAGTTAAACAACCACACCAATAACAGATACTTGGTAACCTTTCGTACTTAAAAGAAACCCATCCCGTGGTTCCACCTTCGAGAGTGATTTTACATTTGTGACATAGAGGCTTTGAAATATCCAGAATAACACGAACACGCAAATGATCACCCCCTTCCATAATTGAGAAATCAGAAGGACATACTTCACCAATACCTAAATATGATCCTTCAGCCACCGTTTTGTTCATAAAACTCATCGGAATGTCGTATACTTGCACCTAGAAAAGGACTGTCTCAAAGTCCAAGTTTCGAATGTGGGTGCCATTATTGTACCTCTGAAAAACCACCAAAAATTTATCGAAACTCCAAGGTTAAGAAGAAAAAATTCTATCACAATTAAACTTGTTCTTGAAGATAAATAGAACAATATGGTTACCCTGATCCTTAATCTTAAATCCATTTCGAGAGCACCATAGTTAAGAGAAATTACGAGCTATGGCATCAACATTAAGGACCCGTTTTGTGTGAAACTTTGTAGCCAAGATGAATTCCTTTGACCCCATATCAGATCAGAGATCAAACTTGTCCTCCTTCAGTACCTAAAGAGACATCTTATTCCACCCCGCAATAATCTCCTCCATGAGGCAAAAGAAAATAAAGTGTTTCCCAAAACCCCTACAAGAAAAACCATTTACCTATAGCAACCAAATGGTGGCTAACAGGGACTGACTAGCCTTCAAAAGGAAGGGACAGTGGCAATGTAGCTCAGAATTTAAAATTTTTTTATTTGTTTACCCTTAAAAAAAGAAAAAAAAAATAGGAACACCCTAAGCAAAATTAGGAACACCCACAAAATTTTTAGGCCAAAAAAATTTTGAACTAAAATCTTAAAAAAAAAAAAAAAAATTGTACCACAGAAAGCCCAAAAAAAAAGCCCAACATCAATCCTAAACAAATACCCAATAGGCCAACCCAAATGTATTCTCAAGAAGAAGAAAAAAAAAAAAAAAAACCTAATACAAATAGGCATCTGCCTCAATCATCAAATGGTAAAAGTAGAACCTAAAATTAGAAACCTTACCTAACCTAAAGAAAAAAAACCTCATCAACAAAAACGCGGCAACGCCTTATGCCTCCTGGCCTCCGCTTGAAACCTCATCATCAAGCATATAGGCGTGACGCGGCGACAACACCTTCACCTGAAACTCGAGTAACAGAGCTTGGATCGGGCATCGGAGATTGATCCGATTGGATTAGAGCTTGCGACATCGACGCTTGGCCTTAAATCCTTCCTTGCCTTCGACGCCTTGACGTGCTGCCACGGCCCTTGGCGCCGCCCTTCAGGCCTCCTTCAAGGTATTTTACACTTTGCTTCTCTCTCTTTTCCTCTCTTAATCTTTGGGTTTTGCTGTGGAGTGTGGACTGTTCTGTTTTGAGAGAGAGAGCTCTCTTTCTTTTTGAATTGATTCTCTCTCTTTAAGTCTTTATAATTATTCAATTTATTTGCCCCCTTTTTTTTTTTTTTTTTTACTTTATTCGTTGGTGTGTCACTGTGTTGGTTAGTTGGTGTTGCCATGTTGGTGAGTTTGTCTTTTAGTGTATTGTGATTTATGAATTTATTTGATTGGCTCCTCTTGTGTGAATCATGTCTGTTGAGTAGGGGGTAGATGGGGCCATGGAGCCATGTGGTGTGGGGTCAAGGGTGGGATATTTGAATTGGGGAAGTAAAGGCACGCAAAGGCAGGGGTGTGTGCTCACATGAGGTCTGTGCTAATGTGTGCTAATGCACAGTGGGGTGTGTGCTAGACGTAAAAAAAAAATTAGTGAAGCAACTAAACACTAATAATTAATAATTTAATTAACTAATACATTATAAAAGACAAATAAATTAAATTATGTTAGGCTAAAGAGAAATTAATAATTTAATAATTAATGAAACAACAATACAACAAATTATAGTTTATAAAAGACAAACAAATTTATGAAACAACTAAACAACAATAATTAATAATTTTATTAATATTTCGAATGAACTTATAGTTTATTGTACAGGTACCTTTGTTCATTTCTTTTCTTTTCATTTTTTTTTCATTTTGAGGTTTTTCGGTGTACATAATGCAAATTTGTTTTGGTTCTAAGAACATTTTTTTTTAAAGCACAAACTTCATGCTAGCCAAATCTTGAATTTCGGCGGGTATTTATCGAAAGGTCCCAAAACACCCGAAATAGATTGAAATAACCCAAAAATTTTTCAAAGTGGAATAGGAACACCCTGGAAAAAATTCTTGGAGCCACCACTGGAAAGGGACCGACTCTTTCTCAGCCTAGGAGAAGTTGGGGAACCCAAACTTTCACAAGCAATAGAGAAAACTTAGGCCTTGTTTGGATTTTTTTTTGATCACTCATCACTCCTTACTCAATTTCTGTTACTCATCACTCATCACTCATCACCCGTCACTCATCACCCGTCACTCATCACTTAAAACACCCCACCTCGTTTGGCACCATCACTCATTTATCATCACTCAATATTTTTCAACTATTTTTGGGACCCACCCATTGACCCAATGTCAGTTGACTTTTCTCTCTCTTTTTTTTTTTTTCTCCCCTGCTTCTCCCCTTCGTTTTTCTCTTTATTTTCCCCTATTTTCTCTGCTTTTCTCTTCATCCATGTTAACACATTTTAATCAAGCTCACCATGATCCTTATTTTCATACTTTTCCCAGATCTACAATATAACCAAATGGCTATCCAGTAATTTATTAGGTTATCTAGTATTTTTCTTTCCCAAAAACCCAAAAAAAAAAAAAAAAAACCACCGCTGCAGCTGCTGCTACAACCCATAGTGACAATAGCAGCAACAGCAACATCAATAGAGGTGACAACTTCGACATCAACAGTGGTGACAACTTCGACGAACTCGAGAAGAAAAAAAAGGAATGGAAACCCAGTGAAAAGGAAAGAAAAGAAGAAAAAAAAAACCCAAGCCCAAAAACCAAACCCAAAAACCAATGTGAAAAGAAAAGAAAAGAAGAAAAAGAGAAAAGGAGGATAGAAAAGAAAAGAAGAATTTAAAAAAAGAACCAAACCCAGAAAGTGAAAAAAAAAAAAAAAAAAAAAACCCAAGCCCAGAAACCAACGTGAAAAGAAAAGAAAAGTAGGAAAAAAGAAAAGGAGAATAGAAAAGAAAAGAAGAAAAAAAAAAGAACCAAATCCAAAAAGTGAAAAGAAAAGAAAAGAAGAAAAAAAGAGGAAGAAGAAGAAGAAGAGGGGAATAGAGAGAGCCAGACCCGTGAAAGACAAAAAAAAGAAAAAAGAGAAAATAAGATTAAGTCAGTGCAAAAAGTCTGACCGTGGGACCCATATGTAATTTTAATTATAAAAATGTCATTGAGTGATGAGTTATGGAAACTGAAAACAGCTAAAATGTGTTTTCAGTTTCCATAACTCATCACTTAAAAATAAGAGAATTGAGTGATGGAAATAAAAACTGGAAATAGAGTTATGAAAATCCAAACAACTTTTTCAGTCATGGATTCCACCATTTTTGAGTTATGAGTTATGGAAACTCAAAATCCAAACAACCCCTTACTATCTTAAGATGGTAGCAGCAGTTGATATTAAAGACGTGTAGGACGATGGTAGTCAAGTGGTGTTTTTCTTTGGTAGCTGCAATCAACAAATAGTGGCAGTTGGTGGTGCGTGCCAAATATAAATAACTAGGTGGTGGCAGCATAGTTGGAAAAATGGGTGTTGCAATTGGTGTCATGGAAATTAAAAACAATCTGGACTGTAATTCGTTGGACAAAATTTTGAAAACCATATGTTGGATATAAATTTTAATGGTCCTATTGGCTATGAACCTATAGTGTCCGCACAAAGAATAATATCCATTGTAATTCATTATTGGGGTAAATTCAAATTAAAGCCCCATGGTTACAAAATCCCCTGCAGGTCTACATAATCACACCAAAACTTTATCCAAAAGATTCCAGGTAAATTAACCTTTAACACCTCCTCAGTGACTGAACAAAAACATCCCCAGAATTATAATATTGAAACTTCCAAACTAGCTCTTGCATGATGATACATTTTCAATGTCCCCAGATTATCATAGACTACCTATATACAATACAGATATTCAGAGGGCATATATAGAATGAATATATAAAGAGGATATCTATGTCAAGGGCAAACTCACATTAAACATCCAGCTGAGATATAAGTTCCAAGGAACCTAGTGACAAAAAGACGCGCCCCTGCTTCTATGAGAGATGGTTTCGTGTGATTTGGCTTGCTTAGAAGCGCGTTGGTTTCTCCAATCAAACTATGTGCCGCAGCCATGCCAGCCTACCAACAAGTATATCCAGTTAGATATCTTTACTTCAAACTAAAGATTTTCTTGAATGAAATGTATAGAACTTAGAAAAAGACTAACAAAAAGTTATAGATTGGACACTGTTTTGTCGGTGGTTGAATTTGAGACAAATTTCCTTGAAGGCCTGGCTCTAATTTTCTACAAAGAGAGAAGTTGTGAGTAACAATGTTTTTACGAAACTTAACCCTGATCAATACAAGGGAAATGACCAAGAACATCTGGAATGTATAAGTTGTAACAAACTATTTATTTCCCCTTTCGTAAGCATCAACTGTTGTTTTTCCCTTAACTTTAACCATGCAAATGGAAGACATATGGCTTGTTTTGGTACATTAAGTCCACAAAACTTTTATTTGTGATGGCGTTTTCTCATTGGGTTCAATGCGTTTAGACTTCCTCTCGAATGGTTTGGTTTCCACTGTCCATATGGCTTTTTCTCAGAGACTTCTAATTCAATTTTACTTCCTACTTTTCTAAGAGAGAGAGAGAGCACTGACGGCTCCAGAATTTTTCTACATGGTTTCCTTATTCAAATTTGTACATATTATTAGTAAGAGAATATAAGATAAACTATAAGTTCTTTAGACTTTTTTTATTATTTATTTATTTTTTATTCACAAGAAATTTTATTCACAAGACAAACAGAACTACAAAGAGGAAACAAGAGCCTCTTCCTTAATGATAAGCTCAAAATAGGAAGGGCCAAAGCCTTTTCCTTTGGGCATATTATTTCTTAATACAGTGAACATACTAATTATTACTTCTAAGATTAAATATTGGAAATCATCTATTGTTTCTAAATACAATAAATATGTTAAGTATTGTTGTTAAGTGAATTTTAATTATTAAAACTTAGAATGTTTGTATTTATTAGTTTATGTCTGTACTCTTACAATAATTTTATTTAACACAATTCCACTTCACTTTGATAATGATCGGTCTTTGTAATTGTATTAAGAAAATTTTTGTTGTGGTAACATTTACTTTTATCTTCACCTAATCAATCTCCTATACCACACCCTTGGTCTAATTTTTTTTTTTTTTTTTTTAATTTAAAGAATCACCATGTCTATCTAACTATTTAATTCTCTTTTAGTGTTAAATTTTTTACCCACTAACTGATTGACCCATGCCCCCAGTCCCCACCCAAGAAATAACAAATTCAAAGTATATTCAAATTCAGCCACTCTAGTAACATATTTGGTTAAAAGTATAAATTATTTGAGAATTGTTATGTCCACAACATTTTCACAATAAATCCTAAGTGCTAAATTGTTACCAATTCTAATTTGAAACTACCAATGAAATTACTTTTTTATCCAATAGTAATAGCCAGTAATAATCTGCCACTTAAATTTTTTTGTAAATATGCTGTGAAAATATTATGAACATAGAATTTCTCAAATTAATTATAGCATTATTTGTAAGAATAGATTGTTAATAGGGTCATCTTCAAGCTTATATCAGTTAAGCCTAAAAAAAATTAGAGTTAACATGTTCAAAATTTTATTTTAGGAAGTCAAAAGTCACTAAAAAAAAAAAAAAATTAAAATATTATATGAAAAAAAAAATGGCCATCTTAAGGTGTTCATTTGAACCCCTTGAATTAAAGGTGGCGCCGCCCTCAGAGATGTTAAAATACTGGAAGTCAATCTGAACTTTTGACTAGCTTTTAATTAATACACCTAATGGTGCGACAAACAGCTTAATAGTCAAATGTTATATGTAAACTCAGGAAAATTTTATAATAATATAATTAAAATAGATAGTAAACTCATAAAAATAAAAATTGCTTTTAAGTTAGATTATTAGTGCACATCATGTACGATCATATATATATATATATTTTTTATTTATAATAAAAAGCCAAATACTATAATGGGTTATAAAATTTTTTAAAATAAATGATGAAACTCGTTTTAAATTTATTAAAAATTTCAATAACTGAGTTTTAGTCAAAGTAATATTTTATTTATCTTTTAATTTATGGTAATGAAATTTCACTTAAAATAAAATATATTAGGTATCAAATTAAATAATAATAAAAACAAAACAAAATAAAACCAGTAACAAGCTTTTTTTCTGAGGAATGCTGCCTTAAGGAGATGTGCCCGCCTATTTCAATTAAAAAAAAAATAGTATAAAAAAGTTAAAGTATTTTAGGAATTATAATAAATTACATTGTATAATTATAACTTACTGTTAGAAATAAAGTCTGATTGGAATGTGTAAAATTTGGGCAATGAAAAGATTATTTGGGATGTATAAAGTCTACAGGAGAGATGTGTATCCATAAGTATCTATAGGGGAGATGTATATCCATAAGTGTACTCATTATTACAACCTTATCCCATAAACTCTATAAGCATTCTAAGGTCCTATATATATGTGGGATTTCTTTACTGTTTTTGTACCGATCTAAGAGTGATTAAAAGAATTGTAGATGACAACTTGAATATAAGAGTTTATCAATATATATTTCTTGTTTCTTTTACTTTGTTTTATATATTTCTATCATTTTACAACACGTTATCAACACGAGTCTCTACCCAATTTCAAAAGGAAGTTGTAATCCCATTGTTCTTCAAACATTAAAGGTTATTTGTGTTGTCCTCTCAACTTACTGTAAGTTTTTCTTCCTAAGCATTAGTGTTTATTCTATCTCTTTGTTATTATGTTTTGTGCTTATAATTTTAATGATTGTTTTAATTGATTAAAAACAATTATGGGTTTCACATTCTCTCTCTCTTTATATATTGTTAAAAATGGTTAGTGATAAAACAACTCAATCATACCTATAGCTATATGTAATGTGTTTTGATAAACTTTAAATATGTAAGTATTGTTTCATTACAATCAAATTTTGAATATGTATGTGTAGTATTGTTTCATTAAAATTGTGTATGAAAAAAAAAAAAAACAAAAATTAGTTATTTAATTTCTTTTGTAATTATATATTTGATATAGATGTCAAATCTTACAAAGCTTAAATTTGTTGCCCTTGACATCTTAGGCAATAATTTCTTATCATGGATCCTTGATACTAAGATTCATTTGGAAGCATTGAATCTTGATAAGATCTATGTTGATGTAATAAATCCTGAAGTTATTATTATGGATGACAACTGAGTATCCCAGAAGGATTATATACATAAAAACTAAGTACTTTACTATAAAAGACCACTTAGAAGAATTACAAGTTCTAGAAGAACTTGATCATCCTAAAAGCTTAGTATGACTAAAATTGCAATAAACTAAAGGTGCAAATGAATTAATCTAGAACTTTAAAATCAGCCCACAATTAAAATTATATAATAGAAGACACATGTATCATGTTTTGAATTTGCTTCTGCTGTAGCAATAGTGAATGCATATGTTCATAAAGTGTTATGAACTAATGTTTTATCTTCTAATGGCTTAACAAAATAATGAGTTGTTGTTGAAAACCATTGAAGGGCCATGAAATTAAGTGTTATAGGTGTGGAATGGAAGGTCATTGGTCACGTACCTATCGTACTCCTAAACATTTGGTAGATTTATACAAAGCCTCCATAAAAGAAAAGAGAAAGGGAATTGAAACAAACTTTGTTGATCATAATGATCTTAAAGATCCCATGGATCTTGACCTTCCAAATGGAGTGGATATGACTCATCTTGATGTCTCTGATTTCTTTGAAGATGTTGATGGGAAATTTGATAAGTATGATTGGTGCTGGAAATGTCCATACCAATTAATTATTTGTCTTTCATTATATTATGGCATTGTAATAAGTATTTGATATGTTTTATTTGTGTTTAAAGTAATAAAGTTTAATTTATGTTTTGCATATATGAAAATGCATGGGTCATACTAGTAAAATCAATTCTAAGATGAATAAAGAAGATTTTTGTCTAATAGACAGTGCAACAACTCATATGATCCTTAAAGATAAAAATTATTTTAAAATTTTAAAATTATGCAAAGCCAATGTCAATACCATATCAAGTTCATCAAACTTAATTGAAGGCTCTAGAAGAGCGATTATCATGTTGCCAAAGGGCATAAAACTTTGTATTGATGATACTTTGTATTCTTCTAAATCAAGTAGAAATTTACTCAGCTTTAAGGATATACGTTATAATGGTTATCATATTGAAACTAATAACGAAGGCAGTGAAGAATTTCTTTATATTATTTCAATAGTATCAGGCTAGAAGCTCATATTAGAAAAATTGCCTATTTCTCTTTTGGTTTGTATTATACTACAATGAGAATAGTTGAAACAAATGTTGCAATACACCATAATGTTCAGATGCAAAGGTTTTTATGCTTTGACATGATCATTTTGGACATCCAGGATCAATAATGATGCATCGAATTATTGAAACCTCTCATGGACATCCCTTAAAAAACCAGAAAATTCTTTTATCTAGTGATGATCCATGTAGTACATGTTCTCAAGGTAAATTAATTACCAAACCATCACATTCAAAGATTGTTATTGAATGTTCATCTTTCTTAGAAAGAATTTAGGGTGATATATGTAGACCAATACACCCACCTTGTGGTCCATTCAAGTATTTTATGGTTTTAATTGATGCATCAACCAGATGGTCACATGTATGTTTACTCTCTACTAGAAATGTTTCATTTGCTAGGCTTCTTGCTCAAATAATTAAGTTGTGAGCACAATTTCCTGATTATCCAATTAGGAAAAATCGTTTAGAAAATGTTGGTAAATTCACATCTCAAGCTTTTAATGACTATTGCATGTCAATTAGAATTGATGTTGAGCATCCTGTTGCCCATACACATACTCAAAATGGTTTAGTCGAATCACTTATCAAGAGACTTCAAATTATTGCTCGACCTTTCCTTATGAAATCAAAATTACTAGTTTCTGCTTGGGGTCATGCTATTTTACATACTGCATCATTAGTTCGCATTAGGCCAGCTGCTTATCATAAATTCTCACCATTGCAACTTATACTTGGCCAACAACCAAATATTTTTCACTTGCGCACATTTGGTTGTGCTGTATATGCAACTATTGCACCTCCACAACGCACTAAGATGAATCCTCAACGTAGACTTGGAATTTATACGGGTTTTGATTCCCCATCTGTCATTAAATATCTTGAACCTTTAACTGGTGATGTTTTTAAGGCACGTTTTGAGCATTGTCATTTTAATGCAACAATCTTCCCACCATTAGGGGGAGAAAAGTTGTTGCTTGAAGCACGACGTGAGATTACTTGGAATGTTCTCACCTTGATCCTCATACAAATCAATGTGAACTAGAGGTTTAAAGGATTATTCATTTGCAAGGAATTGCAAATCAATTACCAAATGTATTCACCAACAATAAAAAAAATAGTGAAATCTCACATTCTAGCTGCTAATACTCCAGCACGGATTGAAGTCCCTACAGGACAATCAGTTAATACAGCAGCAAATGAATCAAAGCCACACCTAAAGCATGGAAGACCTATCGATGTTAAAAATAAAATTCCCTAGAAGAGAAAAGTACAAGAAAAACAAGTTGCAGCCTATAAAGAGGCTATTCCTAGGAAACAGGCCACATAAATAATTGATCTGTCCAAAACTTATGAACAAAAATCTCCTAAAAATAAACCTCTTGAAGAGTTATCCCTTGAAGATGATCAGGTACCTAAAAATAACGAAATCTCGGTACATTATATACATACAGGAGAAATATGGGATAGAAATAAAATTGTTGTCGACAACATATTTTCATATAAAGGTGCCCTTGATATTACCAGCAGTAATGATAATGAATATGAACCACAAACCGTTGATGAATGTCAATGTAGAAATGATTGGCCAATGTGGAAATAGGCGATTCAAGCAGAATTAAATTCATTAAGTAAACGTGAAGTTTTTGGACTTGTAGTTCGAACACCTAAAGGTGTAATGCCTGTTGAATACAAATGGGTATTTGTACGTAAGTGAAATGAGAAAAATGAAATTATAAGGTACAAAGCGTGACTTGTAGCACAAGGTTTCTCGTAGAGACCTGGTATTGATTATGAAGAAACATATGCTCCTGTAATGAATGCAATTATATTCAGATTTTTGATTAGTTTGGTAGCAAAAGAAAATTTGGATATACGATTAATGGATGTTGTTATAGCATATCTGTATGGATCATTAGATAATGATATCTACATGAAAATCCCTGAAGGATATAAAATGCCTGAAACAAATAATCCTACATCTTGAAGTATGTTTTCTATCAAGCTACAAAGATCCTTATATGGGTTAAAGCAATCTGGACGCATGTGGTATAATTGCCTCAGTGAATATCTTTTGAAAGAAGGATTTGAGAATAATCCAATTTGTCCATGTGTTTTTATCAAAAAATCATCAGAATTTGCTATTGTTGCAATATATGTTGATGATTTAAATCTTGTAGGGACTCCAGAAGAGTTAACAAAAACAGCAAATTGTTTAAAGGATGAATTTGAGATGAAAGATCTTGGTAAGACAAAATTTTGTCTTGGCCTACAAATTGAACATCTTCCAAATGGAATTCTTGTTCATCAATCAACGTACATAAAAAAAATCCTGAAGCAATTTTACATGGATAAAGCTCATCCTTTGAGCACTCCAATGGTGGGTCGGTCACTTGATGTCAAGAAAGATCCGTTTTAACCACAAGAAGATGATGAAGAAACTCTTAGTCCTGAAGTAACATATCTTAGTGCAATTGGTGCTTTGATGTATCTTGCAAATTGCACATAACCTGATATAGCATTTGCAGTTAACTTACTAGTAAGGTATAGTTCTACACCAACTCGAAGACATTGGAATGGAATTAAGCATATTTTACATTATCTTTGTGGGACTACTGATTTGGGATTATTTTATCCAAATGGATCAAAACCACAGTTAGTTGGATATGTTGATGCAGGTTATCTTTCTGATCCACGCAAAGGCCAATCACAATCAGGATATTTATTTACTTATGAAAATACTACTATTTCATGGAGATCTGTTAAGCAAACAATTTCTACTACTTCCTCAAATCATGCAGAGATTATCGCAGTTCATGAAGCGAGTTGTGAATGTGTTTGGTTGAGATAAGTAATTCAACATATTCGTGAGAACTGTGGATTATCTTCAATCATAAAAGTCCAACGATATTATATGAAGTTAATATTGTTTGTATCACTCAAATTAGGGGAGGATATATCAAGGGTGATAGAAACAAGCATATTGCACCAATTTTTTTTTTATACACATGAGCACCAAAAGAGTGGCGATATTGATGTCAAGCAGATACGATTATGTGATAATTTGGCTGATATGTTCACTAAGCCATTACCAACTGCGAATTTTAAGAAGATGGTGTACAACATTGGTATGCGTCGACTTAAGGATATTTTTTCCACGAACAATGGAAATTCTATGCACTCATGAGGGGGAGTAAATTTTCTAAAGGATGTGTGCTGATTGTACTCTTTTTCCTTCACTAAGGTTTTTTCCCACTGGGTTCTCCCTTTGCAAGGTTTTAATGAGGCAATCCTAAGGCACTAGAAGTTATACAAGAATATTGTACTCTTTTTCCTAAGCCAAAATTTTTTCCCACAGAGTTTTTATTTGGCAAGGTTTTAACGAGGCATATTCTTAGAAAGTGGTCATCCAAGGGGGAGTGTTAGAAATAAATTTTGATTAGAATGTGTAAACTTTGAGCAATGAAAAGGTTATTTGGGATGTGTAAAGTCTATAGGGGAGATGTACATCTATAAGTGCACTCATTATTACAACCTTATCCTATAAACTTTACAAGCATTCTAAGGTCCTATATATATGTGGGATTTCTTTACTGTTATTGTACAGATCTAAGAGAGATCAAAAGAATTGTGGATGACCACTTGAATATAAGAGTTTATCAATATATATTTCTTGTTTATTTTACTTTGTTTTATATATTTCTATCATTTTACAACACTTACAACTCTAGAAATACTTAACTTTTAATACATGACTTGGAAAACTCACTTGTCATATAACAACAAATAAAATGATATATTATTAAAAATATAAAAAGAAATAATGAGGCTTTTTAAAATTTTCATATACTCTTGATGGTATAATTTTAATTGGAATAGTTTAGTTTTAAAACTTTTGAAATTTGAGTATAGAGTTTGACTTATAATAACTAGGAGTGTTCACAAACTAGTTGGAGTAGACACCTCGAGACGCGGCTGATAGAGCCACACTGCTACCCATGCCAGCCAACTGAGTTATAGCTGGTGATTGTAGAAGACCATTCTCTCCAAGGTTGGTTTGATGTGATTGTCGGTTGTGGTTCATGGAATTCGACATCCATCGAATTGCACCCATACATACACACACTTATATATATATATATATATATATATATATATATATATATATAGATGTACCTTCTCAAATAGGGTGGACAATCCCTTGTGTGGGGGACTACTCTTTGGAAAAAAATATATGAGATTGCCTTTGAGGCTAGTCCAAAAAGCACAAAGGCAAGGACTCATACCCGTGCGAAGCAAATGAAATCATGAAGGTTAGAGAGAAACTTAACCTAATCCTCTATTTAAGAAGAAAGCCCTGACGAGGAAGCAACTTGTTGAGCTAGGAGCACACTTGAGGGAGACCCCTTATTCACTTGGAAAAAGTAGCACCCTCGGGACAGATAAAGACTTGACTTATTGTTTGTTTTCAGACCCCTTAAAACACAACCAGATTAACCTATATAATTAGCCAAGTGATTAATTTAGTCAAATTAACAAATCTAGGTTCACACAAATATATCATATCATGCAAAGCAACAGAAATATAAATAACACAATGATATGATGACTCAAGAAATCACACCGGTAAAAACCTGGGAATTATTTAACCTAGCTACCCTCAAGGTAAACTTGAATCCACTATGAAAGAATCGAAATTTTACAATAGCGACTTAGACCACTAACATCCTATTGCTACCCACCAGTAGAAACTTACTGACACGACCATGTGCAAGCTTCGAGACCATGTACTCCTTCTTTATTGGATTCTACAGTAAATACAAGCACACCCATTTGTGTATCTTTAAGCTCTAATGGCAGCAACTGAACGATTATCAAGCTCTTGAAGAAATCTCCTTCTTGATAATTCTAAGCTTGTGTGAAGGCAAGCACCTCTCAGATCTCACAAGAGATTCACATAAACAGCAATATGAGCCACTTCTAAAACATGGCTAGGGTTTGTCTTATATACCTAGGGTAAAAACATAAAACCCTAAACGTTTTAATGAACTAGGGCTGAGTTGGAATTCTGCAGAAAAACGCATTCTGCCCGATTTTCGATTGATTGAGCCTAAGCTTCGATCGATCGAGCCAGGCTAAAATGCACTATCAATTCTGCATCAGCTCGAATCCAACTTTACATAAAGGACACAACTTTGAGCAAGTCTAAACAAGACTAAACAACTTGTTTTGATAATGGTTTGCCAACAATACACATTAGAGTTCTAAATACATTAGTTCCTAAGTCTTTAGAACCTAACACTTATCAACTCGTGCAACAAAGTCAAGGCTCACTTACTTTCATCATTATCTTTGAATCCAAATCCAAATCCAAACTCACAGTGGACTCTAAACCAAATCCACTCAAGACTCGCTTACCTCCATCGTTATATATTGCCACTACATCGTGCATAGCATCATCAAGACCTCGAATATCTCATCAACTCATGTAACAAAGTCAAGATTGTTGTTGATCTATAGAGGCGTCAGTCACTGTGTCAAAAGAGTTTATCTTGTTTGGTCTGTCAACTCTCTCTCATGTGCTTGATATTGTCGTGGGTTTGTGGATTGTAGATGAATGGATCAGTTTTCATTTGTGATTTAGGTTGATGGAAATCAGATTGTTTAAATTTTATTTCTTCCCACCCCTCCCCCTCAAATTTTGGTTTTAGAATATTTTTTCTTTATTTGGTTTTTCAAGTACATTGTGAGGAGCTTAGACTTGGAGGGTTTTTGTGTATTTTTGTATTTCAACTTATTCACTAGGGGAGTGGTCTTGGCTTGGAGGGCCACGAATAGGTTTTTATGTTGAGTTCTTCATTTTTTCATTTCATTAACATATCGGGTGTTATCTTGTTTTGTATTCTCTTTACCTTCTGCCCTTTAGATTAATTGCATTGCAGAATTATAGTTATCCATGCAATTGTTGAGTGCTTTGGTTGACTAATTGGTTAATTATGTAAATTTTGCTTTAATTATGTTTAGCCTAAAATTAATCAAGCTATATTTGAAATTTGGGGGATCTAAATCAGTATCTAATTTATTAGGTTGGTACTTTCAAAAGATTCCATGGAATTTGAGTACAATCTCATACCATTCATAAGTATTTTATCCATGATTAAATAATTTGAAATTTGGGGGGTCTAAATCAATATCAAATTTATTAGGTTGCCACTTGCAAAAGATGTCACGGAGTTTGAGAACAATCTCATACAATCCTTAAGTATTTATCCATGATTAAATAACCATTCTGAAGAATCAAACAACGATATTAAACACTTCTAATGAAAGCAAATACATGAAAAGGAACCAATTATAGGTTGGCCTGACATTAATATGAAGGACTGATTTCTCTCTTTGGAACAGAATCAAGATCCTGATGGAAACTTTGATACGGATTGTTCAGCGCAGCAACATTGCTTGGACGTGAGAATACAACCTACATTGTAGACATAAACCAAATATTTTTGAGATATATGACTAAGTATGCGCTACAGAGTTTTCAAGATAGATGCAAGTTCATAAGTCAATAATAATAGCAATTTGCCTAAGTGGAAGATGTGTGGTTTCATGAGTGAATATATTTATCCAATGGTAGGCTTTTGTACAATTTAGCAATTTTTAACCGCTTAAACTCTTAAATAAAACTACGACTAATGAAAATGTGTGGCAATTGTTATTGATAAACTCTTCAAATCTAGTCTTTATCATTGAGATAATAAAATGGAAATTTTCTTCTTAAAAAATCAGAGGAAGATTCACAACGTTTCCTAAATATGGGTTCATTTAGAATTCAATTGTGACATATTATTATGTAAGCTTCTCCATAATCTTAGTTAATTACAAATATATACCTTCATATAATTAAAAGTTACAAAATCAATTTATATATTTAATAACAAATGAACATTAGAAAGAAAGAAAAAAAATATAAAATAAGACATTTAAACATAAAATTTGAATGTTAAAATTAAATTGAAAAATAAGAAATAGTTGCGAAGCATTAAAGTTATGACAACATCTAAAACGTTTTTCTATGCATCTTGATGGGTTTTAAAACTTTGTATAACATCCAACCCAAAACGTAATTTATATTTTTTTAATATGTTTATATGTGATTTTATAATAATATTTTAATGTTACATAAAATTAAACTCAATTAGAATTGGTTTTGTACGTGGGAGATGAAGGTTTATTTATTTATTTATCTTTTTAAGTGAGGGAAAGGCTGATTGTCCATTCCGGCCAACTCCACCTATAATTATGGTGTCAATAGTGGTAAGAGGAGTGTAGGGAGGAAATGAAAGTGGTGGC
This sequence comes from Quercus wislizeni, assembly GCA_023055345.1. Taxonomy (NCBI): domain Eukaryota; kingdom Viridiplantae; phylum Streptophyta; class Magnoliopsida; order Fagales; family Fagaceae; genus Quercus; species Quercus wislizeni. The sequence goes on from JALGQJ010000022.1 coordinate 4,824,351, forward strand.
GGGAGGCGTGAGAGAGGGGTGGAAGGGGGAGAGGTGAAGGTGGCAATTTATCCAAGTGGGTGGGAGATGCAGTGTAGAGGAGGAGATTGATGTTGGGAAGGGAAAAAATAGTGGCACCAATTAAACATATTGTGGGAGGGAGGCGGTAGTGATGGTGGTTTGAAGTGTGCAGGGAGATGATGGGGCTGGTGATGTAGATGAGGAGAGGGTGAGAGAAATGAGGACGAGGCACATGCTTGTTCTAGAAAATAGTACTTTAGGCTTGACACATGAGCCATTTTTTACAAACTTTATATAATTTCTTGTTGATCATGAAAATTATTTCTATTAACTATTTTAGTTTGAATCAAATATTTTTTTGGAAAATGTTAACGAATACTCTTAGACTATTAGTTAATAATCCATTTAAAAAAAGTTTTTATAAGAAAAAAAAATGCAATTAATGTTTTGATAGTCTTTTTCATTTCTCATAAAAATGATGTCAAAACATTTTTAAAATAGATTATTAATCAATACCCTAAGAACATTCGTTAGCATAACCTATATTTTTTTTATATAAATATTTTCTTTAAAAATACTTTGGTAAATGGCACTTCACCCCGAAAGAAAAAAGTAGCTTTAGTTAAACTTAACATGGATGATGGATCTTAGCAAAATTCTACCTGAGTCAATATGTTCTTTTGATTATAGCATAATATCACTGTAGGCAAGAAACATACCTGATAATTTCCAAGTGTACGTGACTTAAAACCAGCTGCACAATAGTCAAAGTAATATTCCCATGTTCGTATGAACTTTTCGTCAAATCCAAGAGCAAGAATTTTGCTGAACACAGACATTAAAGCCCCAACATCAATTAAAAAAAAAAAAAAAAACCATGTAGTTAGCTTGATATCATGATCAGTTTTGCAAAGTGCGTACAATAATCATAAATTTGCCATGTTCCCCATAAAAAGGTTCTTCCTTTTCTATTTTCTATAAAGTAACAAAAATAAATTTTGGAATATGTGTTTTCCAAAAATTGATTATTTTCTGTCTAACATTCGTAGCAAGTTTCAAGGGAATACGGCTATATGTTTAGTGAACTCCATAAAGGAGTAAAATTACTAGAACGGCCATTTTGCACTTTCAAATTTGCCTTACTTCGTAGAAAGAAATTGTATATGCTCTAGGATGGCTATGTTTCTTTAGCATATAAAAAATTCTAAGCATTTCTCGGGTGGAAGGCTAATGGAACACGGGAGTGCATTGTAACAACAATGGGTATTTTTAAAATATTAAGAGCCCAAATCTCTTATATATCTTAGGCCAAATTGATAATATATTTTTTCTGCAAATAAAGTACCTAATTGAAAAACTTATGTTTATTTTCGCTAGTCTAACCACAACTTGGTGAAGAAATTATTTTAGTAATAGGAGGTGTCTTTCTTTGAGACGAGAAGTAAGAGAATAACATGATGTATTAACTGTATTCTTACCTCTGATTGTCCATAAAATTTTTTCTCCACCATTTGAGTGTTTGACAGTAATGAATCCCTATGTTCTCCGCGTGCTCCACGCTACACTCACAAAACTTTGAATTAATTTTCTAGAGAAAAATAGCTTCACCAAATAATAAAATAATACCAGAGTCTGGATGCGTTAGCCATGGCTGATGTTATCATGCTTAATGAAGGTAGGCATCCACCAGGAAATATATATTCCTTTATAAAATCCGAACTTCGCCTGTACTCGTCGTAACGTTGGTCTGGTATTGATGTGAACTAAACAAGGCAACTTCAATGGTTAGCAATATATTTAAACTAAACACATAGAAGAGTTATAGAGACCAAGACATTATAATAAAACTGGGAAAAAGATATATATATATATATATATATATATATATATATATATATATATAGGACATCATTTGTTTAATTACCTGCAGAACAAAAAGCCCGTCTTCTGCTAATAATGATTCACAGCAACCAAAAAACTCTTCCATATATTCATGACCGACATGTTCTATCATCTCACTGAAAAATTAATGTTATCAAAAGATTATGTTTTTATTTTATTTTTATTTTTTGTAATGATTAAGGTTATATTATGTTCAAGTTAGCTCATATTTGTTTTTGAGCCAAAGAAACATATGGATGTAGCGTAGTAGGGTAAGTGGAGTGGAACATCATGAACTGATATAATATATAAACATTAATTTCAGTAACTCCAGTTTCTCGTATAATGGATTAATTGCTTGTCACTCTTGTAGACGTAGGTACATTGCTAAACAACGTAAAATCATTTTGTTATTTTTCTTTCTTTAATCTTACTTAAACTGATTATATTCATTACGGATTAAAATAGTTGGTGGCAAAGGAACTCACCAGGATATAATTCTGTCATATTTGTAGGTATCGGGCAATTGGCGGTAATCACAAAGGAGAAACTTAATGCGGTCCTGCGAGCAAAGTTGATTAAGGTTAATTTTGAAGTAACTAATTGACCTTGAGAAAAAGAATAATTTCATAAGATGTGCCATATTTAACCAGATGGTTTCTTGCTAGGACAAGAACCAATTATTATATGCAAATTGTAAACCTAAACAAGGCAAAACTGATTTATATATTCTTTGCTATGTGCTTGTTAAGTATGTCAATGTGACCACAATAAAACAACGATCGTGATTCTATTCTTTTACCTCAAAAAATGGTCCTTATTTTAGTTTTAGTTTTCATGATAAATTTAAGATTATATATATGGTGCAACATCATTAAAATTTAATTCCACCAAATAAAGAGTGACAACTCTGTTTAAATGATGTAGTACAACATTTAGATTTAGATTTATTGACAATCATATTTTTACCATAAAATAGATCGAATATTATAAAGCAAATTTAATGATCATTCTTCATATAACAAAAGTAAATGGATAAAAGTTGTTAGGTATACACATGTGATTGAAATCTTACATTGAATAATGATGGGAAAGGTGTATGGATAATATAATATAGTCGGTTCCAAACTCAAAGGCTTTAAGCCTTTTGGGTCAAATGGTCATCCGTATATGTTATATTAACTACTTAATTGGATGTTTCCTAATGTGTTTTCTACCCAGCAAGTGGTATTAGAGCACATGGGGTTGTGTGGCAAAGGTTGCAAGGTTATCAACGTCGCTTTCACAATTGGAGCGGAATGGTATATTGCACAAAGCAAGCCCATAAAACTCACAAAAATGATTTTGGAAAAAGACCCAACAAATGAATATTGCTATTAGTGCTAGATCATGTTGTAGCATGAGGTTACCATGGACTTGGAAGTGCAAGCCGAGTTCCCATAGATAAATGTGCAAGGTTGACATGTGATTCACATAGATGGAGTAAGACCCATGAATGTCGCATTGATAAAGAAAAACCCATAAGGTAAGGGGGAGCAAGTAAGGCCCATGAATGACCCACGAAGAGGTTTTGAAACCCGCAAAGAAGCAGAAACTTACACGTAAGGGGCTAAAAGATTGTTAAGTATACATGTATAAGTGAAATCTTACATTAAATAATAATAAGAAGATGAGTGAGTGATTAATATATCGTAGTTGACCCAAACTCAAAGGCTTAAACCTTTTGAGTTAAGTGATGTCTCTATATGCTATACTATGTACAATCCGAAACAATTTTTTATTTATATATATATATATATATATATATATTATGGTAAATGTCATTCATCAAATTAGTACCTGAAGGCCAGCATCTTTCACTTTCTTTTCCGCAAGTTTTAGTTGCTCTTTAGACAAAGTGATGCCAGTGTATTTGCATCCAGTTCGATTGACAACTTCAATAGCGAAGCTTCCCCAGCCACACCCAATTTCAAGAACTTCATGCTTCTCTTCAATTCTTGCCTAAGTTAATTGGAAAAAAAAAAAAAAAGGAGATTAGTTTAGGGCAGGAAATTTTTTAAAATTTTGATATAACCCAGTAGAAAAGTCTCACCTTTTCAATCAAAGTAGACATTTTTCTCAGCTGCGCAACCTTTAAGTCCTCATCTTCCTTCTAAGAAATATTGTCATAAAGGTGAATTTAAGTTAAAGCTAAAGCTTAAAAAGGAGGTTATTATATCATAAAAAGGTTAATTTTGATCCCGACCTTAAATACAGCGGTGGAGTATGTCATTGTTTCGTCCAGGAACAGAGCGAAAAGTTCATTACTCTAGAAAAACAAACAAAACGAATAATATGCTTATGCTTGTTATCAATTATGTCACTAATCATGTTTGAATACTATCATTCTATCACTTATGTCACTAATTTAGGTTTATATACTATCATTCAACGAAAAAGGTTATCATTCCAAACATATAGTCTCATATGTCAGCACGTGAATTGAACTCACAAGCCCATTAATTAGCTTTAGTCTAGTATTTGTTGCGCGCATGAGAACCCTAAAATTTTAAAACTGATCAAAAGCAAAACTCCACTTAGCCGACTTTCACAAAATAGTAATCCAATATAAATTTATGGATAAAGTTTAGTTACAAAATTAATTGTAACCTAAAGTTACAACATTACTTAATATCTTTTTATTGGAGATGAGTTTTGACAAATCCATCATTGAATTACATTTTCTTTTTATATCCTTCTTACTTGCAAAATTTCTAGAAAATTAAAGATCAATAGTTATATCATTGATAAATTGTTAAAATTGCAAGTTTTTATAGTTTAAAATTATGCATAAAATATAATCTTATAAATCATATAGTAAATAATATCCGATTGGCACAAAATGTACATGTATATTAAAAGCATAAAGAATATGTAATTTAACGTTTAGATTTTCAAAATATGTAATAATATTAATGATATTGAATAAGGTTGTAGTCTTAAGTTACAACCAATTTTGTAGCTAAAGTTTGTCCATTGGGTTTAATATGGATTTTTGTTAGAATGCCTCTACACTCTACACCATTTTTCATCTATTCATATTTGTTATTGAAATTTTCAGGATGTAGGTCAAAGGCCAAATCATGTAAATTCTTGGTGTTATCTTTTTTTGTGTGTGTTTGTATATTTTTATTTTGGGTTTTCTTCACTTCTCTTATATATTTTTTAGACATGGCAAAATAGGTAGAAAGTTGTTGACCCGACCTAAACCCAAAATTTTCTACCTGAATAAAAAATGGGCCAACTCACGACCCGCCCTTTTTTGCGGGCCAACTTAACCTGACTAACCTATGACCTAACCTATTTTTTAAACTTTTTGTTTTTTCCTAAAACATATTTAGACTACATGCCAAGGTGCTAGGTGCATAGACATAAAGGCACAAAACACTGCACTGGCACTACCTAGCCATTTAGTAGCCACCTATGGTAGTGGACATGTCCCTATTTATTAAAAAAAAGTTAATTAAAAGGGAAAAAGTACTAAATGGAAAAGCTTTTATAACTACATATCTACACTACTAAATGTGTAACTAGCACACCAAAAAAAAAAAAAAAAAAAAAAAGATTAATGTAAAAGAAAAGTTCAAAAGTCCAGTGAACTTTGAATCTAAAGTGAGTAAATTTTAAATGTATAATTTTTAGTGCTCCTTAGAATCTACTTCTCTTTCAAGTTGTAAAATTGTAATTACAAGCATTTTGGCTATGAGTTTTTAACATGAAAGATTTTGTTATCATGACTATAACGAATTTTAGTCATGCTCAAAACTATCAAATTTGGAAGGATATGAAAAGTTTATCTTTTTTGTTTTGTTTATTTTTTTCCCCTCACATGTATAATAGTAATACAAATGGTCTAATAATAGAAGGTGCCCATTTAATGAAGAAAACTGAAGCGTATTAGGTGCAATTCCTTTCCTTGATTTATTTCACTCATTCTCTCTAAAAATTTGGCATATTTTATTTGTTTTTAATTTTTTTTTCATGTGAAAATATGGGTCAACCTAACCCACCCACAACCCGATTAGCCCAACTCGTATTCAACCCGTTTCAAAATGACCTGTTTTTTAACTCAACTTGTTCTCAACTCGCAACCCGATTAACCTAATCCGACCGTTTGTCATATCTAATATTTTTTGAAATCATTCAAAAATTATAATATTTTCACAATTAATCGTGTGTGGGAGTTTTATCTGAAGGCACTTTCTCACAACAAATGGTATCAGAATCAAGGTTCACTACCTATACGTTTGGATTGTTCCCTTTGGAAATTTTTCTAATTGGTTTGTGGATCTAATTAGTGGGAAGAGAGGAGTCAAGAGAGTTCCCTACAAAAACTTTGGCAAATTCCTCTGAATCCTTTGGCAGTCAAGAGACTTATGACTATGGTTTTTAATATCAAATTTGAAGTAGAGAAATTCGATAGAATGAACAGGCAATTCGAAGTTATACATATCATGATACAAGAGTTAGATACTGTTTTGGATGACAAACTTCAAGATAAAGACAATGGAGTCAATACCCGTTCCATTCAGTTTGGGCTATTAAGAGCAAAACTTGTGTTTCAGCTTCGATTGCTTCTGCAATATATATATATATATATATATGCCAAAAAATAGGAGAAGAAGAAAGGAGCAGGGTGATGGCAATAGGACTAAGCCATGTGGTGGTAGGAGAAGCAGCAAGCGAAGCATATTTTTGAGCAGTGTTGTTGAGAAATTTGAAATGAAAACTGTGTTTGTGTTGCATGTGTTGAGAGAGAGAGAAGATGAGAGGGAGAAGTGAGAGAACAAGAGGGAGAAAGGCTCAAAGTTAAAAAGAGAGAGAAAGGGTGAAAGAATAAAAAAAAAGTTTTTAATTTAATTTGTTGCTACAATAAACTGCTATCTATTGCCACAGATAGCAGTTTACTGCAAATGCCTGAAAAAAAAATAAAAAAATAAAAAAAGTATACTGCCATCAATGTGGATGCCCTAAGAAAATCTCTTTAGCATCACTGATAATGCATGCTTTTTGGCTTTTTGAGTGGCAAAATAATTTTTCTGTTAAAATACTGCCATCAATGTGGATGCCCTAAGAAAATTAGGGAGAGAGATGAAAGTGGAGAGATTCGGTCAATTTGAAAATAATAAGGAATTTAAAAAGTAAAAAAAAAAAAAAAAAAAGGTGTTGGGCTTGGGCTAGGGCTAATGGGATGAATTAAAAAATTATAACAAATTGTATTGATTGGCCCAAATTATCACCAAAAGACTACTAAATTAATTTATTTAATGTTATTGAAGAAAATAATAATAATAATAATAAAATTATTATTATTTTCTTCATTAACATTAAATAAATTAATTTAGTAGTCTTTTAGTGATAATAATAATAATAATAAAAATAATAAAATTATTATTATTATTATTATTATTATTATTACAAACACATAAAGAAAATATTAGGAATTTATGTGGTCAGCCTTTAGCCTACATCCATGAGTGAAAATGAAGAGAAAATTTCATTAACAAATTTGGAGAATACAAAGATGGTGTAGATGCACTCTCACATAATCTAAACTCTAATACACCCAAATAACTTTCTTGGCCAAGACTAGGGTTGTACCTAAAACGAATGGTAGATTTTCTTTATATTAAAATTTCTGCATAACACTCTCAAAAAGATTTCTCTGTAATATATATATATATATATATATATATATATATATATATATAACCGAAACTTTTGAAACTCTCACAATTTTTCACGTCAGCATAATATTTAAATAAAATTATCATTTTATTTAAATAAATTTATTTATTTTTAATTCAAACTTAATAAGGAGTAAAAATCTGTTCCTCTAATAAGTCAAATTTAAACTCAAACTCATCATTATCATTATAAAAAAAATTTATTTTTGTTTAATCCAAACTTAACAAAGAGTGAAATTCTAACTCAAACCTCTAACTTTTTGATGACTTCTCCAGAGCTTGCCATATCATTATTATTTTTTTAAAACAAAATTATTTAATTTTTTTTAACTACATAATGCATGTTATTTCACTCGTGTTAAGATTAAAAAGAAAAAAGAAAGAGACTCACGTTAGGACTTTTCTCTTCCCATCTCAAAACCCTAAACCTAACCTGGTCACGCTAGAACTCAACCCATCTTGGTCTTCTCGCTCACATATCTTTGCCTTTTGAGAAGCTAGAATCGAACGAATACCTTGATTAAACCCCTTAGTAAGAATAGTGGGACAATTGATTTATGCTCTTCGGATATTTAGTGATATGCCTAATCATGGGTGTACTCTAGATTTGTATACATATGGTACTCTGATTCATGCGTTATGTGGATTTGGGATGATTGGCAAATCAAAGGAAAGATATTCAAACAAATGGAAACAAAAGGTTTTTTGCTTAATTAGACATATCATCAATTTTTAGGGGATGAGCTTAATTATTTATTCTTTTTAATAATAAATATTTTTAGTGAAATAGTATTGATAATTAAGTACAGAAAATTCAAAAGGTTGTTTGCTCAAATTTGAAGCTCAATGTGTCCTTCTCATATCATGGTCTTTGTTTATATTTGTCATTTATGTTTTCAAAGGCTGTTGATGGGAAAATTAAGACTTGGTTGTGTAATATGTATTTGTTCAAAAGGTATTAGTTTTGTATAGCTTTTTAGAGTTTTATTTTATTAATTTAAGAGTTGTGAATTGCTTTGTAAATCTCGGTAATTTATATTTTCAAAGGTTGTTGATGGGAAAACTAAGACTTGGTTGTATAATATGTATGTGTTCAAAACTAATACCTTTTGAGAATTGTGAATTATTGACTACATAAGCACGTGTTAGGTAGGTTTTGAGAATTGTGAATTACTTTGTAGGTATCGGTTACTATGCACCTACAATGAATTATTGACAACATATATAAGCACATATGTCAAGTATTTTATATTTTATTATGATCATTCATTTTTTAAAATGATACCTTACAAAATGTCTATAATATGCATATTATTAATTGATCAATTTCCTATTTCTAAATTTTAATAGCTTTCCCGTGCATTACATGGGTTTGTGACTAGTTTTAACTAAAAACCAAACATAACAAAGGAAAATAAAAGCACCCAGATCCAAGGTTGCGGCAGCATCCATTAAAAAAAAAACAAGTTAAAGGCCATAGTCTTATACCAGCTCGTAATGACGAGAGATGTTCCTGCGTGCCTGTGTAAGAGTATTTTGCCTTGAAAAATGCTTAAGAAAATAGCCTGCAGATCCTATAGCAGCCGTGAATATCAATGGTGTCCACCAACCCCTATAGTCACAAATAAATAAATAAATAAAATTTGAGCAGTTGAGGAGATGATTAATTATAATATGATTATCCAAGCTTCTAGCAAAGTCTGCAGTTGCAATATGTACCTTCTCTTATTCAATTTTAAGATAGAGGGCTTTGAATCTCTGCTAGCAATAAGAATCTGCAAATAATGCCAGCAAGGTAAATTCTGAGCTAAATACCACAAACATGCTTTGTACGTACGTATTAGGGTCGACATAGCAGTGCAGTTTTGGAATTAACTCAAACTCTAATCAATCTTACCAAAAAGAGGTTTTGAAGACCTTCATTTTTATCTTTGAAAGATATATCTCCATCAATAAATGCATCAGCAAGGCCTAAATCAGCCCGTGTCATAATCTGATCAAAACAATCTAGCCCTCATCAATGGTGTTGAGGTAGTATAATAAAATGCCAATATAATTTGCAAGCTATTAATTAACTTTGAAAAAAAAATTCTTGCTAATTTCAAAAATAGTTATATTATGTTGCAACTTGCAAGCATGGTTTTAAAAATCAGATTGATCAAAGAATTGGAAAAGAGAATGGTTACTGAGTTTTTAGTCCGATTGGAATTGGACTAATAGTCGAACTGGTGACATCATTAATAAATAATTAATAATTTTAAAATTATAAAAATAAATAATGAGAAATATATAATAAATTTATAACTAGTAAAATAAATTTGAGTGCTAAGTTTAAGTAAAATATTTTTTCTTTTTTCGTCTCTTTCCATTCCAATTGTTCTGACTCGAGATTCTCCATTAATGTAGTACTACTTTCATAGAATAACGTCACTATTTTTTATTTTGGTAGACTCTTAGAGCCACTATTACTTACCATTCAAAGAAACCAAACAATAATTGATAAGTAATAGTGGCTCTAGGAAAGTAGTACTACAAATAATTGTAGCACTACTTTCCTAGAATAACGTTACAATAATAATAACGTTATTCTAATGTTTGTTTAATATATTGTATATTAAAAAATTACTAAATTTTTTAATGTTGTATATTAAAAAATTAAGCATTTATTAAATTTATATTATCTTTATGTTAATGTTTGTTTTGTATTCGTATTATGGGTCATGCTAACGAGTGTCTTTAGGGTATTGGTTAACAATCTATTTTAGAAAAGTTTTGACACCACTTTTATAGAAAATTAAAAGAATTGTCAAAACATTAATTTTTTTTTTTCCATAAAAATTTTCTTTAAATGAATTGTTAACTACTCCATCCGTCCTACTTTGTTTGTCCTGTTTGAAAAGTCAAACATTTTAAGGGAACATCATTTATTGTCTTGTCTGCCTTATAAAAATGTATAAGTTTACAAAATTACCCTTAAATAAATTTATTAGTTTTTTTAAAAAGAGTTACTCTTAATGAGGCTTAAGGGTATAATAGAAACATTAGTAAACTAATAAGTTTTATTTTTAGAAACAGAACAATATTTTGGGACATCCCAAAATGGAATAGAGGATAAACAAAGTGAGACGGAATGAGTAATATTTTAGGAGCATTCACTAAGAACATTCATTATCATTTCTCTTATATTATATAGGGCTATAATTGTTTTCAAGCAAAAAAGGACGTGCCTATCAATTATTGTTTGGTTTCTTTGAATGGCAAGTAATAGTTATTCTAGGAGTTTACAAAAAAAATAGTAACGTTATTATAAGAAAGTAGTACTACATTAATGGAGAATCTCGAGTAAGAACAATTGTAATGGAAAGAGACGAAAAAAAATTATTTTACTTAAACTTAGCACTCAAAAGTCAAGTACTCAACACTCCCCATCAGATTATTAAATCCACCTACGTACGCCACGAGAAATTATAAGATCCTTACGGTGGATAAGTGATGTGATCCACCATTTCACTAAAAAACTTCCACATGTTTAAAATTATTAATTAGAAAATTTTTTTAAACAGAAATTAATTACTGACTCAACAATTTTAAACAAGTGGAAGTTTTTTAGTGGAATGGTGGACAAATAACGTAATCCATCAAAGGACTCTATAATTTCTCCTAAGCCACCTATTCACTTCTTTTTATTTATTTGTGTTTTTATTTCCTTAATGACCCAGCGGCCAGTGCCCAGCCCCCTCATTTATTTAGCTTTCCATACCCCCCTCCTTTAAATTTCGAATCAGCTTCTTTTCCATCTCTCAAACTCTTTCTTTCCCCTGAAAATTTCAAGAATCAGTGATTTGAAAACGGCCAAGCAAGATAATTCACTTAAAAAAAATATCAAAATCATCCTCTAATATTTACCCCTGTTTCTATCTCTTTCTTTCTCTCTCTCTCTCTCTCTCTCTGCAAACATATGTGGTTTTTATTTTTTTCCATTTTTTATTTTTATTTTTTAAAGAAAATGTATGTTTTTTTAAAAAAAAAGTTAAACCGAACCTTTCAAGAACTGGTTCAGCCATACCGGCTTTCGAATTTCACGGTTGAACCACCTGTTTGCGGTTTTTTCAATTTCTGGTTTTTAACAAGAATTGAATCGGATTGATGTTCAATTCCCGATTGAACCGGTTGAACCGGTTAGTCCTGCTAGTTTTTAAAACCAAGATTACAATTGATTATTCTTATAAAATAATTCCAACATAGAGTAAGAGTAAACACCTTCCAATAAAACTGGGGATTTTGAACTTTAAGAACTATTTTCAGAGGACACTTTTTCTTGTCTCCTTCAAAGGTAAATATTGTGTCCCCTTTCTCCAATAAACTGTAATACAACAAGGCATAGTATATCAATCTTTATTTATTTATTTTTGAGATAATATAGACGGAAGACACAGGGGAACCATAACTACAACCTCAACTTTGACCGAATTGTGATGGATCTTTCAAATTGAATCAGATGGAGCTCTTGACCGAACAAATCACATGTTTAGGAAGAAGATCTCAAGCCATCCAAGGACCCAACAATCAGGTGGCTTAGGAGGCTCTATTAATTAAGTCAGAAAACTAGTGGAGAAGAATAGATATAAGAATGACAAAGCTCTGTACAACGCATACGGAGCTTGCCCTACATTTTTTTTTTTTTTTTGGCCAACTGAATGAGTATTTATAAAGCATAGGTTGGGAAGAGGATTTTGGCAGGAAGGGACATATGAAGGCCTAATGAATTTGTTGTCATATCAAGTCGGTTAAAGAGATTTGTGTCGGTGTGGCAGCCCAATTAACGTTCTAGCTGGTTGTTCTGTCCAATCAATAGAATCTTGTTGAGCTAAAGGGAACTTGTAGATAGAGATGGCAAAATTCAACACAATTCGTGAACTCGACACGACACGACATGAAATTAACAGGTTATGAATTGAGATTTAATGGGTTCGTGTCATATTTAGGTTGACAGGATTGACCCGTTTAATAAACATGTCATGTTTACGTCCAACTTATGGAACCCGTCTAACTCATTTAATTAAATGCCATTTTATCAATATAGCCTTCAAAACTTAAGTATATAAACTTATTAGTTGTTGTGTTCTTTTTTTTTTTTTGACATACTGTGATTAATTCTTTGTGATATTGAGATTTGTTTTAGTTTTAAATGATTATTTCTGATACAATAACTCGTTAGTTCTAAATTTTATATTTAAAAAAATTATTTTTTTATAGGAAAAAAATTTATTTGTTTGTTTTTTTATAGTTCAAACCAATTTGGTTGATACCTTTTTTTTTTTTTTTTTGCTTTGATAAAATCTAATAAATAGGTTGACACAACTGACTCATTTAATAAACAGGCCGTGTTAGGATTGAGAAATTTTGTCTCATTTAATAAACTTGTTGGGTTAGTATTGACCCATATAATTTAATATTCATGAGTCAACACGACATGAACCCGACATATAAACACGAATTGCCACCCCTACATGTAGATGTTGATAAACTTTTTGTGAGTCTTTGAGGCCCGACCACCTACAATTTGATTGTTGACACAGTGGGCATTGAAAGTATTTTTCCTGAGATGGTAACAAGGTGGTGGCAACATGGTTGGAAAACTGGCTGTTGCTATTGGTGTGGAATTTATGGTGTGTTTGGATACCGCTTATTTTGCTGAAATTAAAAAATTATTACTGAAAGTACTGTAGATAAAGGTAAAAATTAGTTGAAATAGTACAATAGAACCCATGAATAATGTCAAAAAGTGCAATGGGACTTATGAATAGTAGTAAATATAAGCTGAGAATGAAATAATTTTCATTTTTTATCCTAAACCAAACGCATACTTAAAAACAATCTAGATTGTAATTCATTGGACAAAATTCCAAACTAGCTCTTGCATGATAGACCACGTACAATACTGACTTTCAGAGAGTAGGAATGGCAACGGGTCGGGTTCGGGCCGGGTTTTTTCATACCCGGACCCGACCCGCGGGCCAAGACCCGTGGCCCGAACCCAACCCATTTATTAAACGGATTATTTTCCCGGGACCCGGACCCCCCCCACAGGCCCCACGGGCCTCGCGGGCCCCGTCCCTCATGACCAGTCCAGCCCAGCCCAAAATCAAAAACAAAATTTTTTTTTTGAGAGAGAATCGAAACAAAAATTTTGATTTAGGATTTTTCAGCCCAAAATCACAAACACAAACATAAATCCAAACACAATCACAAACATAAACACAGAAATCACAAACACAGATTTCAGATCTACGATTTTCCCTTTCAAAATCACAAACCAAACGCAAATTTCAGATCTATGATTTTCATTCTTCCCTTTTAGAAATCATAAACACAAACACAAACACGAACTCACATGATTGAGGCGAACTGAACCCAGAAAAAAAAGAAAAAAGAAAAAACAAAAAAAAATGGAGAATGAGGTGGAGTGAGGCCGTGTCACGCTTGTGGCCATGGGCGAGGAAGATGAGAGGGGCAGAGGACTGTGCCGTCTGTGCGACAGTGCGAGATCGGTGACGGCGAGGACGAAACGGAGTTGAGAGAGTAGAGACCTTATGCAGCGGCGGCATGGGGTAACGCCTATGCGGCGACGACGTGAGGAAGATGAGAGGGGTAGAGGACTCAGTCTGCTTGTGGCCGTGTGTGTGGAGAGCTGAGAGATGAAGAGGGAGAGGCGGAGGTGTGAGTTGAAAGCCTGAAATGAGGAGAGGAGTAGAAAAGTTTAGGGTTTTTAACTATATATATGTGAGGATAATTTAGTAATTATATATATATATATATAACCGGGTTTTATACGGGTCGGGTTTCGGGTTTTTTTTGATAAAATCCGGACCCGACCCGGACCCGCTTCGGGTTTTTTTTTAAAAACCCATACCCGGCCCTATTCTTTATCGGACCGGGTAAAATCCGGCCCATTAGGGTCGGGCCGGGCCGGGTATCCGCGTGTCGGATTTAAATTGCCATCCCTATCAGAAAGTGCATATATGCATATATAGAACGAATATATAAAGAGGATATCTATGTTAAGAGTAAACTCACATGAAACATCCAGCTGAGATATAAGTTCCAAGGAACCTAGTGACAAAAAGGCGCGCCCCTGCTTCTATGAGAGATGGTTTCATGTGTGTTGGCTTGCGTAGAAGAGCATTGGTTTCTCCAATCAAACTATCTGCAGCAGCCATTTCAAGGCTCTTGGCAAAGAGGAGTAGAAGTTACAAGCGATTGACAAAGAGAAGTAGAATTTTACAATTTATAGGAAGGGAACGTTAGATATTTAAATTATATCAAATTACAATTTACAATTTAAATTTGTAAATTGTAATTTGATATAATTTAAATTTCTAGGTTCAGGATGTTTAATTTTTATTCTACAGGTCAAAACCAAAAAAAGTAAAACATATTATATATATATATATTGTTTTTTTTTTTTTTTTGGTTTCAGTGAGGGGGGTTTTTGAACCCCCTGGGCTCCAAGTGGAGCCACCCCTAGAAAGCTTCCTCCTGTAAGATACCTTCGCTTGAAACTAATGATATTCCTGAATGAAAAGTATATATAGAACCTAGATAAGACAAACAAAAAATTATAGATTGGACAGTCTGACCTTGACTAGCCTTTTTTTATTTTTTTAGGAACTTGACTAGCTTCTTGATTAACAGTAACGTGTTATATGTAAACTAAGGAAATTTTTATAATAATATAATTTAAAAAAAAAAAAGTAAACTCATAAAAATAAAACGGAAATGTTTAGTCTACTTTAATATTACTTTTAAATGGTGAATGGTTCAAAGTTAATTGCAAATTTGACATTTTTTCTAGGTGGATGGGTATCCCTTGGAAAATTTTGTTTCCCATAAGAGTGTGGAATTTATGGCTGCATAGAAATAATTATGTTTTCAGGACAGGTAAGTTGGAGCGGTCATATTTTAAGAAGAGCATTAAGGATAGTGCTGAATTTTTCTCTGTTGGAAGGAATGTCAAAATGCCTAAAGCTAAAATTGTTGTTGAAGTGGGTTGGGAGAAGCCTCCAATGGGATGGGTGAAGTTAAACACAGATGGGTCTGCTATTGGGAGCACTGGACGTGCTGGTGGTGGCGGTGTCATTAGGAATCATGAGGGGCAATGGTTGAAAGGATATGCAAGGCCTCTTGGGGGCTCCAATAGTTGTATGGCTGAGTTGTGGGCCTTAAGAGATGGTCTGATATTAGCCAAAGAGATGGGTCTTAATAATCTTATCATTGAGATGGATGCTTTGAGTGTTGTTTTGTTGATGAATAATAATTCTGCCAACTTGTTAATGGAACCATTATTAACTGATTGTAGGAACCTGCTAAGCGAGATCCCAAACAAGCAGATAGTTCACATATATAGGGAGGCCAACCAATGTGCTGATGCGTTGGCCAAGCTTGGTGCTAGCAGTTTAGACTCTTTTGTTATCTTTTTGTATCCGCCACCTGTGGTGGAAAGTATAATACCTTTTGATAAAGCTAGTCTACGATGTAATAGACTTATTAATTATTAAGTTTAATGAAAATTCCATTACTGACCAAAAAAAGATATATATATTACTTTTAAGTTAAATTAAATAAAGGGTAAAGTTTAGCTTTAAACTTGGTTGTAGCCTAAGTAAGGGAGTCGATACCGTACTGAAAGTCATTTCGATTTGGCTGAAAAAACGAAATATTTTGATACCTATTAATACCGATGTATCGTTTCAAAATTACCACTAATATATATATATATATATATATATAAATTTTTAAAATGATAAATTTATATGTCACTCATCTAATCAATAACAACAATAATAATATATACTTTAGAGAAACTGATAATGTAAATATATTTTAGTGTGTACCATTATAGTTATATAATATAAAAAATAAAAAAAAAATAAAAAATCCCTCTATGTGACTGTGGGTGGGTGAGTACTGGAGTGGTAAGTTAAAAGTAAGTCCCATCAATTTAATTAGCATTAATAATAATAATAGTTTAGCAAAAATAATAATAATAATAATAATAATAATAATAGAGACAAAGTCCCGTCACATTTCAAATTAGTATCAGATTTTCATGTGGGCTTGGGGTCTTGAGCAGATAAAAAGAGGAAAAACTGCAAAGTGAAGGGTAAAAGCAAAAACTAAGAATAATAAAGGAGAGAGGAATAAAAAAAATTCAACCTAACCTAACTCATCACATAAGTCCAATTCAACCCACATCGGTCGGGTTGGATTGGGTTGAACCCATGAGTTGGACAACTTTTTTTATTACTATTATTATTAAATTGAGCAGAAAAAAATATATCACACCTGCCACTAGGGGTGTGCATGGGTTAGGTTGGGTCAGTTAAGGAGATTTTTTTACCCAACCTACCATGGTAGGTTAAAAAAAATTCAACCCAACCCATCTCATCACATAAGTCCAACCCAACCCACATGGGTCGAGTTGAACCCATGGGTTGGACAATTTTTTTTTATTACTATTATTATTAAATTGAGCAGAAAGAAATATATCACACCTGCCACCTGAGTTGGTGATAAACAAAATATACATTAATATATGAACTAATATTCCAGCTTAGTTATATATTAATATATGAACTAATATACATTAATATTGACTTTTATATAGGATAGGAGGAAGAGCTGAATATTTTTTAAAAATTATTAATTATATAATATATTTTAAATATATATTAAATATATGGGTGGGTTGGGTCGGGTTTGGTGGGTTTGGAATTTTATGACCCAAACCCAACCCGACCCGCTATGAAATTTTTTTTTGTAACCCAACCCAATCCACCAAGCTCTAAAAACTAACCCAACTCGGCGAGTTGGGTTAGGTCGGGTCAGTGAGTTGGCTGCACACCCCTAACCACATGTGAACTAATTGTTGAGAAGATGAATATGGGTGGGTCGGGTTTGAAATTTTATGACCCAAACCCAACCCGACCCGCTATAAAAAAATTTTTTGTAACCCAACCCAACCCACCAAGCCCTAAAAACCGACCCAACCGGTCGAGTTGGGTTGGGTCAGGTTGGTTTTGGTGGGTCGGTGGGTTGGCTACACACCCTTAATCATAGGTGAACTAATTGCCGAGAAGAAGAAGCTTCAGAAGCTTGGGTGATCAACAACGGTAATGAATGGCGTTCTGGTGCTGCTTCTTGCCTTAACTACTTCTTCTTCTTCTTTTGCTTCTTCTTGTTAGCATTCCCCTCTCTCAAAATTTACCAAACAACTCTGTCTTTTCTTAAAAGTTTACAAATAAATCAAGGATTTTTGCTTTGGTCTGAAATGCACTTATTGGCCAGAATTCGGTATTTATCCTGGTACGGCCGAAATAGCTCTAGTATGGCTGGTATTTAATCCGATACGAAATGAGAATGTACTTGTACCGGTGAAGGTGCCAGTACGTAAAATTCTGGCCATACCAGCTGGTACGGTATGAAACTGACTTTCTTAAGCCTAAGGCTACAACCTCACTCAATATCTTTTTATTGGATGTGAATTTTGACAAATTCACCATTGGGTTACATTTTCTTCTTATATTCTCTATGCTTGCAAAATTTTCAAAAGGTCAAAGATCCATAATTATGTTATCAATCAATTGTTTAAGGACAAAATTTAGCTACAAAATTGGTTGTAACTTTAGACTACAACCTTATTCAATAAAATAAAAAATTACTACATATTTTGAAAATCTAACCGTTGAATTGCATTTTCTTTACTCTCTTAATACACATGTCAAATTTTGTATTCAGATATTATTTACAAGTTTATATTTTATGCATAGTTTTAAACTATAAAAACTTGCAATTTAAACAATTTATTGATGACATAACTATTGATCTTTAATTTTCTAGAAATTTTGCAAGCATGGAGGTTATAAGAAAAAGAGGTAATCCAAAGGTGAATTTGTCAAAATTCACCCTCAATAAAAAGATATTGAATAAGATACGTTGTAGTTTTAAGTTATAACCAATTTTGTAACTAAATTTGTTCATTGTTTAAATTGCAAGTTTTTGTAAAATAAAATTATGCATAAAAATTAAGTTTATAAATCATATAGTAAATAATATCCAATTGACACAAAATTTGACATATGTGTTAATAGCGTAAAAAATATGCAATCCAATAGTTATATTTTTAAAATATGTGGCAAGGTTAATTTTTTAAAAGAAGTTGTAGTTTTAAGCTACAACTAGGTTTGTAATCAAACTTTGTACTTAAAGTAATCTAACTTAAAATAAAAATGACTTTAAGTTAAATTATTAATACATCATGTACAATTATATATATATATATATATATATATATATATATATATTTTATTATAAAAAGCCAAATATACTATAATGGATTATAAAACAATTTAAAATAAATTATGAAACTGTTGAGAAATAAGAGATAATATCTATACTATCTATAAGAGGATTTTCCCATTGGAACTAAACTTTTATATGGTTCAAAGATACTCTCATTAATGAAGGGTAACTTCTCTTAGAAATAATGTCATAAATGTCAAACAAATATTAGATTTCATTTTGAATTAAAAAAGAGGACTCCTAAAATTTAGGATTTTTTTTTCTCCATGTTAATCTTTTTATTCTCTAAAATTTAGCATTTTTTTAATTCTTTTTTCATCTAAATAAAAGTAAAAAACCCCCAATTAAAAAAATAAAAAATAAAAACATAGAGAACTCTAAAAATTTAGCCTTTTTCCCCATCACGTTCATCTTATTTTTCCTACCCATGACTTTTCTTTATATCACTTCACCACATTTAAACACACGTTCAAAAAAGAAATTATTTTTACTACTTATTTCTAAAGTTTATCCTTTTTATTTGTTTGAAAAAAAATATTTTTTCAAATTATAATAGTTGTAAATTATTAACCTTTACCAAATAAATAAATAAATATATAAAAGAGCCTTTGAGGCTAGTATAAAACTAAGTAAGAAGAGAATAAGGAATGTGTATCGATAAACTCTTGTATTCAAGTGATCATCCATAATCTTGAGTTGATATCTCTTAGATCAATATAATTAAAGTAAAGAAATCTCCACCCCTCCCCCCCAAACCACACGCACACACACACACACACACATATGGATAAAATTTCAATATTGATTACAATTACGAATATATGCCTCCCCTAAAAACATTACACATTTCAAACTTTACACATTTCAAGTAACCCTTTCATTACCCAAACTTTACACATTCTAATCAAAATTTATTTCTAACACTACCCCATGGATGGCCTCTTTCTAAGAATATGTCTCATTAAAACCTTTCCAAAGAAAGACCTTGTGGGAAAAAATATTGGCTCAGGAAAAGGAGTATAGTATTCTTGTATCACTTTGAGTTCCTTAGGATTGCCCCATTAAAACTTTGCAAAGGAATACCCAGTGGAAAAAAACCTTAGTGAAGGAAAAAGAGTACAATTAGCATATATCCTTTAAAAAATTTACTCCCCCTTATGAGTAAATAGAACTTCCACTGTTCATGGTAAAAAGATCATTAAGTTGACACATGCCAATGTTGTGCACTATCTTCTTAAAAGTCGTAGTCAGTGATGGCTTAGTGAATATATCAACTAAATTATCACATGATTGTATCTTCTTGACATCAATATCGCTGCTTTTTTAGAGCTCATGTGTATAAAATAATTTTGGTGCAATATGCTTGATTCTGTCACCTTTGACATAGCCTCCTCTAATTTGAGTGATACAAGCAACATTATCTACGTATAATATCATTGAGCTATTTTTTATTGATGATAATCTACATTTTTCACAAATATGTTGAAGTATCGATCTTAATTAAACACATTCACGACTCACTTAAAGAATGGACATAATCTCTACATGATTTGAAGTAGTAGAAATTGTTTGCTTAATAGATCTTCATGAAATAGCAATATTGCCACAAGTAAATAAATATCCTATTTGTAATTGGTCTTTGTGTGCATCATAAAGATAACCCGCATTAGCATATCTAACTAACTGTGGATTTGATCCATTTGAATAAAATAATCCTAAAGCAATCGTCGCACGAAGATAATGTAATATATGCTTAATTCCATTCCAATGTCTTTGAGTTGGTGTAGAACTATACCTTGCTAATAAGTTAACTACAAATGCTACATCAGGTTGTGTGTAATTTGCAAGATATATTAAAGCACCAATTGCACTAAGATATGGTACTTCAGGGACAAGTGTTTATTGATCGTCATCTTCTTATGGTCAAAAAAGATCTTTCTTGACATCAAGTGACCGACCTACCATTGGAGTGCTTAAAGGATGAGTTTTATCCATGTAAAAGTGCTTCAAGACATTTTCAAGGTATGTTGATTGATGAACAAGAATTTCATTTGAAAGATGTTCAATTTTCAGGTCAAGACAAAATTTTGTCTTATCAAGATCTTTCATCTCAAATTCATTCTTTAAATAATTTGTTGTTTTTGTCAACTCTTCTAGAGTCAATATGTGTTTAGTAGTTAGTTTGTTTCTCAAAAAAAAAAATTTACATGAAATTTAGCAATATTCTACATGAGTCAATATGTTATTTTGTAGCATAATATTACCGTAGGCAAGAAACAAACCTAATGATTTCCAAATGTACGTGACTTAAAACCCGCTGCACTATAATCGAAGTAATATTCTCATGTTCGTATGAATTTTTCATCAAATCCAAGGGCAAGAATTTTGCTGGACACAGACATTAAAGCCCCCACATCAATTTAAAATTAAAAAAAAAAAAAAAACCCATGGAGTTAGATTGATATCAAGATCAGTTTTGCAATGTACGTCCAATAATCATAAATTTGCCACGTTCCCCTAACAATCTTCTTCCATTTCTATTTTCTATAAAGTAATAATAACATTTGCATGTCCTCATCTTCAACCTGTAACAAAAACATGTGCATGTGTTTTCCGAAAATTGATTATTTTGTGTCTAACATTCATAGCAAGTTTCAAGGGTATACGTCTATATGTTTGGTGAACTTCATAAAGGACTAAAATTATTAGAGCGTTTGCACTTTCAAATTTGCCTTACCTTTTTTTTTTTCTTTTTCTTTTTTTTTTTTTAAATTTTTTTAAGTAAACAGTAATACTTATTAGAGCACACATAAAAATAGTAATATTAGTATTTTAAATCGGGTTTATAATATATTACATAACTAGAGTACAACTACAAAAGGGCCCAACCTTTGTAGTTGTAAATTGTGGTTATAAACAGCGAACACTAGACACACACAACCAATGTGGGTAAACATCATTTTTTTTAATAAACAATACTACTTATTAGAACACACATGAAAATAGTATTATTAGTGTTTTAAACTGGATTTATAATATATTAAATAACCAGAGTACAACTACAAAATTACCTAACTTTTGTAATTGTAGACTGAGGTTATAAATAAAATTTACCTTTGTAGAAAGTAATTGTCAATGCTCTAGGATGGCTATGTTTCTTTAGCATATAAAATAATCTAAGCATTTTTCCAACGGAAGGCCGTGGAACTCGGGAGCGAATGCTAACAACAATGGGCGTTGTCAAAAATATTAAGAGCCCAAATCTCTTATATATCTTAGGCCACATTGATAATATATTTGTACAGCAAATAAAGTACATAATTAAACTCCTCTCGCTTCAATGGCTTCTCAAGAATTTAGGTGTGTCCATATTCTCTACTACTCATTTTTATTGTAATAACTATAGTGTCATTCATATTACTCACAATGATATCTTCCATGAACAGACTAAACACATCAAGATTTATTGTCATTTTATCAACTATCATCTTGTCATTTCAGTCTCCTCTCAAGATCAACTTACAAATATCTTCACTAAGTCACATCCTAAGGGATGTTTTTGTACTTTAGTTGACAACCTCAAGTTGGTATCACACCTACCTTGAGTTTGACGGGAGTTGTTAACGTGTAATAGGCTTATGGGTTTTAGGTCTAGTTTACTTGTCTTGTTTAGCACACACACTTATACAACACAGTTGCCTACTATATAAAGACACTCTTATATATGTCATTACTTGAGAAATACGATACATTAAATCAATATTTTTAATACATTCGAAAAACTTATGTTCTTTCTTCGCTAGTTCAACCACAACTTGGTGAAGAAATTATTTTAGCATTAGGAGGTGTCCTTTGGGACAAGAAGTAAGAGAATAATATGATACATTAATTGTTCTTACCTCTGATTGTCCATAAAATTTTTTCTCCAACATTTGAGTGTTTGATAGTAATGAATCCCTATGTTCTCCGGGTGCTCCACGCTACACTTAAAAAAGTTTGAATTAATTTTCTCGAGATAATAGTTTATAACCAAACAATAAAATAATACCAGCGTCTGGATGCGTGAGCCATGACTGATGTGATCATGCTTAATTAAGGTACGCGGATGCGTCAGCCATGACTGATTTTTTAAGGAATATATATTTTACCGGGAAACATATACTCCTTAAAATAATAAAAAATCCGAGCTTCGCCCGTACTCGTCGAAAGGTTGGACTGGTATTGATGTGAACTAAAGAAGAGACAATTACAAGCCTAGCAATATAAAATGACCAATTAGTCTCACATACTTAGCAATATAAAAAGGCCAATTTGCGCATGAAATATTGACGGGAGTGTATAACGAGTGTGAATTGATATTTTCTGTATTTAAATTATTCCCATAAA
Organism: Quercus wislizeni; assembly: GCA_023055345.1. Lineage (NCBI taxonomy): Eukaryota > Viridiplantae > Streptophyta > Magnoliopsida > Fagales > Fagaceae > Quercus > Quercus wislizeni. Next base: position 4,847,705 of record JALGQJ010000022.1, read on the forward strand.
AGAATTATAAAGATCAAGACGTTATAATAAAACTGAGAAAGAGATAGGACTCCATTTCCATTTACTTACCTGCAGAACAAAAAGGCCGTCTTCTGCTAATAATGATTCACAGCAACTAAAAAATTCTTCCACGTATTCATGGTCAACATGTTCTATCATCTCACAGAAAAATGCTATCCAAGATTAGATCATGTTATTTTTGTAATGATTAAGGTCGGATTTAAAAGTTTGTGGCAAAGGAACTCACCAGGATAGACTTGACCTCAAGAAAAAAAAGGAAAATTTCATAAGATGATTTCATACGTGATTTTTATATACCACAAGGCAAAAGAGATCTATTAATTCTTTGTTATATATGTGCTTTTTATATACTTACTTTTATGGTAAATGTTATTCATCAAGTAGTACCTGAAGGCCAGCATCTTTCACTTTCTTTTCCGCAAGTTTTAGTTGCTCTTTAGATAAACTGATGCCAGTATATTTGCATCCAGTTCGATTGACAACTTCGATAGCAAAGCTTCCCCAGCAACACCCAATCTCAAGAATTTCGTGCTTCTCTTCAATTCTTGCCTAAGTTTATTGGAAAAAAATGGGCGACTAGTTAAGGGCAGGAAAATCTTTAAAAAATTTGACATAACCCAGTAGAAAAGTCTCACTTTTTCAATCAAAGTAGACATTTTGCTCAGCTGCGGTGGAGTATGTCATTGTTTAGTCCTCATCTTCCTTCTAAGAAATATTGTCATAAAGGTGAATTTAAGTTTAAGCTACAGCTTAAAAAGGAAGTTATTAAATCATGAAAAGGTAAATTTTGACCCAAACCTTAAATACAGCGGCGGAGTATGTCATTGTTTTGTCCAGGAACAGAGCAAAAAGTTTATTACTCTGGAAACATATCAAAACCAATTATTAGCTTCAACTTAATATTATACACTATATATATATTATCCCACATTAGTTGTATGTGCTAGAATTTCAGTCTTTATAATCTCAAACTACTATTATAAAGGTTAGGATCTTCTATAGTGGTACTCTGATTATGTAATAAGATGGGTTCAAATTACACTTTGTGTAATTCTCTAGAATTACCAAATGCTGATTCTCAACAATGATTGAAGATGGTTTCTTTTTGTCAATCTCATCAAATGATTCATCACTGATCATAATCAGAAGGGCGAGGATATTTTTATTTTTCAATATATGCAACATGACGCACAAGGGCCAGGCACAACACTCATTAAATTTCTACTCCGGTGTCCTTTCATTTTTTTTTTTTTTTTTTTCTACTTGAATTTCCCACATTTCATTGTAAACTAATTCTATGGTCGACAATTGTATATTAATTTGGAATGGTTGGAATTTTGCCACAACAATGGACCTGATGAAGGTGATACATTGCTTGAGACATTTACTTGTCGGTAGAGAGGCATGAGAGATAACACCGACAACTTGCTCTAATTTTTTTATGATTCTCATCAAACGTTTTCTTAACTTTTGTATGATGCTATACTTTGTCTTTTATGAAAATGTCAACGGGCTCTACAACAGAGTAACATGTGTGAACCTTCTTCAATTGCTACTTGTATGCTTTATAATCTTTGTACGCCATTTTTTTTTTTTTTTTCTACCGTCAACCTGTGGAGGCACTACAAAAAAAGGGGGGTTTGGGCCGCGTTTTTTTGGGCCGCGTTTCAAAAAACGCGGCCCAAAAATGCCTAATGCCCCATTTTTTAAAAACGGGGCTTAAAACGCGAAGGTCCAGCCGCGTTTTTAAAACAGGGCCTTAGCCCAGGTCTTAGGCCCCGTTTTAGACAGGTTTATCCGCGTTTTTAAAAAAACTGGGCTTAGGCCGCGTTTTAAAAACGCGGCCTAAGACCTGGGCTTTTTTGTCCCGTCCTAAATTGTGCATTTTGTTTTCCTCAGACCCAAAATCAGCCCGAAAAACCCAAAATCAACCTCCATCTGCTCTCTCACTCCCCATCTCTCCGATCTGACCAAGTCACCGTCGCCCTCCATCTCCGATCAAAAGCCCTCGCCGATCCCTCCATCTCCGATCCAAAACCATCGCCTCACCCTCCATCGACGATCTCACCCTCACCCTCCATCTCCTCTCTCACCATCGTCGATCTCTCTCTCTCTCACATCTCCACCGCCCCTAGCCACCTCCGTAGCCCTAGCCGTTGCCACCGCCATCGCCGTAGCTGTAGCCGCCGCCGCCATAGATCTACTCTCTCTCACCTCAGCCACCACCCACTGGCACCGATCTGATCTTCTTCATTAGATCATCTCTCAAACCCACACTCACTGTAAGTTCTTCATTACATCTTCTGCATTTGTTTATCTCATCTTGTCTTTCCACCCTTTTGTAAAATCAATCCAGAGTTATGGTTAAATTTGGTTTGAATTGGTTTTGTAGGTTATATTGGTGAGTTTGAGTATGTTGACGACCACAGAGCTGGTAAATTTTTATTTATTTTTTTTCATTGTTAAAATTTATACAGTGTGTTCAACTTTGTTCTCGATTGTTCTATCATTCTTGCTCTGCCTCAACGTGCTGTTTGGTTTCATTGGGGTTGCTCTACATTGTTTTGCTGTTTAATTGCATTGCTCTGTGTTTTTCTTTTTTGCCATTTACTCTCTACAATTCTGATGTTACCCCATGTGTGGTTTTTTTTTTTTTTTTTTTGGGTATTTTCCCCTAATCATAACATAAGAATATGCATTATTTAGAATTGATGGAGGACTCGAGTTCTAGCACATTTGGTAGTTTGATTGGTGGTGCATTATACGGTTAAGATAATAATTTTAATTACTTTGAATATCCACTGGTTGGTATGCATTGGTTGAGAAAATGCAGTGATAGTTAGAGTGGTCATGGTGAGAGAGATACTATTTATTTATACTAACTATATTAATATTAGTTTGTCACTGTACCATGGTTTTTGATTTTTGGCTTAGCCAATTTTATATAAAAATTATTGTATTACTTTACTCAAGCATATAAATTCTGGCTACTGCATAAAAATAAATAAATAAAGAAAATTCACGACTCCAAGAAAGACTCAATGATGACACAATTTTTGCTCTAAGAAAACTTAGTCGAACAAAAATTCTACTATTGTACTATTTGAGAATGCTGAAATCAATCTAAACTATTGCAGTAAAAAAGTGAAAGAAGATACAAAAAAGGAAAAATCCAACTGCTCACACAAATGAGTTCTATTGAAACTCTATTGCCCTACTAATAGATAGATGAAAAGGAATTAGAATCAATGTGCTTAGAATATGGAACTACAGCCAAAAGAAAAACCCAAAAAACTAAAAAAAATTGACACAACATTTTAAACAAGGATATGTCAGTAATGTTTAACATGAGTTAACTGATTACATATTTTGGACCTCAAATGCACTAATATGTGTATGTTAGATTACATGTAAATAGTATAAACCCTATTTTGAATTCTATAAAAATACTAAATAGAAATAATATTTTTTATTATTTTTAATATTCTCTATATTAGACTCTTCCATACTCTTCGCTATCTCCACGCCACCCTTTTCTGCTTCCCCAAGACCATGTAATCATTGTGTCTTGGAACATACTCCACCACCCCCCTTCTCTTTCTCTCTCTCTCTCTTTCTATGTCCTCCTCCTATGTTTTCTTGGTTGCTTCTGGAGTATCTTTAGTCACCCTAAAAGCTAAACTGGTCGAAGATTTGGTCTCTGTGTGTTGTACAGTTACATTGTAGTCTCCATGAAATAGTAAAACATCTACGGATCCTTTGTCATCTGCTGTGAATTCCAGAGCTTTGAGAATGTTTCCACTCACGAAGGAGCTTATCCACAACATCTCCAGCTGGAGTGTTGTTGAAGTTTATATCTGCAAGGGGCATTTCCATGAAATTAGCTGCTGCTGGGCCTGCAAACATGATAATCCCTTTGACAGCAGGATGAGAATAACCCTCTCTTAGTATATCCTCCAAGTGCTGCGCCTGTCCAGAAACCAGTGTCGGCATTGAACTAAAATCTTAGTAGTACTAAGAATAAAATTAGTTGGTTTGAAACCAAATTAATTTGTTGACACATTTTTGTAGTTGTAATTTCAATCCAATTTTTACTCAGGTGAACCAAGACATTTTTGTGTTAGTCTAATATTTTTTTTCTTTCTAGAGTGGAATACCTGATCAGTGTCTTTGGCAAGACCGACACTCACTTCAGTAAGCCATATGGGCAGTCCTGTGGCACCTAGAATGTCCAAATAAGATCTCATGTAAGCTAGGTTTGGCTGGTCCGAACCAAAATTTCCTTGCAGGCCAATAGCTAGCAATATCTTTTCATTCCCTGGATATTGCAGAATCTCTTCAAGTTTTTTCTTGTAGTTGGCTGGGTTTGCTTTGTCATCCCCCCCATTTATGGTATTAAACTCGTTCATGAACATAGTTGTGTTTGGGTCAAGTTGGTAAGCCTTGGAATAGAATTCTAAAGAAGCATTTTCACCGAGTTTATCCTCGAAAAATCTAAAATGAAGATCCTCATTAACTACATCCCAAGCAATTAGCTGCCCTCTGTATCTTGATACCACTGAATTGATTCTTTTTTCTGCAGCTTTACGTAAATCATCAAAACAAAGGGATTTGACCCAATTAGGCTGATAAATGACCCTGTCCCACAATATGTTGTGTCCTCTAATGGAAATGCCATTTTGTTTGCAAAATTTTACCATGGCATCTGGGACTGTATAGTTCTCTTGGCCCTGTATTATCTCAGTGCTATACCACTTCATCTCATTGGTGAAAGTGGTAAATTTGAATCTCGATGCAAACCAGTTTTGATAATCAGTGCTTTCTAGGATATGGTAGTTCATATCACACCCAAAAGGGAAGTCCGATTTCAATTGCTTGATAGCTACTGTAGCACCTTGTATTGCAGTTTTATTTGCATGAATTACCTTGAAACTCACTTTGCTCTTACGTACCTGCAGGATTCAATTTAAACCATAATTTTAAACATGATGGTTGAGTTTTTAAGTATTATTGAGATTGCTCATGTGTTTTAAATTAACTTTAAAAAAAATTATAAATGTGAGTAATGGAGGGTGAGCCTCCGCATGATGGACTTGCTAAATGTTTGGTCAATTGTGTTGAAGAGGAAGGGAGGTTGAAGCATATTTGTACTTGATGTGAGGAATGGAGAACGAACCTATAATTACCTTGTTGATGCTTATGTCTTGGAGGGATTTCCATTCCTCCTTAGTGAAGGGCTGTAATGATACATTATCCATCCATATATTCACTTTTGTGTTCTTGCTCTACATTGATGAAATTGAAGCATGAGTATACATTCAGTTTTTTTAAAAAAAAGCTTAGTAATTATTTAATATCAAAGAGAAACGAAAAGTACAAGAAATAATTCACCTCAAAAAGAATCTCTACAGGGGTTGAGAAATTTGCAACTATGCCACCTTTTAGCAGAGACCAGCATCCATGCTCACCACCTAGTACCAGTTCATAGTTGTCTTAAAGAGGACAGAAACTGTCTCTCTTCCTACACTGATTTGAATCCAAGCTGAAAAATGAGATGGTATCATGTACATACTTAGTTTCATGGAAATTAAATGTGAAGCATATCATTTATTTAATTCAGTCCACTCACTATAAAATTTCTACAATTTGAGGAGGCAAAAAAAGATAGAATCTATGTTACTCGTCTTTTATTTCTTTACACATGAAAATATAATTACCAGAAAAACTATAGAGCTTTCCTTTCTCAAGTTGAACCTTCTGGGACAAACTGTCTAATGGGTGCGTTCTACTGTGTACCACAATGAAGCAGTCGCCTGCCTTTGAAATTCGTTCTTCAATTTCTCCTTGTCCGAACATGGTCCATCCCTCTAAGCTATGGTTAAATTCTGGATTGACTATTATCCCTCCTCCATATTGAGCTCTCTGGGCCTCTACCAAGCACTGCTTTATCAAAATTTTGGCAAAAGGGGTCATGAAGAATGAAATGCATTGTCTAATTGAGGCCGCGTTTGACGGACCAAATGCTTTTCCATACTAGAAAATGCGTGCACGAAATTCATGCCTCTTAACTCTATTTTCACATATATAAAATGAAAAACAAAATAAACTCTATCCCAATACACAAATTTCTAGAATAGGAAATGGAAAGCATTTTTTTTTCCTTGCCTTTGTTATTGGGGAGTAATCGTAGGAGAAAGCACTGACGTCCATCCCTGCATTAATTAGTTGAAATAAAAATGTTAGCTGGTATTTATCGATAACCAATTTTTAGATTATCCTAAGGAAATATAAAGGAAGAAAAATATTAAAAGACATTTATTGTTAAAATTGTGGCTTGACTTTGATAGTCGGTGGACATCTATTTCGAATAGAAAGGACATGCATCTACTCCTAATCTTGAAAATTACATATATGGCTTGGTTATTTGCATAAGATTTGTTATGTGAGAAAGAGTGGTGCTACAAAGACCAGTTAGGATACTCTATTCTTGGTGAGTGAGAGTCAAGAGTGTATTTGGGGTTTGAGTCTTTTGAGTCTATTCTCTGCTTTTAGCCGCTTAGCTTGCTGCTTGGGCCTCAAGAGGTTTAATGGTACTAAAAAACAGGAAAAAGGCTCAGAACCCTTTGCCCGGCAAGGTCTGGGTAATTACACAGTTATATAAGCAGCATGGTTAACAAAAGTTGAACTAAAATCATTAACCCTGCATACTTTTTCATTTCTCTTTTCAACATAATAATTGTTTAGTGAGAGAGACAGAAAGAGAAAGACATAAATCTTTCTTCCTTTCCTGTGTGTTTTTCGTCTCATCCTTTTGATCAAGGGTTCAAGATCGGATTCTCTCTGTTATTGATAAAGATTAGAGCCTTCTTATTATTTTTGTATAGCCCAACAAATGACATGTACAAATAAATTACAACCACTAGATTTGTTTATTTTTGGTTTCATATGCATATAAAACCAATTACCATTCCTTTACCCTAAAGCAATACCAGTTTCATATTCAACACCAATTACCATTCCTTTACCCTAAAGCAATTGGCACAATTTGGCATTTATATTTTTTTCCTTTTCTCCCTCAAACATCCTTAGCCATAGATGTGATCTCTTACAAAGCAAAATAAATGTTGGAGACTCTATTTCTAAGCCCTGAGCATACAGGAAAACTCCATTTTAAGTGACTTTTGTGAGTTTATGTCATGCTGTTTTGCAAGATTAGCTTTAGACATGCATGTACTTTATGTGGCGAATAACTATCATTCATTTATGGTCAGGTTGAAATTGCTACTTTGTCTACTTAAGGAGAAACAGAAGTGCCATTTAAAGAGCAGAACTACAATTTAAAGAGCAGGTACTTACATATTTCTGATGCGTTTTACTAGGACTACCTCAAAATGTTTATTATGTTTTATTTGTTCTTAGCATGGTAATCGAGCCCATTTCATTACTAATTTTCTTGAATTATTAGTAAAGAACCTAAGCCAAAATTGTAAAATTTCTTAGAATAATATGATTTAAAAATGATCAAAAACACCGTGACAGTGGATATTTCTTCTTTTGCATCTTTTGGCTTATTGCATCATTATTTGTTACATTTGAAATTCTTCCTTACTCAATTTAGTGGGCACCTTAGGATAGAATCACTTTAATGGGCAAGGTCAGATAGTTCAAATAATTTTAATTCTATCTTTCTACCACTGCTGCTATTTTAAAAAAATTGTCAAATTATTGATTCTCCTAAAAATTTAAGCTAATACGAGACGGTGAATTTATTCATTTAATCTAATCATAGTAATGGATAAATATATAAAATGTATATTCCTAGTAAACAACCAATGGAATTGATGGTGATTAGCATAATAGCCCGGTTCTGTAAGTATCCATAGTACTAGTGTTAATTCCATACAAGGGTACGAAGGGCTTGAGCAAAATATGCAATTGGGGTAGTATGGATGAGGTTGAGTATGAAGTATGGCAGCTGAAAGGATAATAAGTGGATATTACATGAGTGATAAGGTGATATCATGTTCTGTATAGTATGGCAGCTCTCTATAGATGCCTTTCTTCGCACCTAACCTGCAGCATGTAACTAAAAGATCCAACATACAAGTTGCATTACCAACAAAAGTCGCTTTGACAACCTTGAATTGTTATTAGAAACAAAGAACTCTTTGAAAGGGAAACAAAGAAACGACAATTAAAAAGGAAACTTAGTTTCACTTCTATACAATTACAACACAGTATTTTTATTAAATAGAGGGTTTTTTTTTTTTTTTTTTTTTTCTTTAACAATTTTTGTAGTGAAATCTGTTTTCTCAACAATCTGTTTTCTCTGCATCAACTTCTAAAATTACTTCTCTCTAAGATTGTGCATTTGGAATGCTGTCCTTTCAGTCTCAAACTAAAACCATGTGAATACATATAACCTTCTGGCATTGCATAAAAAATAATCCGCTGGATGTTAAGACAGACTTTTTATTAAACACCAGAACATATATAGATGTTCTTATATAGGACACGAGATATTCATAAAGCCACTGCATTGGGCATATACTCTTATTAGTCTTCTTTATTTATTATATATATTGGCAGGCACCTTCACTTGATCTGATCACACAGATATTGCTTCTTTAGTCCTGCATGCAATTAAACAGAAAAGTTAGATTAGAAATGCTGATGAGAAAAGGCTAAGATTTGTACTTATAAGGAAGATCCTATTTAGTGCTGATGATTACAAATTTTCTGTCCCATTTTGGTGTTTCATTTTATACTCTACAAATTTTAAGTTACCATATATTTATTTTAGTTACTTTATAAGAAAAACAATTAAGGCAATAAATGGCTCTTGCCTTGCTTTGTGCAGTGATCTTTAGTCGCTGTCACTTCCACTGCTGCCATCGTTGTCACTGCAGCTCTTTTTGCTTTTAACATGTACTTCTTCTTGTAGAAAATCTTCTCTTTCTTATACTCAGATCCCTTTTCTTTTATTTTCTTCTCAGTCTTCATTTGGCAAGACATACTGACGCCACGAGATGCATGATTTTCTTCCATTTTATCAACTTCATTTCTGAGCTGGAAAAAATTAATGAAATTCAAACACAATTTTAGTAGTGAAAATACCAATGCCTTGGTGCAAATCAAACTGACTTATAATAGTGCAATTACAATTACAATATATGCCCATGCTTTGGCATATTGGTCTATCTAAACATTGATGACAGCTTTTATTTTAGGAACATACGCAGTGGTGCCACTTTTCTTGGGGAATACTGCAGCTATTTTTATTACACGCAGTAAGTGCAACTCTCACTCTCAGATCTTATAATAATTAATAGGTAACACTTCAAATACATAAATCTATATGTTTATTCGATTGATAATTCTTATTTAATTGGGATCCCCTGCTTCATAGGATGATGCAATAACATGAAAATGAAAACTGGTTGTTGTTCATATACAATTTGATTCCGATGGATTTTCAATGATGCAGTAAATCTATATGAACAAGCCTAAGGGAGAGGCATTTGTGAGTGTTACAATTTTCATTGGATACCAATTGAGTAGATAAACACTCTCTCTTTTGGTCATTGTTCAATTAAAGAAAAATTGTTTCTTTGGATGCTAAGGAACCATACACTTTTTTTTCTACACATTGATGCTTTAGAAATTTCATGGTTGAAGACTTACTTTTCACGAATCTTTTTTTTTTTTTAGCATTCTTTGAACTTATTATTTTACATTTTACTTTTACATGAAATCTAATTGACATTTTTAGGTAATGCCTCGATTTCTATAAATTCTCTATTTTTTTTTTCTTTCTATCTGTCTTAGGAGCTGGGAGGTCTGCCGTAGATGATGATAGCAAGAAAAACTATTATAAGTCAGTTTGATTTGCACCAAGCCATTGGCATAGTTCAACTCTAAACACTCATGGGGAAAAAAAGAAACTTGTACATGTAGTACAGGCAGCATCACACGAACCACAACACTGGTCCCTAATACGTATGAACTCTAGGATAACATAGAACTAAATCAGAAAGCAGAACTAATATAGACCCAAAAACCTTAACATCCAATTCAATGATCCTATTGAACTCACTGTAGCCTTAACATACACATGTGTACGTTAAAATGCTTGAAATAAAAGTCCTATATTCTACTTTTGAGTGTTTCACTTTACGTTCTACCGGTATAAGTCACTATATGTTTGATTTTTTTTTTTTTTTGTTCTTAAATCAACGATTATTTTGTAAGGAAAATAAATGCGTTGGATAAATGATTTGTATTCTTAATTCATGCTTGGAGACATATTGGTTGTTCAGGCCGAAGTGTCATATAGTACCATATAGCCATCCAAACAAACCAGGATTAGCATAGCTTACGGCATATATATCGGCCCAATTTAGCAGAGAAATTAAGGAAAAGAATAAAGTATAACATTGAACAAAGAGAACTAGCTAAGGCACTTCACCGCAACAACTAAATCATCTATCAATAAACCATAGGAGAACCACATTGTAGCACAAATCGTCAAGAAAAATGACAGTGAGAAGGGCATGAATTCCACACTCTTTGTTTTTATAACCAGTCCCTGACAAACACACACAATAGACAAAAAATAAAAAAGTAAAAAACCATAACAAATGGTGAAGTTAATGGAATACTTAAAGCAGATATAATCGAGTTTGTTTTTGTGTAAGAAATTTACGATGATACTAAGAGGAGCAACAAACACACAGACTGAAAAGATTGCACACATCCATCCAACAACTGTGAGCCTCAAACTTTGTTTAATTAGGAGGGAGGTGCAAAGCACAATCATCCCAAAAAGACCTAGGTTAAAAAAGGCAAGCAGTTTTGCTGTATAAATCTGTAGAGAAAGAAACAAATCATATGTCATAAATCTATAATAAAAACAACATGATTATCATATATGAAAACATGTTAGAGTAAGAAATAGTACCCTAGCTCTCCCACCAACATATATCATGAATATGATAAGGTATATGGACTCAATGGCACACCCAATGGAATTGATGGTGATTAGCATAATTGCCCGGTTCTTTAAGTATCCATAGTAAAGGGTTAACATTGCACTACATAGTGCTACTGAATAGGGCAGTGATTGGAACCCCTCTGTGGATTTTTTCTTGCATATCCTACAAAAAGTTGGCCTACCAAGCAAAAGGTAATGACCGATTAAAAAACTATGATGTAAATGCAACTTCATATAAGCTTAAATATGTGTGTGTGTGAGAGAGAGAGAGAGAGAGAGCTTACAGTGGTGCAAGGTATACGAGGAAGGACACAATATTACCTGTATACGATGAGAAATAGAGAATAGCATTAGAGAATGATAGTATATATAACTAAATTCAGGAAAGTTTGGTAATGAAGGAGAGCAAATTAAGGTAGGTACCAAGGAGGCCGAAAACAAAAGCCAAATGAACAGCTTGAATGGTTGCCATTCTTGATGTGATGCCATATTTCCATGCATGAATTATGAATATTTTTTTTTTGCTTTTGGTTATCTGGCTCTGGGTTGTTATACAAATAATGATTGTGGGAATTTGCGGGCCAGAACTAGATAGCTGCTGTAGGAGCCGTTTACGATCTTCCTTCTTCTTTATAACTCCTGAAACTAGATAGCTGCTCTGGTTTGTTAAACAACTATTTCAAATTGTATGGAAAGTATGGAGGGTTATATGCCATTGTTTGCTAAGTGGTGTGGATGTTGTTAACTGTATAGAGATAATTATGCAGATTTGCCCTTTGATGTCCATTATTATTATCATTATTGTTGAGTGAATGGCAAAAACAAACGGCCTCTTTCTTCCTTTTTTTTGTCTTCACGATGATAGGGAGGGTGGTTTTTCTGTTTTTGGGTTGGGGAAAAGGGTTGTCTTCTGAGGGTTTTTGTGTTTTTGGGTTGGGGAAAAGGGACGGTGCTTTGCTAACATTCTTTGTATAGTTTCCAAAATAAAAGAATTTGCCAAGTTATTGAGATAGTGAGCTCTTGCGGTTGTGATGCTCCTTTGTTCTACCATATAAGACCCATATTGCACAAGATTCCAACAGTTGTAGCCCTAATTGATAGCTGTATAAATTATTTAATATCTGATATTCCAACTTTAAGTCTACTTTAATGTGAAAGTTTGGAAGCCATCTTTAGGTTTAGTGGAGGTTAGGTGGGAGGTCATGTGGCTCGTTAAAATTATGTTCTGCTTAAGAGAGAATCATTGCTTTTTACTTTTCTTTTTTACTTTCTCTTGTCTTTTGTCCTTTTATAATTGATAAGGAATCATTGGTACAATTGTAATGAAATGTACTGGACAAAGTGACAAAGCATTAACAATAATCATTGGACAATAACAGCAGTGTCAGTAATTACTTCAATAATTGGAGCAGTTGCTTTTGCCTTAAATATTTATTTAGCTTTGTCAATGCATCGTTTTCAAGAAAAATTAAAAACTATTAACCTATTACTACAACTAATTTAACTTCTAATCTTTAGGCCTATATGACGTTAAAGACAAATGGCCATCTTGTCATGACATAAGTTCGAATTTTCATTGCATCATAACTGTGCATCCATAACCGAAAACATTAAACTAAGCTTGTTCCCTAATCACGATCTTCATTATTAATATTGTTTCATTAGCTGTGGTCCACAGATGGTCGAAGAATGACATTTTTGTTGATTTGTTATGGTATGAAATTTGGATAACAGCTCATATTTAGCTAATCACCGTGTTGGTCTAATGACACCTCTTTAGTTATTAGTTAGTACTTAACAGTTGTTATTTGTTAGTACCTACGAGTTCTTTTCTACCTATGTACTTGGGAAATGCCCATGCTTAGTTTTTAACATACACTTATTTGGGGTAAACAACATTATCTCATTGCATCAATTGTCAATTTAGAATCATAATAGTCATATGTCATAGAGACCACACTATCTTTCACTGCTAAGAAGTAAGAACTGTTGTTCCAAAGATAGTTCTACAGTAAATAACATCACAAATAACATCAAAGTTTGAAGCACATGTTTGGTATGAAACCAACATCACACTCTTGAATCAAAGCGGAGTAACGTTACTTGACACATTTTCAAATAACGTCATTACGAATTAAATTCTCAACCAATCTTGTTTGAACTCACTTTTGACCAACGAGCCAAGTATTTGCCGTTTATGGTCTTACAATGTCATTGCATTATTAGGGATCTCATAATAAGTACAAAAATTGTCATTAATGAGTACCAAATGACATATATGACAAATCACTTATGCTTAACTAGTTTTACAACTTATCACATGACATTTGTCTACGACAAGTGTTATATGTTCTACGAAACTAGCCGCATACAAGGGTATGTCTATTCTTAACAAATGACAAATAAATGTAATTACAGTAATTATTACCTTTGTAGTAACAACTCTTGGTGTAGGTGAAAATCCGTACATATTGTATTGCAATGGATAAAAGTTGGATGGACAAGAGGAGGGGTTCAAGAGAATATTTTGAAGGTGTAAACCGATTCGTGGAATTTGCCTCCCCATCCGCGCGTGATGGGAAGATCTTCTGTCCTTGTGTGAAGTGTGTCAATTTGATTGCACAACCGCTAGATGTGGCACGTGAGCATTGTTGGGCGAAGGGGATGCTTAAAACTTACAAAGTTTGGGACTTTCATGGGGAATCGGCGGCTGCCACGCCAGCTACCGAATGTGGGACCTTTCAGGTGCAAGAATCCCAAAATGTATATGGTGATTTTCGTGGGATGTTGCACGATTTGTGCCCCCCGCATGAAATGGCACCCGAACCAATGGAAGAAGGTCCAACTGCGCAACATTCGGGTGAAGGTCTGAATGATGACGCCAAGAAGTTTTACAAGATGATAGATGATGTACACAAACCTTTATATGAAGGTTGTACAAAATTTACCATTTTCTCAGCCATTGTCGTGTTGTTCCAGTTGAAGACTCTGTGTGGTTGGACGAATAAGTCATTTACTCTGTTGCTTCAAGTCCTGAGAGATATGCTTCCTTCAGACGCAAAGTTGCCAAAGGACCATTATGAGGCTAAGAAGATAGTCCGAGATTTGGGTTTGGGTTATGAGAAGATCCATGCTTGTCCCAATGATTGTATGCTGTTTTGGAAGCAACATGTGAACCTTGAGGCGTGTCCTTGTTGTAACGCTTCAAGGTGGAAAACAAATGAGGCATCTGTTGCTAGTAAGCATGCATCATCCAATAAGGGGAAGAAGAAAGCTGCGAAGATCTTACGGTGGTTTCCTTTAAAGCGAAGATTGCAGCGACTATTTCTTGAACCCGATCTGGCTAGTTCTATGAAATGGCATGTTAATGGTCGTACTGATGATGGGGTAATGCGGCATCCTGCTGACTCAGGTGCTTGGAAAATGTTTGACAGTAAGCATTTACAGTTCTCATCTGACCCTCGTAATGTCAGACTTGGATTAGCTGCGGATGGGTTCAATCCCTTCGGAATTATGAGTACCAGTCATAGTACGTGGCCTGTGATGTTGGTCCCCTACAATCTCCCACCTTGGCTGTGCATGAAACGGTCATCTATGATTCTATCATTAGTTATCCCTGGTCCTACCTCGCCAGGGATTGCTATAGATGTGTACTTGGAACCGTTAGTAGAAGAACTAAGGGAGTTATGGGATGTTGGAGTACAAGCGTACGATGCATCTTCAAAAGAAGTATTCCAATTGCGTGCAGCGTTGATGTGGACTATAAATGATGTCTATAATATACTCAGGATAGCGCTGCTAGATAGAGTGGGACTAATCGTGGACATTTTGAAGATTCCAAATGTTTATTTGTGTACTTGGACAATGTTTAATTTGTGTAAATATGTTGTTGTATTGAACTTCCAGTTGCTGTATTTATTTTTAGTTATTGTACTTTATTTATTATAGTTGAACTTCTAGTTGCTGTATTTGTGAGAATGAACTTCCAAATGTAGTTGTGAAGTTGTGAATGAACTTTGAGAATGAACTTCCAAATGTAGTTGTGAAATTGTGAATGAACTTTGAGAATGAACTTCCAAATGTTTGAGAATGAACTCTGAAATTGCGTTTGTGACAGGTTTTGTAAATTGGGAATAGGTTTTCTGGCCTAGACAGAGAGGAAAAAAAAAAAAAAAGAATCAACTATGGCCGCGTTTTAAACGCGGCCAAAAATCAAAATTCCGATGCTGCTGTCTGAGCTATGGCCGCACTTTTAAAGCGCGGCCTAAGGTCATGGCCTTAGGCCGCGCATTAAACGCGGCCTAAGGTCAAATGGGCTGAGATGAGGCCCATCTGGGTGAGGCCTATGGCCGCGCTTAACGCGCGGCCTAATACGACAGACCTTAGGCCGCGTTTTTAAGCGCGGCCTAATACCATAATCTTAGGCCGCGCTTTTTAAGCGCGGCCAAAGGTTGTCTCTGAAGCCGCGGTTAAAACGCGGCCTAAGGTCTGTCTGAGGCCGCGTTTTTGTAGCGGCTATAGGACCGGGTCTTGGGCCGCGGCTCAAAAAGTGCGGCCTTAGACTTCACGGGCCTATAGTCGCACGTTTTAGGCCGCGGAATGAAGCGCGGCCTAAGGAAGCGCGGCCTAAGGCCAAACTGGCCTAAGGCCGCGTTTTTTGGCCCTATGGCCGCGTTTTAAAAACGCGGCCTCAGAACCGTTTTTTTGTAGTGAGGTGGCAGAGGAGAAAGATAGAGAGAAACGGAGAGAAAGAGAGAGAAACATAAATGAGAGAGAGTCTCAAAAATCAAACTTTTTTGAGTTTAGAGATAGGTTTATAAGGTAATAAATGAGGGTAATTAATTAGATTCTAATCAGAATATTTATAATAATTATAGTATTTTTTTAACTGTTAGATCTACTTAAATCCAATGGTTTAAAAAATGTGTAACTCTAAAGAGTTACACTAGGTGTAACTTGAACCCATCTTATATATTATATAAGCTTTTTAAAAAAACTCTATATACTACTTTCGTATTTGTATGTTCTAATAAGTATTATTGTTTCCTCAAAATAAAAAATAAAAATAAAACCAAAACTTTTGAATTTTTTTTTAACATTTTAATATTGTGCCATATTAGATTTGTTGGCTTCACAATTTTACACCTTAGAACTTATTTTTTAGTCAATTTTTTAGTTCAACTTTTACCGGATATCGACAGATAGAAACTATCGATAGATACATCAAAAACTATCGCTACATAAGCTAAACAGACTACTCCTCTAGTCAATCCCTCAAGAGTTGACCAATTGCAAGTTAAATTGGCCTTATTCAAGCGATGAAGCACTTGCACTACATACATTTCAAAGTTGCATTAAAAACAACAGTATCCCCATGGCAATTGCATTGGACGCAGCCATAAGAGATGAGGGTACTAAAATTGAGACCCTTGGTAACTTTTGTGTGGACCCCGCAATTATATGACTAAAATCATCTCTTATTATTCCTACTCCATATATATACTCAATAGCTTTAATACCCCAATTGACTTATAACAATTTGGAGGGGGAGTTGACCACCTAACTTAAAATGGACTGTACTCAATCCAACTCTTTAACTTTATTGCATGAGAAACTCTACTCGCATGATTTGCAATTCTATTAATATCTTCAATGGTGTAATTTGAGATTCTTCATAGGTGCTTTGTACTCCACACGAAACCCAATGAACTGTATGAATAGTGTAGTTAAGGTTGGTGGTGGTTAGAATAGTGTAAGTTAGGGTAAATTTTCCTATGAATGGATTTTATTTATGAATTTGAGTTTTGTGAGTGGTTCTTTGATTAAATTATATACAAGGAGTAGTTATAACAATAATGCATGGTTTGTGTTTGATAAAATGCCTGGAAAAATTGTTTTATGTGGAATGTTGTGCTAAATGGTTTACTTCTCTAGAACTATTTTTGAAAATCATAATAGTAGAATTAGGTCGAACTCAATGACATTTGCTTGCATTTTTTTTGTTTAGGCTTTGCAATTTTTTAGTCATATGGCACCCTCTCTTGATAGTGTAATTTCACAATTAAATTTTTTGCTATTCTTATTCAGTAACTATTAATTAGGTTGGAAAGAATTGATTCCTTAACATAAGCAAGATTTATGAGGAGAATTAATAAGAATTGAAGGAAGAATTTTATATGTAATGATAACGGAGAAAATTTTGATAGAATGTCTATTCAAAGTACATCAATTAAAGAAGTAAAAGATATTAATCAATCTTTGATGACTTTGCATACATCTAGTGTTAACATTATTTGTCATCCAATTGTTAATATTGATGGTTCGATCAATATAGCTTCAAACATATTGAGTAAATGCTAGCAACACTCCAAGTATTAAACATATCCCATATCTACATATTACTTCAATTATTTTTACAACATAAATTGCCAAGTAGGTTTTTTTTTTTTTTAATTTTATAGTTCGATGGTTGGATTGGAGATATTTGAACCTCAAATGTATTTGTTGGAAACAATAGAAGTTTATAAATAAAAAATTATCAAAGAATTAAAGAAGAGATAAATGCATGCATTGCACGGATTAGCGACTACTTATTAATATTGTAAAATACTTTATAATACTTTATACATATATATCGAGTGAAAAAAAAAAAAAAAAAAAGCCATATTGTAAAAGTCTATTGACTATACTGAAAAAATACCATATTGTACGATATATATATAAGTATGTATAGTATGAATCATAATGTTTTGTAAATTGTATGCATTAGATGATATATTGGGGAATTTTTTTTTTTTGGTTAAAATTTGTGCTTTGATTTGAGCCCAATAAGTTGTTTGACTTATTTTCAACACAAAATTATCGTGCTACTTCATTGAACTTAATAAAATAAAATGTCTATGATTTTTTTTTTCTTCTTCTCTCTTTTGCATTTAAGTGTATAGGTCGGGTTGGGTGAGTGGAATGTAATATTTTTTAACCAATCGGCTAATAGTGGGTTGGGGAAATTCCAATCCATCATCGACCCATCAATCTATAAATCCAGTGGGTTGATTGAAAATCTTAACAAGTTTAACTCGATGGGTTAAGCTGGTTGGGCAGGTTGACAAATTCAATTGACTTGAAATATTTTTTGAGAGAGACTAAATGAAATTATTTTAATTAAATTGGATAATAGTTTGCTCCCTTCGATAAAAAAATGAAAGAAAATTTGTAATTTTATTAAAAATAATTACAAAGAATGGCTGAAATTTTATTACACTAAAAGGAAAAAACATTTTAGAATATGAATTTAGACAAGTACATAGAGAAAAAAATATATATATATTTGAAGAGGGCGGCTAAAGTTTATTAGGAAAGAGAAATGTGAAAATGAAAAAATAAATAGAAAGAAAAAGAGAGGAGAGAAATAAAGTGAGAGGGTATATGAGTTAGATTTTTGCAACATGACAAAGTGTATGTATTATATATGTGGGGGCCAGTTATCTCTGGAGTACCGTTGAGGTTGTATGAATTGCGCCTATGACCCAATGACCCAATCCGAGGATGCTTGCATGTCCGAGGATGGTCAACTAATGTAGTAATAGAAATATCAATGAAGGAAGAACTGAAAGTTATTTATGAATCCCAAATCTATCTGAGGTGAAAAGTCACCTCGGAACCTTTATCCGAAGTGGTTTGAAACCTTCCTATCCTCTTGAATATTGTTTCAAGGGAACCTTATGACTGGAAGTCAAATATTGGATAAGGAATGGGGGAGGAGGATAACAAATATCTTCAAGAACTGTTACCTCCACATTAAATGCCCCATAGCTAAATCCCTGGCCGCATTAATGTGGAAGTGATACCTGAACAATAAACAAGCAGCCTTACAGCTGGTAGTAGAGGGTTCAGGGAGGTATGAGATAGGACAAGGGGAAGCTCCCAGAAAGAAATTTACACGTGTATGGTATGGATGATACTAAAATCATGGTATATAACATGAGAAGGTGGCCAAAGGAGAGGGGATCGAAAGACCTAGAGAAAAAAGATTAAAAAACAAGTCACTAAAAGAAGAACTCTGGACTATTGATTAAATCACTACGACCAAGTTATTCAGGCTATGCCAAGGACGATTTTTATGTCTTATACTCTCAATATTTCTTCCAAACCACCCATGATCGTTACCTCTTTTCTAAAATCAGGCTAGATCTTTTTCCCACGCTCTACAATTTTATTGTTTGGGCTTGTTGGACCAAAACCCAATCCTGTTTAGGGTCCAAGCCAAAACTAGTCCTTACAATTGACACTGTTTGTGGGACAGAACTTGATTTGATCTGAGGAGATTCCAATTTAGCGTTGAAAATGGAAGAGTCAGGTTCGCACCAACCAACGATTGGCCCACATCAGGATGATGCTAATCTGCACCAAGCAGAGTCAGGCGACTCTCAACATAACAATTCAGTTGCAAACCCTCAACGAAGGGGAGGCAACTTGACTCAGCGCTTCGTTCATGACATTATTCCCAAGGCCTTTATGGGTTGGGCTCTTATTCTTACGCTTATGGTGATACTCCTCATCGCTAGAGAAAGTCTCACTGGGCGGAGTTCTGGATCTTCGCCTATATGTAGCATCATCTATCTCGTCGGAGGACAGCTCGGAGTCAGGTGATGAGTGCCTTCGCTGTACGCGACGCAACTTTTTCTTCAATTCATCAATTTCACATTGCATGTCCCTTTCACTCTTTGCATGGGAAACATGGCTCTTCCCTCGTGACTGATTCTTGCTAGTATGCGTTGTATGCATACTTCCCTCCTTCACGCGAAGCATAGAGGGTGCGAGCCTTCCTCGGCAATTTCATCAACCAACCTTCTCCCTTTATAATGGCCGAACGGATCCAGTGGAACATGTCAGTCATTTTAGTCAGAAAATGGTCGTCCATTCTAAGGATGAGGCTTTAATGTGTAAGATCTTTCCATCTAGCCTGGGTTCGATGGCGATGAGATGGTTTAATGGCTTGAAGGAAAACTCCATTGATTCCTTTAAGAAGCTTACCCAGTCTTTTAGTGCTCGCTTTATCACGTGTAGCAGGGTTCCACTGCCTTTAGGATCCTTGCTATCCATGTCCATGCGAGAGGGCGAAACTCTGAAGGCTTATTCAGATAGATATTAGGAGATGTTTAACGAGATAGATGGGAGCTACGATGATGTGGCTATCAGTACTTTTAAGGCTGGTTTACCTACTGAGCATGATTGGAGAAAATCTCTCACTGGTAAGCCTGTTACCAGTGTACGTCTGCTGATGGATAGGATTGATAAGTATAGGAGAATCGAGGAGGATCAGTTACAGGGAAAAGGAAAGGCGAAGGTGATCCCTCAGGAGAGAAGAGATTCTAGGTCGGATCGGATTCAGAACAATCGACCTTGGAGAGACTTTGTAGGGAAATCTGGATCAACCAGCACTCAGGCAATTAACGCTGTGTTTCGAGAACCAGTGCAACAAGTTTTGGAGAAGGTTAAGAATGAACCGTTCTTCAAATAGCCAAATAAGATGGCAAGAGATCCTGTGAATCGTAACCAAAACCTTTATTGTCAATACCATCAAGATCATGGACACACTACTGAGGATTGCAGAAATCTATGGGATCATTTGGAACAATTGGTCCGGGAGGGGAAGTTAAAGCATCTTTTGCATCACTCCAGTGGCCGAGGAGGCCAAGCGAATTCGGCATTTCGGGGAAATGCTGCTCTGAGACCTCCTCTGGGCACCATAAACATCATATTTGCTGCTCCAGGAAGAACCAGATTCTGTCCCTCTAGGATAATGTCAGTATCTTATGGCTCAGGAGAAAATTCTGGTCCAAGGCCGAAAAGAGTTAAGATGAATTTCTCATTGGTGTTAAGCTTTTCAGATGCAGATAAACTAGGAACCATACAACCACACGATGATGCCTTGATAGTCACGCTTAGAATTGGTGGGTACGATGTGAAGAGGGTCATGATTGACCAGGGCAGTGTAGCTGAGATTATGTATCCTGACTTCTATAAGGGGCTAGGCTTAAAACCTGAGAATCTAACAACCTATAGTTCTCATTTGGTGAGTTTCAAAGGCAAGATGGTTGTTCCTAAGGGGCAAATCAGATTACCTGTGCAGGTTGGTATAGATGTGGTTGAAGTGGACTTTATTGTGGTGGATGCTTTCTCTCCTTACACGGCCATTATGGGCAAACCTTGGCTTCACACCTTGGGCGCTGTTTCCTCTACTCTTCATTAGAAGGTAAAATATCCCTCTGGGGACTAAGTGCTTGAGATAGTAGGAAGTCAATATGTGGCTAGGCAATACTTGGTAGCAGCTATTCAGCACAAGCCTCAGGTTGGTACCTCGGTCACTGCTGAAAATGATTCATAGCAGCTAAAAACTCCAGTATCTCTCTCTGGTGACCCAGCCGACGAGGTGAAATGTGAAGATCTATAAAAGGTGGTCGTTGGGGATGATTTGGAGAAATTTTTTCAAATTGGAGCTCAGATGCCTCTATTGGAGAAGAAGCAGTTAGTCGATCTTTTGAGGAGAAATGTAAATGTGTTTGCATGGAACGCCTATGAAGCCCCTGGAGTAGATCCAAATTTCATTTGTCATCATCTGAATGTTAATTCGTTCATCACTCCGAGAAGACAACCACCTCGGTGTCCATCCAAGGAACATGTGGAGGCTATCAAGAATGAGGTAACAAAACTCAAGCAAGTAGGGGCTATCAAAGAAGTATTTTATCCTCAGTGGTTGGCTAACATAGTAGTGGTGAAAAAGAAAATAGGAAAATGGCGTGTGTTTGTAAATTTTACAGATCTTAATAAGGCTTGTCCTAAGGACCATTTCCCTATGCCTCAGATAGATTAGTTGGTGGATGAGACGGTAGGTCATCCTTGGATGAGCTTTTTGGATGCCTTTCAAGGATACCACCAGATACCCTTGGCACTAGATGATCAGGAGCAGACCGCCTTTGTTACTCCTGTAGGGAACTATCACTACAAGGTGATGCCTTTTGACCTGAAAAATGCAGGGACAACTTATCAACGAATGATAACCAAAATGTTTGAACCACAGTTGGGTAAGAATTTTGAAATCTATATCGATGACATGGTTGTGAAGAGTAAGTTGGTGTCTGAGCACGTAAGAGATCTCACAAGTATTTTCAAAATCTTAAGGGAGCACAAGTTGCGTCTAAATGCGTGTTCTTTTGGAGTGGGCTCAGGAAAGTTTTTGGGGTACATGGTGACCCACAGGGGAATTGAAGTAAACCCAGGCCAAATCAAAGCCATTAATGACTTGCAACCATCTCGGAATCCCAAAGAGGTTCTAAAACTTGCTAGGATGATGGCTGCTTTGAATCGGTTCATATCTAGGTCGGCAGACAGGTGCAGACCTTTCTTCCTTTTGCTGCACAAGTGGAAAGAATTTGAGTGGTCCGATAAGTGTGTTGTGGCATTCCAACAACTTAAGCAATATCTATCTTGCCCACCCATTATGTCCAGTCCAGTTGTGGATGAAGTTCTTTTTGCCTATATAGTAGTGGCCCTCTATGCCATAAGTTTTGTGCTAATACAGGTGGACAGTGGCATACAACGGCTGGTCTATTATGTGAGTAAGTCACTTAATGAGGTCAAGGTGCGTTACTTGCCACTCAAGAAGGCTATATTGGCGGTGGTGCATGCTACAAGAAAACTACCCCATTACTTCCAAGCACATACGATGGTCGTGCTCACCCAACTTCCACTCAAGTCAATACTCAGAAGTGCAGATTATACTGGAAGGGTTGCCAAATGGGGCACGATTCTAGGGGCTTTTGATATAAAATACATGCCTCGTACTTCTATAAAGGGACAGGTCCTTGTTAACTTGGTGGCTAAATTTGCTGAATGTCCTGAAGAGTGAATGTGGAAAAGCATGGCATGGATGAAAAATCAGTTGGCATAATCTCTGTCCAACGCTCCACGCCTTGGGAAGTGTATGTGGGTGAGGTAGCCAATCAGTCAGGATCAGGAGTGGGGCTAGTACTGGTGTCACCTAAAAAGATTACCATTGAAAAATCTTTGAGGTTGGGTTTCTCGGCTATGAATAATGAAGCAGAGTATGAAACTCTGTTGATGGGAATGATGATGGTCCAGAAGATGGGTGGAAAAATGGTGAAGGTTTATTCAGATTCAAAGCTGGTGGTGGGCCAAGTAAGAGGAGATTTGGAAGCACGAGATCCAAGAATGCAGGAGTACTTAAGCCAAGTCAGGAGTATACAAACAAAATTTGAAGTTTTTGACGTATCGCATGTTCCTAGAGGTGGAAATACCCATGCAGACTCCTTGGCTACCCTTGCCACGTCCTCGGCGCAGGATTTGCCCTGAGTAGTACTTGTTGAAGACTTATGCACTCCCACGTCATTGCACAAGGATATGCCTCGGATCCACCAGATCAATCTAGGTCTGAGTTGGATAGATCCCATATCACTATATCTTGAAAGAGATATACTGCCTGAAGAGAAGTTCGAAGCTGAAAAAGTACGAAGAAAAGCTTCTCTGTTTTGGCTGTCCGAGGATAGAAAGTTATACAAGCATTCTTTCTCTGGTCCTTATTTGCTTTGTGTACATCCCGAGGTATCAGAATCACTCCTGGAGGAGTTATATGAAGGGGTTTGCGGGAGTCACACAGGAGGAAAATCCCTATCTCATCGAGTTATTACTCAGGGATACTGGTGGCCGGGCATGCAAAAGGAGGCACAGGAATATGTTAAGAAATGTGATTAGTGTCAATGGTTCGCGCTGAATATTCATCAACCTGGAGCAGTTCTCAATCCTCTTTCTAGCCCGTGGCCATTTGCTCAATGGGGCTTGGATATTGTAAGACCTTTCCCTAAAGCAATGGGAAATAAAAAATACCTACTGGTGTGTACAAACTATTTCACCAAGTGAGTTGAAGCTGAGCCTCTAACTAACATCAGGGATGTAGATGTCAAAAGGTTTATCTGGAAGAACATTGTTATTCGATTCGGGATGCCTTATGCTTTCATCTCAGATAATGGCCTTCAATTCGATAGCAAGGCCTTCAAGAAATACTACTCTGATCTGGGAATAAAGAATAGATATTCCACTCCAGCCTATCCACACGGAAATGGGCAAGCCGAAACTGTCAACAAGGTCATAGTGAACGGACTTAAAAAGAGATTGGATGACGCAAAGGGAAAGTGGATAGAAGAATTACCATATGTCCTTTGGACATATCGAACAACACCTCGAAAGTCAACAGGAGAGACCCCTTTCTCAATGACGTATGGAGCTGATGCTGTAATCCCACTGGAGAATGGTTTTCCAACAATGAGAACTAGCACATTCACCTGGGGTGGCAATGATGAGCTGCTGGAGAAGAGTTTGGATCTGGTTGAAGAATGGAGAGATAATGCAATGGTGCAGCTGGCCTATTACCAACACAAGCTTAAGCAAGACTATGATATGAATGTAAAGCTAAAGCCATTGGCCCCAGGAGACTTGGTACTAAGAAAAGTCTTGGGGAATACTAAAAACCCCGCTTGGGGAAAATTGGGGCCAAATTGGGAGGGTCCATACCGTATCACATCTGTGGCAGGAATAGGTGCATACTACTTGGAAGATTTAGATGAAAAAATTGTACTCCATCCTTAGAATGTAAACAATCTAAAGAGGTACTACTATTAATAAGATCAGTTGCTTTTTTATTTCTTTCTAATTTATTCCAGTTGTGTATCGCGAATCCTTTGATATCTATTGAAATATTAAACAGAAACTAAGTTATGTCAGGTCCTCGGACCACAAACTTGGTGAAAATTAATATCATTTGACATCTATTGAAATATTAAACAGAAATTAAGTTATGTCAAGTCCTCAGAACACAAATTTAGTGGAAATTAATATCTTTTGACATCTATTGAAATATTAAACAAAAAATAAGTTATGTCAGGTCCTCAAACCACAAACTTAGTAGAAATTAATATTCATTGACATCTATTGAAATATTAAACAGAAACTAAGTTATGTTAGGTCCTCAAACCACAAACTTAGTGGAAATTAATATCCTTTGACATCTATTGAAATATTAAACAGAAACTAAGTTATGTCAGTTCCTCGGATCACAAACTTAGTGGAAATATTCAATGGATGCTAAGTTATGTTAAGATCCTTAGACCACAAACCTAAAAACAAAATGTTACTCTTTGTACGGAGTTATGACCTAGTTTATAAATCATATTGAACTTCATGAATATCAACTAGAAGTACTTCAAGATAATTATGTCCTGCCTGTTGTTTAAATGCTGGGATGGTGCCTCAAATTTGGAAACTTACCAAAAGTTGATAAATTGAAAGCGCACTTTGGCAATGAGGGGAATTAGTGATTATAGTTTACTCGGAGTATAAGTTAAGGTATATAAAATTAAGTTTTCCCTTATTTCCATAAATTTTGATTCTTTATAACATATGTTTATGTGCAAGCAGAGAATAGTCAAAGTAAAGGTTACACAAATGAAGAATGAAATAGTAATAACACATATGAATTGAAACAAAAATGAAAGTACGTATATTAATAAAATTTGCCTTCAAATACAAAAAATGGAATTACATCAACTCTCATAATCCTATAAAAAAAAATAAAAAAAACTATGCCTTAAACTTTATCTAGAGCTTTGACTGAGGGGCTTTGTTAGTTGCCTCAGGAGGGACCTCTTTCTCCTTCTCCTTAGAAACCCTTCCCACGGGCAAAGTAGTTGAGGCAAGCTCTTTTTCAAAGCTTTGAGAAGCTGCCCCAGGCTGGAAAGCCTCTACTACTTTGTCTGAGGAGGCACCCTGTGGAGCTTCAGGTTCTTTGGCCTGCTCCTGTTGACTGGATGGGGGAGGATTCTAAAGCTGGGCATCCTTGGCCGACTGGGTGACTGGAGGGGCTACACCCTTTTGACCAGAAACAAAGCCTGGAGCTCGTATGGCTGGAGGGAAAAAGACATTTTCCAACTTTCTCAGCTCGGAAGAAGCATCAATCCCTGCTCAGTTGAGTGCTTCTTCCCAGGTTTGAGCGTAGTAGGCTCGGCATACGGCGGGAACCTCTGCCCTAAGGGCATCCTCGGTTTCTGTCACACCGACGTCATAGCTGTGCTGCTCGGCCTCATCCCTTGCCCTCTCAGCCTCGAATTTGGCTTTTTCTGCTTTAGCTCTGGCTTTTTCTGCTTGATCTCTGAGTCTTTGAGCTTCCTCCAGTTGTTTCCTCAGAATTGCCACTTGCTCTTTGGAAGCTGCCAGTTGGTCATTGGTTTTACGCACCAGCTTCCTTTGACTCTCAGTTTGCCTCTCAGCACCCTTCAGAGCCAAATCTGCACTTTTCCGAGCTTGTTCCTCTGTCGCCAATTTTTTCTTTAGCTCAGCATTGCTATTTTTAGCAATAGTTAAAGTCTGCACGGCTGATGCTCTTCTTTTCCTTTCATCATCCAACTGCTGGTAACAGGAGTTGGTGATCCCCTTGAGCCTAAAAGTGTTTTGGATAGCCTAAAAAAAAGGGGGATTAATATCATAACAAATATATATATATATATATATATATATATATGCATGGTAGTTACGAGTTTTAAAAAAAGAAAGACAACAACGAGGGGTTAACTCCATACCATGCCAAGATATCTTTTGGTATTAAGGAAGATCTCGTTCCTCCTTAAACCTCGTAGCTCTACCATATCTCTGGGAAGCAGTAAAGTTTGCTCCAGAGCTGTGGCGACATGGCATCCAATGCCCCCATTGAAGTCTCTGATTGATGCGTCATCCATCAAGGGCTCATCGCCAAGCTTGGGGTCCTAAAGGCTGAATCTCTGTCCTTTCTGCTCCTCGGCTGGTGGCATGGCTGACTTTTTACTACTTTGCAGCTCGTTGAGCCTCATCTTCATTGGTTGGACGAGGTCTTCTAGTCTCCATCACGTCCTTGTCCTTCTACTTTCTCCTCCTCTTAGGGTCAGCCTGTTCAATCCTAGAGGGTAGGGTTGGCTGAGGAGCACGAGGAGGGGACTTCGGCGGAGGAGGTGGAAGCTTAGGTTGAGCAGATTTCTCAGGCCCCCATTTTCCTAGCTGGTTCTCTATCAACTCTAGCAAGCTTTTCTGAGGTTTTCTTTGAATGCCCATCTCTTCTAGTGGGCTCTTGGGAGATGAAGGGTGGTTAAACACTTCGAACTCGTCTACGGACTCAGTTAGCTCCACAAAGCCTTGTTCCTCTTGTCCTTCCTCTCCTTCCTCCTTTTCTTGAAGAATGGGCGAGGGTGATGATACCCCTGCTGAAAGAGTGGCAACATGAAGCGATTGGGTGGATGGTGTACTTTTGGGGAGTGGAATGCCTTCAGGAACCACGAATCCCTCGTAGGCGACACTAATGCGGTGGAGTCGAGGATCTTTGGCCTTTATCACACACTTGGGAGCATGGAACGCACGGGAGATGAGTGTGTATCCAAGGATTAGGTGTGCTGCTCTCAGTTGGCCGTCAGCTTTGTTGACGTACACCTCGGATTGTAGGATCCTGTCTAGGCTCGCCCTATTAACTAAGCGAAACAAAGGTGTGGTGGAGTTATTATCTGCAAAACCATTAAAACTAAGAGAAGTGCATTTCAGTAAGAGCAAAGAACAGGGGGAAATGAAAGAATTGCATAAAGTCAAAACATAAAACTTAGCAGTTGACCCTCCACCTAGTGTTCCCTCCTTAACTGGACAGGGTAAACCGTCATGCCACTGCCCAGAAAAAAATCAAAAAATCATCCTTTAATCCCTTATTTGATATAAGGAGGCACTGGATCAACCTTATTTCAGGGTGCCTTGACTTTAGGTAGTACCCCTGCCCCTTCAAATTGTGCAGATTGTATATCCAATTCACGTCATGATGGGTTAGGTTTAGGTTCATCCTCTCGTTTAAGGCTTTTATACTCTCTAACACCCTAAACATGTTTGGGGCATACTGTGTAGGAGAAAGCCTAAAAAACCTAAGAAAGTTCCTAGTGAAGGTACCCATAGGTATGGTCATTCCCCCCTCTATGAAGGCAATCATAGGGATGACCACCTCTCCTGTCTTCCTCTCATCAAACCATTCCCCTTGGGCAGCATACCTAACGCCCACGTGTGGGGGAATGTTATATTTGGTCATAAAAGTTTTCATCCCCTCCTCAGAGTCAACTAGGTGTTTGAATCTACCCATTTTATAAGAAGTTCTTAAAGAAAATTTTGCAAGTCGAAATGAAAACTAAATGAGTTCAAGGAAACTTACAGGTTTGAAAAGTGGTCCTCGGACAAAGTTTTTGTATTTGTAGATGCACGGAAGAGTAAGAGAGAGAGAGAGAGACAAATTCAATGTATGAGCTCTAGAATCATGTAACTGTTGAAAGTAAAAAAGAATTTATTTGAAAGATTATTTTTTAGCGGCACGAAAATTGTGAGTGGGAGATTTCCCGTTCGTATGTCAAGAGAACCCCTCCACAGTTAGATTTCCATCCTGCTGTTGAACGTGGGGGACAAGGGAGTCGTCAAAATTAAATAAAGGCGCGCTCTGAGCGCTGAAGCATCAGAGATGTTCCTTAAGAAGGTAAAAAGGCGTTCTTGGGACTCAGTTAAACAAAACAAGATCATAGGGGGGATGGGACGAGGATATAAAAATCCTCCTTTCCTCTTGAGGAGTTGAAAAGCAAGATTTTGAGGGGCTATTGTGGGAGCCAATTATCTCTGAAGTACTGTTGAGACTGTATGAATTAGGCCTATGGCCCAATGACCCAATTTGAGTATGCTTGCAGGTCCGAGGATGGTCAACTAATGTAGTAATAGAAATATCAACGAAAGAAGAACTGGAAGTTATTTATGAATCCCAAATCTATCCGAGGTGAAAAGTCACCTCGGAACCTTTATCCGAGGTGGTTTGAAACCTTCCTATCCTCTTGAATACTGTTTCAAGGGAACCTTATGACTAGGAGTCGAATATTGGATAAGGGATGTGGGAGGAGGATAACAAATATCTTCAAGAACTGTTACCTCCACATTAAATACCCCCCAGCTAACTCCCTGGCCGCATTAATGTGGATGTGATACCTAAACAATAAACAAGCAGCCTTACAGCTGGTAGTAGAGGGTTCAGGGTGGTATGAGATGGGACAAGGGAAAGCTCCTAGAAAGAAATTTATACGTGTATGGTAAGGATGATACTAAAATCATGGTATATAACATGAGAAAGTGGCCAAAGGAAAGGGGATCGAAAGACCTAGAGAAAAAAGATTAAGAAACAAGTCACTAAAAGAAGAACTCTGGACTCTCAATTAAATCACTATGACCAAGTTATTCAGGCTACACCGAGGACGATTTTTATGTCTTATACTCTCAATATTTCTTCTAAACCACCCATAATCGTTACCTCTTTTCTAAAATCAGGCTAATTCTTTTTCCCATACTCTACAAATTTATTATTTGGGCTTGTTGGACCAAAACTCAATCCTGTTTAGGGTCTAAGCCAAAACTAGTCCTTACAATATATATATATATATATATATATATATAGGTGAGCGGATCGAGTTGTAGTAGATTAGAAATATCTCAATCTGGTATTCAACTTGACCCACTAAATTATCCTACCCACCCAACTTGACCCACCTCACTAAATGGACCTCCATAGGTTGGTTGGATATGGTGAGTTGTTTTGATTTTCCCGTAGACATATATAGAGAATTGGAGCTTTTGGCACCCTTTTCCTTCTGTTTGGTGAATCAACCTTTTGGCATTACCTAATTGAAATATCCAATTCATATAGAAAATGACTACGTGGATTGACTCTCTTCGTAATCTCCCAATGAACAAAATGAGACATTTGCTTGCTTCACCACCAACAAACAGGCCCACCCAGATGCTCTCATGGATTGGGTATGGGCTTGATATTTGGTCTACTATATCAAGAAAAAATAGGGTAAAATATTATTTTGATCTTTAAACTTTACCAAAAATTTGGTTTTCATCCCTAAACTTTAAGAAGTTCATTTTTTGTCCCTAAACTATAAAAGAAAGTTCATCTTTTATCCCTAAACTATTGAAAATATTTTATTTATGTCTTTAAATTTTACCAAAAGTTTATTTTTCATCCCTAAACTATTGAAAAAAGTTATTTTTTCATCTCTATTTTTGTCTCTAAACTATTGAAAAAATTCTTTACAAAGTTTAGGGATTAAAATAGAACTTTTTAAAGTTTAGAGACGAAAAACAAACTTTTAACAAAAGTTAGGGACCAAAAATATATGTTCACACAAAACGATTTAAAATATCAAACACTATTGTGGTAACTAAATCAAATTTTGTCTTTGGATAATGTTTTATATTTATACCATATTTAAATTTAAATTCAATTAATTAATTATTTTATTTTTTATATTAATTAATTTTTAAATTAGTTTTATCTTTAGTTTTATTTTTTTTCTACAATCGTGATTCCTAACATTGTCTGACATTGTTTTTTTAAGTATATATTGGAATCCTACCTCATTTTGAAGAATTTGGACATGGTGTAATTACCATCTCATGTGATATCAAAAGTCAACAAAGGTTTTTTTTTTTTTTTAAAAGAAAAAAAGAAAAAGAAAAAAGAAGCTATTTTATCCTTTTACATTTTTACTCAATCAATATTTATATATCGCATAAGGATGATAATTGCTTGGTACAGTAGCCCTATATCTTAGTCCCATTCCCAAATGCTTACATATACGTGTTCAAACATATATTAATTTACTTGCTACGATTTCCTTCTAGACTTATCCAAAGACCTCAAATAATTAAAACAAGGAATATTTTAAAGGCCATAGTTATGTATACCAGCTCATAATGACGAGAGATGTTCCTGCGGGCTTGTGTAAAACTATTTTGCCTTGAAATATGCTTGAAAAATTAGCTTGCAGATCCTATAACAGCTGTGAATATTAATGGTGTCCAACAGCGTCAAAAGCTTAAAAAAAGAAGAAGAATAACAATTGGGGGGATGATTAATCAAATTATCATAATCCAAGCTTCCAGCAAAAGTCTAGTAGTTACAATTTATACCTTTTCTTATTCAAGGTGTATGTTTCATAATGATTATTGGCTTTTATCATAATTTTTTATATTTAAGAAAATACACCTAACACCCTAGGTGTTAAGATTAGACCCCTAATTAACAAAATTTTCGGCTTAATTAGTTTTACTTTAACTATTCAGGTTGATAAACCTCTTCATGACACAACATTGAAACTTTCACTAGTGGAACAGTTGTAGTATAGGTTTACAATTAGCCCTCCAAGCTCTTGCTCACAACTGACTACGCTAAGTCTTTTCTTCAACTAGTCTTCGGTATGTGTGCGTTGAGTGACCAATTGCAAGCCACCAAGCCCTTTTGGATTTATGGTATTGCTCTCTAATGATTTCCAGCACCAACAACAATCAACAATCAATATGGTAAATAAGGTGATGGATAAAAACCTTCTCTCATTGATATGGAAATGGTGAGAGGGAAAGGAAAGAGAGAAAAACTATGTGTATCAGTGTATGACGTCTCTCTCAAAGGATATGTTTCTCTCTCACTCAAAAGAGTAATATGAATATTTCTCTCTCTGTTTCCTTAAGGTTTTTATGTATAGAAACAAATCGAATCAAAAGGGTTGAGCTAGCCAAGAGGATAAGAATGCATAGTTGTTTCTGTCCTCGACAAACTTGCAAGAATCTCACAAGTTGCTATGTAAAAAGCGTCCTTCTTTATCATCCAATTGTATCTCACGAGAGCAAAATGCTCTTCACAACAACAATGACCAAGGCTCAAGTACTTCCACTCAATTACATAGCAATCCTAAAAATACAATGAAATGAGAGAATTACAAAGAAATTTTGCATGGAATTAAGCCAACAAAAACATAAACTTAAAAACATTGGTGTAAGCGAAATTTGAACTAAGCGCGACCGACTAAAATCTCAAACCAAACTGATCATTTAATCACACCAAAATAATCTAGTCGCATTCTAATGCACATGCATTCCCCATTTGTGCAAAGAGGAGGAGGCCAAAATAAAATTGCCTCTAAATATTTGAAAGCCAGATAAAGCATATATTGCATTTACATACTGTTTTCTCTGTAGCATTTTATTCTTAGATAATGAATAAGTCGAATAAGGTGAAGAAAGATGCCATAGGATTTAATTACAATCGCAAACCGTTCTTAAGTATTTGATCCATGATTAAATAACCATTCTGAATAAGCAAACAACAAAATTAAAAAGACTTCCCATGAAAGTAGAAACATGAAAATGAACCATTATACGTTGGCCTAGCATTAATATGAAGAATTGGTGTCTCCTTCGGGAACAGAATCAAGATCCTGATGAAGACTTTGATATGGATTGTTGAGTACAGCAACGTTGCCAGGACGTGAGAATACAACCTACATTGTAGATAGTAACCAAATATCAATGAGTTCTATGACCAAGTATGTGCTATAGAGTGTGATTTCAAGATAGATGTGTGGCAAATTCATGAGTAAATGATATAGCATTTTACTTCAGTGGGAGATGTGTGGTTTCTTGAGTAATATAATTATCAATAGTAAAGTGTCAATACAATTTTTGCAATGGTTAATAACTCAAACTCTTAAATAAAATTGTGACTAATGTAGATGTGTGGTACTTCTGATTGATAAACTCTTCAATCTAGTTTCTATAATTGAGCTAATAACGAGAAAATTTTCATCTTAAAGAATTACAGGAAAATTCATAAAATTTCCTTAAATTGGAGTTCATTTAGAATTACATTGTGACAAATACAAATAATTTGCTCCATATTTTATGTTTCATTTTATACTCTACGACTCATAACCTACCATATATTATTTTTACTTTCCTCATAAAATAATCAAATTTTAAAATGGAAAAAAAAAAAAAAAAAAAAAAAAAGAAGAAGAAGAAGAAGAAGAAGAAGAAGAAGAAGGGGACAGAAGATTTGTGTTCTATTGTGACCTATTATTATGTTCAAGTTTTTCCATTATCTTAGTTTATTAGAGATATACCACCATATAATTAAAATTATAATAAAAATCAATTATATATATTTAATAACAAATTAACATTACAAATCAACCTAATATAAGAAAGTTAAATGTAAATTTGAATGTTTAAAATTAAGTTGAAAAATAAATAATTATAGAACTATTAAAAGTATGACAATATCTAAAAAGGTTTTCTATGCATCTTGATGAGATTTAAAAAATTACATAGCATCCACTCAAAAAGTAATTTATGTTTATGTGTGATTTTATTTACATGACATTAAGGTCAAATGGAATCGGTTTTATGGGAGAAGAATTTTTGTCTTTTTGAGTGAGGGAGAGAGGCAGGGCTACATATGAGGGTTTCTTAGGTAGGGTTGGGGAGGGGGGGTGGGGAGGGTTATCCCTCTTGTTGGTGGCAGTAGTTGTGAAGAGTGAAGGGAGGGAATGAAAGTGGTTGTGAGAGGAGTGAGGAAGGGAAGAGGTGGTGGTAGCAGTATATGCAAGTGGGAGTTGGAGATGGTGGTATTGTTGGCAATGTTAAAGAGGGGATAGAAAGGTAGTGGTGGGTGAATGTGATGGTGATGAGGATAGGTGGCAGGAAGTGATGGTGGAGAGGAATAGGAGGAAGGAGGTGGTGGTGGCAGTAGTGTAAGAAGTGTGGGGAGGAGGAGATGGGTATTAGGAAATTAGGTAAAATTGATAAATATAAAAAATAAAAACAAAACAAAACAATTGAAGCAGTCATAGAGGCATGAATTAATCTATAATGGGAAGGAGGTCACATTGATGGGACGGTGCTTGGGATGTGGAGGAGAGGGAGAGAGAGATGAGAAGGTGGCATGCGCTTTGTCTAGAAAATGGTTAAGGCGTAGAACATGAACCATTTTTTACAATCTTAATATAACTTCTTGTTGATCATGAAATTTGATTCTATTAACCATTTTAGTTTGTATCAAATATTAAAAAAATATGACATATATATATTTTCTCACTAATAATTTGGTAATGGGTAATCAACACAAAAAGAAACAACGGTCTTAATGACAGTTTACTTGAATCTTAGCAATATTTTTCATGAGTCAATATGTTCTTTTTTATCATAATAATACTTTAGGCAAGAAACATACCTGATAAACTCCAAGTGTACGTGACTTAAAACCAGCTGCACAATAATCAAAGTAATATTCCCATGTTCGTATAAACTTTTCATCAAATCCGAGAGCAAGGATTTTGCTGAAGACAAACATTAAAGACCCAACATCAAAATAAAAAAACCTTGTAGTCAGCTTGATATCATGATTAGTTTGACAATGTAGAATAATCATAAAATTTCCATATGATAGTTTTAATTACACATTCCTATAGCAATCTTATTCTTTCTCATCTCCTCTTTTCTACTATAAAGTAACAAAAACTTGTGCATGTCCTAGTCTTCATCAACCTATAACGAAAATAAATTTTGAAATATATGTTACCAAAACTTGGTTATTTTTTGTCTAACATTCGTAGCAAGTTTCAAGGATATACGACTATATCTTCAGTCGACCATTTTGCACTTTCAAATTAATTTGCCTTGGCATTTGTTCACTTTGAAGAAACTAAATGACAATGCTCTTGGATGGGTCTGTTTCTTTACCATATAATAGAGTGAAATACCTCTACAATAATTTCACAATACTTTTACAACAAAACATACGTGGCAGATTGTTATGGGTTGTTATTAGTGAGTAAAAAAATAATTTCAATAATAGGTTTAAATTAAAAACCAATAAAAACTTATCACTTAGAATTTGTTATGAAAATATTATAAACATAGTACTTCCCTATAATAAATTCTATTCATTTTCCCAGTGGAGGGCTAGTGCAACACCATGATAACAATAACAATGGGTGTTGTTAAAAATAGTAAGACCCAAATCTCTTACAATTCTTAGTCCAAATTGTTAATATTAGGATATATTTGTTTTACAAATAAAGTAATCCCAATTTTACTTCTAGTACAAGTGTTAATCTATTTAGTTTATGGTTTGTATATATTTTTTGATGATTTTGTTAGGTTCATGGTTATAGGTTGGCAAACCATGAACAAAAGTTGGTTTGGAATGAGTTTTTGAATACTATTTAATGTACAAGACTTATATTAGAACAAGTGAACTAAAGTGTTTGGAGCCTCGACACTTGGTTCAACACTTAGTTGATTGATTTAGAATCATAGGTTCAGAATCCAAGCCCATCGAGTAGTCCAATCTCTAGTATTTAGCGACCTAATTTTAGTATAAAAGATAATATAGGATGACCGAATAGATTTTTGGAGAGCTGCGTATTGTGTGCCTAGGGTTTTTGTAACCGTGTTCTCTCATACCATGAACTGAAGAGGGATATTTCCAAATTAGTGATTAAGGTGACGTTGATACACTCATTCCATATACATAGTTACTACTATGAAGAATCTTTATGAGTGATCTTGAAGTTACAAACAGGGTGTTCGTGTGAACAGAGTCCATGGTAGAAGAGTCCAAAAATTTGAAGTTACTTGTGATCATGTCAATAAGTATTGTTACTTGGTATAAAAATTTCATTTTATTTAGTGAATATGTTTTCTTGAGGGTTGGTAGTAAACCTCCAAAGAGTTTCCCTTCTAGGCTAGCTTTCTCTTCATATCCATATTACTTGTGTTTTTTATTTTTCACTGTAATTATATTTGCATTATTGGTGTATGCAATGATTAACCACGAACTCATCTTGCAATTAAGCATAATTGGTTATATCAATCAAACTTGGCATAAAATTGCTTAAGTAACATGTATCAATCAGGGTCTAAATTCCCAACATATTTTATTATAATACAGAGAATGCAAGTCAAGAGTCTTTGTGATTTAGTGATATTATCTCATTCTTTTATGGAGAACTTATATTAGTGTCTAGACAGTGTCTTTGATGATTAAAAATTTACATACTTTACTTTGGAGAATTCTGCAAAAATTTGACATGTGTGAACATTAAAAATTCTCTTTAGAGTCTGTATAATGACAAAAGAATGTAGATATATCATCCTCTAAAAGAAAACAAGTCTTGAGTAAACAAGCCTTGAGCAAAAAGTATCTCCGATTCATGCTTTATAGAGTGAGATTCTCACAAGAGGTTGGTACGCGCTTTTGGGGCCCACATGTTTGTGGGAGGCCCACTCAATAGCGTAGGAGATAATTTTTTAATTACTAAAACAAGTGATAATAATTTTGTGGGAGCAGAGTTATGGACCTCACATCCATGACGATGTATGTAGCTATATATGTAAGTGCTCCATAAAATACCACCTCCCAAACAGGCTAGCATTTAGCCATCTTCAACTAGTACATCAAATTAAGTACTGTTCATGCATTCAGCATAATTTATCTATTGGGTCGTTTGATTTACAATTACAGACCTTTTTTTTTTCTTTTTTTAATTCATGTTTGATTTATGAAATCTAGACAGGAATTCTATTATTTGCTTTTTTGATAAGCAACAAGAATTCTATTATTTTCTAAGATATTAATGGGATCATAACGTTTGGTTAGCTAATTATGCAGCACATTCTAAACTGTGATAATTTTTGTGTTTTCGCAAGTCTAATCACAACCTGATGAGGAAATTATTCTACTGTCAGGAGAAGCTTTTCTTTAAGACGAGAAGTAAGAGAACAATATGATTATTTTTCTTTTCTTTTTTATTTTTTGATAATCAATATGATTATGATTATTTTTCTTACCTCTGGTTGTTCATAAAATTTCTTCTCCAATATCTAAGTGTTTGGTAGTAATGAATCCCTATATTCTCCACGTGCTCCACGCTGCACTTAAAAACTTTGAATTAATTTTCTAGAGAAATAAATAGTTAAACCAAACAATAATTTAATACCTGAGTCTGGATGCATTAGCCATGGCTGATGTTACCCTGCTTAATGAAGGTATGCATGCACCAGGAAATATATATTCCTTTATAAAATCCGAACTTCGCATGTGCTCGTTATAACGTTCGTCTGGCATTGATGAGAACTAAGAAGAGACGATCACAAACCAGCTTTAATGATTAGCGGTATATTTAAATGGGCAATTACTCTCACATACTCACTAGTGTACTTTGTTAGTACATATCTCTCTGTTTATATTTTAAATGTGAATATCAATAAAAATTGTATTCATTGCACGAGAACTAATGAACGTGTGTAAGGAGTATATAACGAGTGTGAAACAATATTTTCCGCATGCATTTAATTATTTAAATTAAACCCATACAAAAATTATAAAGACCAAGACATTATAATAAAACTGGGAAAGAGATATATAAGACACCATTTGTTTAATTACCTGTAGAACAAAAAGCCCGTCTTCTGCTAATAATGATTCACAGCAACCAAAAAACTCATCCATATATTCATGGCCAACATGTTCTATCATCTCACTGAAAAATGCCATCAAAGATCATGTTATATTTGGAATCATTAGGGTCTAATTAAATATTTGTTGGAAAAGGAACACACCAAGATATAATTCTGTCATATTTGTAGGTATCGGGCAATTGGCGATAATCACAAAGAAGAAACTTAATGCGGTCCTGCAAGCGAACTTGATTAAAATTAGTTTTGAAGTGACTATAGAAAAAAAAAAAAAAAAAACTTCTTAAGATGTGTCATATTCAACCAGCAGTTTTTGTGCCGGGAGAAGAACCAACTAGTGATTATATGCAAATTGAAAAGGGTCGTGATTCTCTGCTATGTACTTTTATATATGTGACCCTAATAAAACAAGTGCCGGGATTCTCTTCCTTTGCCTCAAGTTTCCATGATTTTAAGATTGTATATGGTCACTTCACAAGTATAAGTGTTTGTGGGAGGAGGGGGGAAAAAGCTGTGGTTCAAGTTTTTTAGAGAGGACTTCACATACATATACACTTAGATTTTATTAGAGTAAAATTTCTATCTTGTATCTTAAAAAAAAAAAAAAACTCCAATGAATAAAGAACGATGTCTCATTTTAAATGGTGTGGTACTATCTTTACCTTTACATTTAAAATAGATCAATTTTAAAGCGATGCAACGATATCAAAAACAATAAATTTTACCTTCCAATATATTCCACTCATATTGATATTAATGGTATATTCTTTTATGGTAAATGTCATTCCTCAAATTAGTACCTGAAGGCCAGCATCTTTCACTTTCTTTTCCGCAAGTTTCAGTTGCTCTTTAGACAAAGTGATGCCAGTATATTTGCATCCAGTTTGATTGACAACTTCAATAGCAAAGCTTCCCCAGCCACTCCCAATTTCAAGAACTTCATGCTTCTCATCAATTCTTGCCTAAGTTAATTGAAAGAAGAAAAAAAAAAAGAAAGAGGATTAGTTTAGAGCAAGAAAAGCTTTAAAATTCGACATAATCAAACAGAAAAGTCTCACCTTTTCAATCAAAGAAGATATTTTTCTTAGCTGCGCAACCTTCAAGTCCTCATCTTCCTTCTAAGAAATATTTTCATAATGATGAAGGTAAGTTAAAGCTAAATCTTTAAAAGGAAGAAGTCGATGCATTGTTTAACAATAAATTATCAAAAGGTTTTGATCCTGACCTTAAATAAGCCGGTAGAGTATGTCATTGTTTCGTCCAAGAACAGAGCAAAAAGTTCATTACTCTAGAAACAAAACAAAACGAATTATAACCTTATACTAATTAATATCAATTATGCCACTAATCAGGTTTGAATATACTTGATGAGTCTTGTTATTTGTGCAGAGTGAGAGTGCCAAAATAAATCAAGAATGTTGTGGCAAATTGCTTTACAGAAATCAGAATTTTCTCTAGCTTTTTTTATATTTGTGAGTGAGACTTATTTAGCTGGATTGGGATTTGGGTTCTTGAAAGAGCATCTCTACAACATCTTTTGTATATCAATATTTGTTATTGTAATTTTCTCCCTCTCGTCGCTTATGGATGTAGGATAAAGGTCGAATCAATTAAATTCTTGGTAAGTCCTCAACAAAACCTTTGGCAAAGTACACTATAAAACCTTTGACAATTAGGACTCTGGTTTTTTATGCCAAATTTAAAGTAAAGAAATTGGATGGAACGAACAATTTGAATATGTGGCAATGTGAAGTTATGTACGTCTTGATCAAATAAGAGTTGGATGTCTAAGACGTATTTAACTCTTGTGGACATGACATACCATAACTTCGCATTGCAACTTGACGTAGTTGTTCATTCCATCAAACTTCTCTATCTTAAATTTGGCATTGGAACCATAGTCCTAACTGTTCAAAGTTCTGTAGAGAGCTCACTTGACATATTTATTGCCAATAACTATTAGTTTCACGAACCAATCAACAAAATCTCTAAAGAATAATTAATCTAAATGCCTAGGTATTGAACTTTGGTTTGTTGTAAAAGCTAAAGCTCAAATATCAAGATTGATTAGAAAAATCTTAGGAACAAAGAAAGAAACCCAAAAGAGTAATAGACTCAAACACACTATAAGAACACCAAGGATTTATGTGGTTTGACATTTAGTCCACATCCATAAGTGTCATTGAAGTGAATACATCACTAAAAATTTGGAAAGTGCAAGATAGAGTAGAGGCAATTTTACATAATCCAAAACTCCAATACACCCAAATAACTTTCTTTCACAAATACATAGGTTAGGGGTTGCACTAAAATAAAGAAAAAAAAAATTATTTACTAAAATTGCTACATAACACACCCAAAGAGATTTCTCTCTAACTCAAACTAAACCAAATCAATGACGCACCTCACATGAGAAAAACTGCATAGCACCACAAAGATCCAAGATTGCGAGACCCACACAACCACACTCACTATCCACAAGCAAAGCGGCACTCACAATTAGGGGTGGCAAAATCAACCAAAACCCACCCGATTATTAATTGGGTTAAATGGGTATAAATGGGCACCCAATTAGACCCAAGTATGATCTAAGTATCATTTCTATAAATCACTCAACTCTAAAATACTCCAAAACCACTAAAAATACCAAAAATACCCATGAAACCTCAAAAATTACCAAAATACCCTGAAAACCTAAAAAATGACCGAAATGCTCCTGAAACCTAAAAAATTACCAAAATACTGCTGAAACCTAACCAAAAAATAACCAAAATACCCCCCTAAACCTATAAAATGACCAAAATACCCCCGAACCTAAAAAATGACCGAAAAACTCTCGAAACCTAAAAAAGGACCAAAATACCCCTAAATCCTAAAAAATTACAAAAATACCCCTGAAACCTAAAAATGACCAAAATGCCCCACAAATCTATAAAATGGCGAAATACCCCAAAACCTTTATAATGACCGAATTACTCCTAAAACCAATAAAATGACAGAAATGCCTTCAAAACCTAAAAATGGCCAAAATACCCCATAAAACTAAAAAATGACCAAAATACCCCCGAAACCTAAAAAATTACTGGATGAAAATATCCCTAAACCTTTAAAATGACCAAAATACATCCCAAAACCTCAAAAATGACCACACATAATCCGAAACCTCTAAAATTTCAAAAATACCTTGAAACCTCTAAAACAACTAAAATAGTTCTAAACCTCTAAAACAACAAAAATACCCCTCAAAATATCTAAAATGACCAAAATACCATTAAACCTATAAGATGAACAAATACACCTAAAGCCTTTAAAATTACCAAAATATAGGTTTGGGGTATTTTGGAAGTTTCAAGGGCATTTTCATCAAATTAATGGTTCTAAGTATTTCAGTCATTTTGTAGGTTTCAAGGGAATATTGGTAATTTTTTAGGTTTTAGGGGTGTTTTGTTAATTTTTATATTTTGGGGCTATTTCGGTAATTTTCTAACTTTCAGAGGTATTTTAATCATTTTTTAGGTTTTAGGGATATTTCGGTAATTTTTTAGGTTTTGGGGTATTTCGGTAATTTTTTTAGGTTTCGAGGTATTTTGGCCATTTTTTTAGATTTCGGGTTATTTTAGTCAGTTTTTAAATTTTAGAGGTATTTCAGTCATTTTTTAGGTTTAAGGTGTATTTTTATTATCTTATGGGTTTAAGGAGCATTTTTGTGATTTTATAAGTTTCGGGACTATTTTGGTCATTTTATAGATTTCGGAGGTATTTTGGTCATTTTTATGTTTATGGGGTATTTTGGTTTTTTCTTAGGTTTTGGGATTATTTCGGTCATTTTTTAAGTTTCGAGGATATTTCGTTCATTTTTTAGGTTTTGAAGGTATTTCGGTTATTTTTTAGGTTTCAAGGGTATTACAATCATTTTTAGGTTTATGTGGTATTTTGGTTAATTTTTAGGTTTTGAGGGTATTTCGGTCATTTTTTAGGTTTAGAGGTATTTCGGTCATTTTTTTAAGTTTAGGGGTTATTTCAACCATTTTTAGTTATCGGGAGTATTTTGGTAATTTTTTAGGTTTCTAGGGTATTTCAGTCATTTTTTAGGTTTTGGGGGGTATCTTGCCCATTTTTTAGGTTTTTCGGTATTTCGATTAATTTTTAGGTTTAGATGGTTTTTTTTTTTGTCAATTTTTAGATGTAGGGGGTATTTTGGTCATTTTCTAGGTTTAGGGGGGCATTTCAGTCATTTTTTAGTTTTAGGGAGGTATTTTGGTAATTTTTAGGTTTCAGGGGTATTTTGGTCAATGTTTAGGATTTGGGAATATTTCGATCATTTTTTAGGTTTTATGGGTATTTTGGTAATTTTCAGTGGTTTTTTAGCACATTTGGGTTGTGACATTTTGGTAATTTTGATTATTGGGTAATTGAGTGAGCTGGGGTTTACCTATAATAATTGGATTGGGTTAAGTTTGGGTTAAAAGTAATTAATTAAATGGACAATAAATGAATAAATAGATGTACCCAACTCAATTATACCCACCCAAACCCTTGACACCCCTACTCACAATTAAACCAAAAGAAAGTGCATATCCAAGAGATAAATAACCTCTCTGATCAAAACCAATAGTAAAATATCAAGCCACAGCACGTCAGCACCTTACAAAAGACAAAATTTTCCAAAAGTGCTTTTCTTTTTTTTATTTTTTATTTTTTTACAAATCAAGACAAATATTGAAAAAGGTATTCAGGGCGGCTCTAAGATTTATTTCTAAGGGTTAATAGTGTTGGAGCTAGGAATTTATGGTGGAGAGTAAAAAATAAAATGATTAATCTTTATTTCTGTACATATAGCTTTCATATTATATACAATGATCTAAAATAGTATTCTAAATATAATTTAGTGTACAATACATCTATATTGTGCAGTAATCTAAAAAAATGATTAATAGTTTAAAGATCGGTAAGACAACAACCATTGAATGCATAAATATATATAATAGAATAACTAATAATACATTTTTGTCAAATTTATAATAATTTATTATATTTATATGTAATATCAATTAAATAAAAATATATGATAAAGAAAAATAAAAACACACTTCAGAGTTGGACTAGGAGCAAACATAAAACTAAGAAAAAAATAATAACTCATATATGTTTGTGCTTTTGAAGTGTATAGCTTTTTAAGCATACATACTATCATTTTCTTGGAATTTGAGCTAACACTAAAAGATTTTTTGGATTTGAAAATCTGTAGAGCACTTATCAAACTACTTGATAAGACATAAAGAAAACATAGAAAAGAGAAAGAGAGATAAAGAGAATGAGAAAAGAATCATAAATGTAGATACAATTAGTTGGTCATATAGGTGGTGTAATTTTCTGCTTTTTGTGCCAAAAGTGGTGTACTTTTTGGCTGATGAAGTAGAAAAGTGCAAGGAAAAACAGTTTCATTTTGCCATCAATGATAAAGTAAGTCAAAGTATGGAAAGAAGGTTTATTTATTTATTTTATTTTATTTAACAAATGAGCAATTTTAAGAGAAATGCTACTAACAAAACACTTTCATGATAAAATCTAGGTGATAAGTTATCTAAGGAATGTAAAAAAGTAATGTCAGCCATGGGTCTAGAAAAAAACTAATTACAACTTGCCATTTAACTTTTATTATAAAATTATTGTGAAAATATTGTGAAATTAGGATTAAAATAATTATATTTAACCTTATTTCAGTTGGGTTTAAACAATATTTTTTAGATTATATTCAAATTTTTATTTTAGGGGTAGAAACAAAAAAGAAATTAATTAATTAATTAATATATATACATATATATATATATATATATATAGAGAGAGAGAGAGAGAGAGAGAGAGAGAGAGAGAGACCAGGTCAGGGGTTGATTTGAACCCCTTGGGCTGGCTTAGCGCCACCCATGAGGGTATTGCCTATGTGATGCAAGGCTAGTATAAAATATGCACACAATGCTAACCTCCTATCAAAGTTTAAATTATCACCACGGCCACCTGCTACATGGACGGATCAGGTACCATTATACAGTTTGAAAATAGTATCCCACTATTGATCCAATCAAGTCCTATATAATTGCTTGTGGAAGAATCCTAATCCAGCATTTTAGTTCCTAAAGTTTCAAATAAGAGTTATTAATCCTTAAAATTTTAAAATTGGTATTATTAATCTTTCATTAATTTTCGATAGTTTTTTTTACTATGTGGTTAACAAAAATAATTATGTGACTTTCGTAAGGTGATGCGGCAACATTATTAACATTAAAAAAATTCATACCAGTATCGCTCATGAGTCATGACCCAACAAAGATCCAAACCCAAACTTGTTAAAACTGAGTCCTCCCCAATTCACCTGATTATGCCCCAACCCATCCCTCCCAGCTCCTCCCTCCATCTTGCGGGGTCCGAAAAATCCCGCCCAAAGAGAGAGTCGATCCTTTCTCTCCCAGCAGGCTTCTTCTCTCGCCTGAATTACTTTTCTCTTCTAAGCCATAGAAAATTATAAGAACAAAGATGTTGTACAGTTTTAAATGTTTTATATTTTTAAATCTATAATTCAGTTGGTGCACTGACGCTTAAGAATTATCTTGATGTGTCATTAGTTCAGCTCAGACATTCATTTTGGTGGCAAAATATGTGTTTGCCTTTGTTTTTCTTATTTAATTTTTTTGCTATTACGTTTTCTTTATTGGATAGAGGTGCACAAGTCCTAATTATTAGATTAAGATTCTGCACAATCAATTAATTTTTTTAGTTCCCTCTTAACCATGTTTGGAATTTGGGATTATATATATATATATATATATATATATCACTTGGATATGTAGACAAAAAAACTATGAGGCATAGATGGTTCTAGCTATGGTGAAGAGCAGTAACGGAATGGGTTAGGGTTCAGTTAGTTGAATTGAGGAAGATCCGTTTCTAACAGGTTTGTGTTTGGATCTTTGTGTGGTCCGGGTAATACTAATTATATGGATTTTTTATTTTGTTTAAAAAAATGTCATGTCATTAAAAAAAACGCCATATCATTTATTCATTAGCCACATAAATAATGACACTAACTGTAGTTAATATTTATTGTTTAAACCTTAAAAACCAATAACACTTATTTAAAACTTTAAAAACTAAAAGTGCTTATTATGTCAATTTCATAGACTAATGATGTATTTTGTGTTATTTTTTAAAATTAATTAATTTTAACC
The DNA here is from genome assembly GCA_023055345.1 of Quercus wislizeni. Taxonomy (NCBI): domain Eukaryota; kingdom Viridiplantae; phylum Streptophyta; class Magnoliopsida; order Fagales; family Fagaceae; genus Quercus; species Quercus wislizeni. Next base: position 4,892,363 of record JALGQJ010000022.1, read on the forward strand.
TCTTTTTTGGTTTGCCCCTCTTAAACTGCAATCCTGATTCCTAACTCTGTCTAACATTGTGTTGTGTTGACGAATTTTTTGGAATCCTTCCTCATTCCCAATTGCTTTCTTTGAAAATTTTAAAGATAGTTCATTGGTTCATACTTTCATGGGTCAAATCGTCCTATACGTTTACGTAAATTTTGTTTCAATCGGTGTTTACGTAAACTTTACAATAGATTTCTTTTCTACTTATCCAAAGACCTGAAATAAGAAAGGGATATGTTCAGGAGTACTCTGTATTAATTAATTATTTATTTAATGAAAGTTTTTATGAGAAAAAAAATATTTAAATAATTTTTTTATTTTTCATAAAATTTAGGTCAAAAGTTTCCTAAAACAAATTATTAATTATTTTTTTAAAAAAAACTTGCTAACATGACTCAATAAAAATAAAGAATTTAAAGGCCATAGTCATATACCAGCTCATAATGACGAGAGATGTTCCTGTGAGCTTGTGTCAGACTATTGTGCCTTAAAAAGTGCTTGAAAAAGCGCGTCAAAGATCCTAGAGTAGCTGTGAATATCAATGGTGTCCACCAGCCCCTATTGCCAAAATAATAATAATAATAATAAACTGAACAATTTAGGAAATAATTAATCATAATATTTTTATCCAAGTTCCCAGCAAAATCTGGTAGTAGCAAATTAGCAATATATACCTTCTCTTATTCAATTTGGAGATAGAGGAATTTGAATCTCTGCTGGCAATAAGAATCTGCAGAAAAAATAAATTATATACTATATAATAAAAGTTGGACTTAGAAACCATGATTGTGCCAAGTGATTTCACCAAATTTCAGAAATTTTTTTTAGATTTTTAGATTTAAAAATATATATATAATTTTACCTCTCCTACAATTTCTAATTTGATAAAAATCTTAATTTGATTACAATCCTAATTCTTCATCTAATCCATCAAAATCTTAATAACATCAAGCTTTTTACAGTATAACTAAAAAAAAAAAGTTGTAATTAACGGTAACAACTTGATTTTTATGGTATTTTATTTTAAATAAATTTCTTCTTTTTTTGCTTATATCAACTTCATCACAACTTTCATTGGAAGGATATAAACAGGCGAGGAATTGATAATAAATTTGTTATCTTTTTTTTTTCAAATATATTTTTTTAATTTAATTTTTTTTGGATAAATATCAAATTTTTGGATAACAAAAAAAGAAGAAGCTAATAACGTTAATTAACAACATGATTTTTATGGTATAACAGAAAATAAAAATTTTTAATTAACATTAACAATTTGATTTTTATGGTATTGGATTTTAATTTTTTTAATTTTTTTTTTTAATTTTTAAATTTTAAATTTTTATTTTAAATTTTAAATTTTTATTTTATTTATTTATTGCTTATATCAACTTCTTCACAGCAACTTAAAATTATTGTTTTAAATAGAAACAACTTTTTATCAAAAAAAAAAAATTTTGGTTGAAGTTTACAATGGTTGAAATTTTGTTTGTTGGATAAATATAGGAATGATTATGGATAATAGTTTTATTATACCATGACTCTCATCTTTAGATTTTCAAGTCATTATAAATAATAAGGGCAGGTTCATGATTTTTTTATTAATATTTTGAACATCCAAGTATCTATAATTTTTTAGGGTTATTTGTTATTTGTTTAATTTTTTTTGTTTTTCTATTACTCATGTTTTATTTTTTAGGGAGTTTCCTTGAGGTTTCGAAGCACTCGATCAAACAATACTCTTGGTATTGAGTTTTTCTCAAAAAAATTCTTGAAATTTATATTTACACATTTTGTTTTGAAATAGTGAAATTCGGAGCCTTCTACCTCACTTTCAAAGACAAAAATTCAATTATTATGTAAGTTTATCAATTTTTATTTGTTAATGTTTAGTAATTTGGGTTGTTCATAATTCTTAACTATTACATTGAGGCTACTGCTTAAATATGCTTTCAATTATGTTTTTTTTAATTACTGAATTCAAGGTTTTTCATTTAAATATGCACTTGAGCTTGAATTATGCAAACTCCCTTTATATATTTTTAGGCATCTCCTTTTATATTAGTTGCATAATTATCTACCATATTCCATTCAATTAATTTTGGACTTATATATGATTTTATTTATTTATAAAAACTTAATCTTACACCATATGCATTCATTATATAACTTAAAGTAAAAAACTACTTTGTTTAAAAAAATAGAGTAAAAGATTACTTTATTTTTATTATCTATTTAATTTTAATTAAAATAAAAATTATTTTTTTATTTTGATTAATTTACGCATGATTTTTGATTAAGTTGTGCATCGCACGGGCAAAATACTAGTATATATATGCACCTGTGTGTGTGAGAGATAGCAAGGCAAAATCTTAGGAAGTAAATACCAGAAAAATGCTTTGTACGTATAGGGACAAACTAGCTCTGCTTGGAATTAATTCAGACTCAAATCAATCTTACCAGAAAAAGGTTTAGAAGACCTTCATTGTTATCGTTGAAAGAAATATCCCCATCAATATATGCATCTGCAAGGCCTAAATCAGCATTTGTCATAACCTGTTTAAAACAAGATGGTGAGAAAAATTTTGCTGTATAATATAATAAGATTTTGAATTTTAAATGCCAATATAATGCGCAGTCTATTATTTAATTTTGAAAAAATTTCCGGCCAATTTCAACAATAATATGTTGCATGCATGTGACCCGTATAAAAATATTCCAACACAGATTAAGAGTACGTACCTTCCAATAAAACTGCGGATTATTAACTTTAAGAACTATTTTCAGAGGACACTTTCTCTTGTCTCCTTCAAAGGTTAATGCTGTACCCCCTTCCTCCAATAAACTGCAACACCGCAAGGCATGGTATATCAAATATTAATAACATGGGTTTTGGCAGCATAGTTGAAAAATTGGGTGTTCCCACTGGTGGTGGAAATTAAAAACCATCTGGGTTGAATCCTTCACAAAAAAATTTCATAAAATCCTATTGAGAAACGTTCCGGAAAAGGAATTCCAATACATATTCTAATGGCCCTATTATTTGAAGCTGGAATTCAACAAAAATGGCTATGGTATCCTTTGTACAAACAATAATATCCATTTTAATTCATTCTAAGGAGAACTTAAACTAAAGCCCCATGGTCAATTACAAATACCCTCACTAATATTATGAACACAACCTTTTCACCATTTTTAAAGTGGTTGATTGTAATTTGTAAGTGGTGGACACAAGTAACAGTCAAAAACCCATCATTTTTTCCCTACTACTCACAATGGACTACACTAACAATTATAATTTTTTGTATAAAGAAAACATTGTGTTTGTAGACCGCGGTATTATCGAAATCCTTACATAATCAACTCTCATAACCTTAACAAAAAGGAAAAGGCTAAAGAATCCAGAAAAATTAACCTATAACAGCAGCTCGGGGGCTGAACAAAAAACATACCCAGAATAATATTTGAAACCTCCAAATTAAACAGCTCTTGCATGATGATAAATTTTAAGTGTCCTCTCGTCAAGTACCAGTCCTAGAACCCAGATGATCATAGACTACATACTATAACTGAATTTCAGAGAGTGCATATATAAAAGGGTTAATTACAGCAAACCCACCTGGGGTTTGGCCCGTTTTCACTTTACCTACCCGTGGTTTAAAACTTTACACTTTGCCCACCTGAAGTTAGTCCCGTTAGCCTTCCGTAACCCACCTCTCCGTTTGCCATTAGAAAAACACATTTTTAAGAAAAAACAAATATAACAAGAATCAAAAAGTTGTTTGTTTTGATTGCTTAAGAACTTCTATAAGAACATAGTGAAGGAATAGCAAACTACGGGAAAATTTGAGTTCAAAAACAACATTATTGAACAAAATAAAATGAGAAACCACGTTATCCCATCGACTTGCTATTCTCTTCTCTATCTCTATCACCTGCGTCTTCTTTGTATGAGTTAGCTTTAAATGAGAAGCCTGTGAAGAGGCAAAGGAAGAACCTTTACAGAGGGATTCGACAACGCCCATGGGGGAAATGGGCCGCTGAGATACGTGATCCGAGGAAAGGCGTAAGAGTCTGGCTCGGCACATTCAACACTGCCGAAGAAGCAGCTCGAGCCTACGACCGAGAGGCTCGCAAGATTCGTGGAAAGAAAGCCAAAGTCAATTTCCCAAATGAAGAGGAAAAACAAGGCAGCTATACCCAAAACCGCACTAACCCACCCTCTCTGCGAAATGACCCCAGTTTTCCTCTGTATCAAACCCAGAACCCGAATTTGAACAATGGGTTCTCAAAAAGTTCGAATCTTTTTGGATTTGATTATGATCTGAACGAGTTTGGAGGATTTGATTGTGATGGGTTTGAGTCTATTGGGTTAGTGAACACTGACCCAATTGTTATAGAACAGAATTCTGGGTCTGTGTCTCGGTCTGGGTCTGGGTCTATGTCAGAGGGGGCTTATTCATCAAATGGGTTGCTCTGTGTTAATCCGATTGTTCAGGAAGTGAAGGTGAAAGAAGAAGTGGAAAAGAAAGAAATAGCAACAGTGGATGAGCAGGAAAAGAATGAGATAACGTGGTTTCTCATTTTATTTTGTTCAATAATGTTGTTTTTGAACTCAAATTTTCCCGTGGTTTGCTATTCCTTCACTATGTTCTCATAGAAGTTCTTAAGCAATCAAAACAAACAACTTTTTGATTCTTGTTATATTTGTTTTTTCTTAAAAATGTGTTTTTCTAATGGCAAACGGAGAGGTGGGTTACGGAAGGCTAACGGGACTAACTTCAGGTGGGCAAAGTGTAAAGTTTTAAACCACGGGTAGGTAAAGTGAAAACGGGTCAAACCCCAGGTGGGTTTGCTGTAATTAAACCTATATAAAATGTTTATTTTATATATATATATATATATATATATATATACACATTTTATATATATATATATATATATATATATATATATATATATATATATATATGTATACACACACACATACTGGCAGGATATCTAAGTTAGAAGTAAACTAAACTCACGTTAAACATCCAGCAGAGATAAAACGTCCAAGGAACCTAGTGACAAAAAGGCGCGCCCCTGCTTCTATGAGAGATGGTTCCATGTGTCTTGGCTTGCTTAGAAGAGCACTCTGTGGTGCAGCCATGCCTGCCTACCAACAAGTATATCCAGTAAGACACCTTCCTTTCAAACTAATGATTCTCTTTAAAGAAATTTACAGAACTTAGAAAAAGACAAACAAAAGGTAATAGACTTGATACAATTTTTCTCCAAGGGAATATTAGCTGTGATCAAGGGTAATGATGATTTTTTTTTATAAAAGACCAAGGGTAATGATTATTGTACACAGTATGTACATACACATATATAAAAGAGTCATTATGATGTTTAGGGCAATAAATTAAAGTTGATGCTTACCAAAAGTAGTTATATATTTATATATCTTAATGTCTCTTTGTGATTCGAGCCATAAGGCCCACAACTTCAACTAGGAACGGAGCTATTGTTGGACGTGCACCACCTCCCTCCAAGATTTAAAAAATAAAAAATAAAAAATACTAGTATGTATGGACTAATTTTAGTAATTGGGTTCAATAAAATTACACTTAATCCCCTTAACAATATTGACAGTTTTTAGACCCTTTAAACAATTGATTAAACCTAAAAAATTAGTCAAGTTGTTACTTAGTCTAATTAAACAAATCTAAGTTATCACAATATTAAAGATCAAATCATGCAAAGCAGCGGAAAATAAATAACACACGATATGATCACCCAGGAAACCAAACCGGTAAAAACCTGATATGATCACCCAGGAAACCAAACCAGTAAAAATCTGGGAAGCATTTGACCTAACTATCCTCAAGATAAACCTAAATCCACTATCTTGAAAGAATCGAAGTTCATATAAAAGGACTTACAAGCACCCACACTTGACTTTCTAATGCTACCAACCAGTAGAACTTACTGACACGACCACGTGCAAGCTCCGAATCCACGGACTCCTTCTTTCTTGGATTCTCCACCAAATACAAGCACACTCGCTTGTGTTTTCTTTAAGCTTTAATGGCAGCAACTGAATTGATCATCAATGCATAGATAAATCTTCTTCTTGAAAACCCTAAGTTTGTGTAAAGGAAAGCTCCTCTAGATTTCACAAGAGATTTACACAAACCGCAAATATGAGCAACACTAAAACGTGGCTAGGGTTTGCCTTTTATACTTAGGATCAATAAGAAACCCTAAAAATGTTTTAAAACAAATAGGGTTGAGTTGGACGAATCTGCAGAAAAACATTCTGCCCGATCTTCGATCAGTCGAGCCTATCGTTCGATCGATCGAGCCTATCGTTCGATCGATCGAGCCAGGCCGAAAGGCACAATGCTTCCTTGCTTTAACTCAATTCCAACTTTACATTGACACACAACTTTGAGCTAGCTTTAAACACTTCTAAACACATTGTTTTGATCATGGTTTGCCAACAATACACATTAGAGTTCTAAATACATAAAATCCTAAAATTTAGAACCTAACAAACTCCCTCTTTGGCAATCCATGACAAAACACAACTTAGAAGCTCAAAGTTTACAAAATAAAAAGCCCTTTACAAAATAATGCTCATAAAACAAATTCAATTTTAACTACTATCCATCAGTTGCAAGTGTAGACAGCAGCTCAATTGAATCAACCTGTATATTTCCTGAAACACTAAACAAAATGCATAACCGCATGTGTGGAAATAATACAAGTAAACAAAATAACTTCTTGATTTCAAACAACACACAAATAAAGACATATATCAATGAATAACTCATAAATATAAATTAATAAGCAGTTTGAAACAAGAAACAAATAAAGTACCAATCAAACATAAAACTCCCCCTAAAAAGAATATCCCATCAAAAACAAGGTAAGAGCTAAAAACGCATAAGTACAAAGTGAAGCACCTAGATACAATCTAAAACTCCACAAGCTCCAACCAAAAACAAATAAACTCCCCCTGAAAACAAAAACCCTACCAAGTACTCCAAAGTACTCCCCCTTTTTGTGACGGAATGCCAAAGGGCAAACAAGCCATCCATCAGCAAAAGGGAGGTGGTCTAAACTGCACCAACTCCGCACACAAGGCACGGATCTCATCAAGCACATCCACCAAAATCTGTCCTTGAGCCGCTTGAACGATCAAGACAAGATCTAACGTGCGACGAATGTCTGAATCATCTGAAGCAGTCGATGGAGGAACATCAGCATCACCAGAAGTCTCAGCAGCAGCAGTACCTGTAGAAGAGGGAGGAGGGGGAACACCACTAGATGACGCACCTCTAGGACGAGAAGGAGCAACTCTCAACTGAGCAGCCCTCTGATGAAGAAATGTGGCACCTATGGGAGCAATCACATGAACAGGCTCACCAGACGGAAAAACATTTAGACCTAAGTAGAGCAAAATCCTATGTATGAAAATAGGATGAATCAGTGCATGCCCTATGGTAGAACTCCTATGAACCTCGTTCAAAGAACGAAGGAACAAGTGAGGAAAACTAATAGACGCTCCAGAAACAAAGGCGTACAAAAACACACATCGCTCTAAAGGGATGGTGTGGAAGTGAGAGATAGGCCACAAGGAATGACACGCAATCCGAAAGAAGAGATAGGCAGTCTCAATAAGCTCAGCAGACGTGATCCGAGGATCAGAACCCCACTGGATAGATGACCCACTGATGTAAGACATGACAACGTCTAATGAGGGTGACTCATCATAGGGATAGACAGCATCCCGAACAATCGGCACCCCAAGAGCCTCAGCCACTACCCGAGCGGTAATGGTGAACTCTACACCTCGTATCCAACTCCTAACTAGGGTGTTGGAATCATAGATGTGACAAGAGAGATTCGAATAGAACTCTCTAATCAGGGTGGTGGGGGGTGGATGATCTATCCCTAAGAGAGGCAACCAACCCCTAGACTCAAAATTAGCCCTAATGGCCGAATCAAGTGCATCTAACACAATAGCTCGCTCTGACTAGATCTTACGCCTATAGTTCAAAGTGTCATAGGCTTCTCTACACTTATCATTCTTAAACAGCTCAACTCTAGTGGGAAATTCAGAGGAAGTGGAAATGGTCCTATGAGCTCTAATTTTCCTAGGCATGGTGCTAAGATAAGGATCAAAACACAGAGCGAAAGAACAAAAACACAAAACCAGAACCAAGGGCAGACTGCAAGTTAGCACAAAAACAAAATATAGAAAAAAAAATCTATATGATGCGTGAACAAGTTTAAATGTCATGATGCATGTTCTAATGCAGCGAATTAAGTCCAAAAGGTTCAAATTACAAAATTGGCTTGAACATTAAGAGTTTTAACACAAAAAACCCAAATTTGGAAAACCTCTTGATCAATTTGAAAAATATTGACGAATTGATCATTACACATGATATAATAACAAAAATAATGACCAAATACATCAATTTGATAAGCCAATTTCATCAATTTAAGCCAATTTGACAAAATCCCCAATTCGGATCACATTCAAAACCTTAGAATTTTCAATTTTTCAAAAAACACAAAATTGATCAAATTAAACTATAGGGAACATCATTAAAGCATCATAGCACAAAAACCCATTGATCAATTTCACAAGAATAGGTTCGAATCATCAAAAGCCCCAATATGATGAAAGTTCCGAAAATACCCATGATAATGCATGAAAAATGCATGAAATCAAGAAATAAACTTGAAAAAGAAGGGCAAAAGGGACTTACCAGCCTCCAAAGACAAAAACCTTGCAAAAATCTTGAAGGAAAACGACAAAAATTGGATGGTGGAGCCTAGGGCCAACGCGGAGAGAGAGAAAAGAAAAGAACTATTTGAAAAGTAACTTTGAAAAAGTCCAAATTTGTCTTTTTTAAAAAACTAATTCACGAGTTTCGATCAGTCGAAACAAACAAAGACTCCCTCTCTCAAATTTTAAAAATTTCGATCGGTCGAAAAACAGAATGGACCGATCGAATTAGGCAGAGGCTCACCATATTTTTGAGAAAAAACACAATTTTTGAAAACAAAATGATTTAACTCAAAGTATTGAAATTTAAGAGCAAAAATGCATGAGTATGGGATGATATGATTTTCAAATCAAGGATATTAAGCCCAAAATTCCCAAAAACAAAAATTTCTTGCAATCTCCACAAATTTTCAAGCAACAAATTAAGTTTGCATATAATTCAAAGTATTTGCAATAACTTGGTTGGTCAGACCATAAACACACACAATAACATGTACAATGTTTAGCAAAGAGTAACTCGTGTAGTATGTGCAACTAGCAAAAACTTGAGATACATGTGAGGTGATATGTGAATAGCAATCAATCACAAAGTCTACAAAATTCATCACAAAGAATTTAAAAGAGACTATCACCTAAAGAGTTACATCATATAACTCCCACATCTTCTAGATCATAAGCTTGCAATCATGTAAATTTCTTGTATTTATGGCTCATAATATACATTCCAATTTTAAGTTATGTGAGTTTGGCATCTAGCCTAATAGTACACACAAATTTTAAGCATTTAGCAATTAAACCGAGGCTTCACCTTATGTTCTTTTTGTGCATGTGCTACACTTTCTCGAGCACAAAATCTTATGATATGCACTAAGGTGTTCATGATTGGCTAGTGAACAGTGATGAGATGGTTATTTATGCCCTTCTCTAAAAGTTCAAGTCCAACATTTAAAAACATGTGACTTCAAGATTAAGACATTGTAATCAAAAACCATAAACATCTTTCCCACACAACATGCACTACAAATCTTCAACTAGTAGAGTGCAATAAATAAGCTTATTAAAGCTAAACAAGGTACAAAAGACATGTTATGTGAAAATAAATTGACCAACCTTGTTCTTAAAAACCAAGAAGAATAGTGCAAAACAAAACGTGTCTCCTTTTTCTTCCCTTTTTTTAAAATTTTTTTTTTTTATATTAATAAAAAAAACACCTAGAATGAAATGCATGAATGTTATGCTATGCAAATCCTGGAAACAAAAAAAAAAAAAAAAAAAAACAAAACCAAAGAACAATGGTCACAAAGGGTAGAGCAATGTGATGTGCATGAAATATATACAATAAAGTACTCACATATCTACATATTTAGCCTTACTTTTATATTATTTTGTGACTAATTATATATTATCTTTGTGTTGCAAGTAACAAGGGCTTTACATGCAAAGTGGGGTTAGGCTAATTGAATCAAGCCAACTTACATCCAGCCAGGCATGAATTCAAGAGAATACCAACCCAATCAAATTTAAGTCCAATTGGAGAAAGGAATCAAAGGAAATTTGCACTAAATCCAAGTCCAATTCGGATTAGGATTTCAGCCTGCACATCAGTTAGTATTTTCGGCATAACTTTTGGCTCAGACGTTCAATTGACGTGATTCAAGTTGGGCTGGAAAGTTAACTTAAAGGGCTACAACTTTTTATTTTACCAAAAGTCCGAATTCTGAAGATAAATGGGCCAAAACCGTCAGTTAAGTGAAGCCTAAAAATCTGGGATTTTCTCCAAACGGGAATTCAACTTGTAATAGGATTCCTTGATCTATTTAAAGGCTCTTTAGGGCAAAATTCAAGGAGGTTAGTGCTAGGGCTGAGGCTGAACATAGAGAGCTGTGGCTACTTCTTTGGTTTTCTTCCATGACAGTTAGTTTTATTTTATTTGTCTAGTTTAATGTTTAGTATTTTATTCTTATGTTTTATTTCAACTACCATGAGTAGCTAAATTTATAATTAGGATTGAGGATGAAACCTTGTTAAGGATTATTAGTAATATTTATGTGATTTGATTTTTCCCACAATAATTGTTCTTTAATGATTTAAATTGTTCTTACTTCATATCAATTGACTAAGATGGGATTCTAGATATGAGTTCAATCATGTTTTTCTCATGATTTAGGATTGTCTTAATTAATTGAATGCTTGGTTTATTAATTCTTGATTATAAAATTGGATATCGTTTGTGATTTGTCTGTCAGTTGATACAATTTATGATTTGATTTTTAGAATTGGATATATCTTGTGATTTGTTTGACTATGGATACAATTGATGATTTGGTTTTATACTTAAGAAGCGAAGAAGAACATGCTTTTGATTTTTAAAATAAAGATTTTAATGAGAATATTTTCCATGATAGCAAGATTGATTTCTAGATTATCATGTAGTGAGTTGGGAAAAATTGATGATCATAAATATATGCTGATATGACTTACAAGGCGGATTCCAAAACCTTAATTCCTTTCTCTTGATTGTTTACATCTTTTTATTGCTTTATATCTTTGCTTAGATTAATTATTTTTTTTTAGTTTATTTAATTTCAAAACAACCAATTTTTATTAAACTAGATTAGGATTAATTTGGTTAAGATTTGATTTAATTTTCCTACGTTTATTCAAGTCCCTGTGGGTTCGACCTCGTTCTTGTCCAACTATACTTCGGTACGGTTCGTACACTTGCGAGTATTTTAAAATTTCACAACACAATGAAGCACAAGGACCATGTCAGAAAGACTCAGTTAAGTCGAGTCTTTTGCATCCAAAACCTTTTAGATGCACCACGAGCATTGGAGTTCTTATTCACTTAAGAATGATTACCAACTCCATAATTGGAATAAAGGTTTAAAGCCTTTACCAAATCACCAATAAGTACCATAGGATCAAGTACTTGAGGCACAGATACTTTTGGTTTGTTTGCTTTCTTAGTAGCTTGCAGCTTGTAGCAATTTGGACGGATGTGTCCAGTCTTTCCACAAAAGTGACAAACCCATGCAGGCTTATCATGTGTCTTGTCCTTAGATAGGGTAGGCTTCTTAGGCTTAGATTCTTTCAGATCAACCATAATCTTCCTAGATGATGAACCTTCTAAGGGTTTAGCTACCTCACTCACAGGGGGTTTGATAATTTCACTCACTATCTCACTCACTGAAGGTTCAGAAGAAGAAGATGAAGGAACAAATTTAGTGGAATGGGGAGCGGACACAGAGATGCTATCAACATAACCTAATCCAGTTTTGTCAGAAGACGACTTTTGAACACTCAGCATTTGATCAAGTTTAAAACTAGCAGATCTAGCAACAGATAAATCAAGTTCCAAAGATTTAACTTTATCAAGCAAAAGCATGTTTTCAGTTTTCACATTGTTCAAAAGATTATTAGCATCAAACAATTTAACAAGCAAATTTTTCTTTTCAAGCTCAAGAGATTCGATTTTTTTCAGGCCAAGTTCAACATTCATAGCATCCTTTGCAGCAACTTTGCAAAGTTTGTTATAGGCCTCTTGAAGATCTGCATCTTCAGAGAGTTCCCCATCAGAAGGGTTCTCTTCAACAGATATGGTCTCATCAACTACAGCAGTAGCAGTGAAAGCAATGAAGTTTCCATCATCATCACAATCAGACTCATGATCAGAAACTTCACTATCACTAAGAGTTACAGCCATAGCCTTACCTTTAGACTTCAAATAGGTTGGACATTCAGATTTCATGTGTCCATACCCTTGACATCCAAAACACTGAGAGACCAAGGAATTGTTGGAAGATTGAGCTACTCTTTCTCTAGGCTTATCATTGTTGTTAACCTTAGTGGGATCATGCTTCCTAAAATTTCTAGGTTCAACAGTGTTTGTGCCTTTTGCCTTTCTATTGCTATTTCTGAGAAAGTTTCTAAAGTTCTTGGCAAGATAGGCAATCTCTATAGCAGAGAGCTCATCATCAAATCCACCACCTTCAAAATCATCAACTGACTTAAGAGCCATTGATTTGGATTTCGTAGTTTTGGGTAGATCCAACTCATAGGATTGAAGATATCCTACAAGTTCATCAACAGGGGTGGAGTCCACATCCTTGCATTCAGTAATGGCAGTCACTTTGGGTCTAAAGTCTTCAGTCAAAGATCTAAGAATCTTCGTAACAATTTTAGGTTGATCATAAATTTCACCCAAGTTATAAGCAGAATTAACAATATCATTCAGTTTAGCATAGAATTCATCAAAAGATTCATCATCAGACATCCTAATGCTTTCAAATTTGGAAGTTAATTGCTGCAATTTATTAATTTTGACAGCCTTTGTGCCTTCATACACAGTTTGGAGGATATTCCAAGCAGTATGAGCAACCTCAACATTTGAGATTCTCTTAAATTCCTCCATTGAAACAGCGTTAAAGATAACATTCATAGCCTTGCTATTAAACGCAGCTGCTTCTTTTTGAGAAGTTTGCCACTCACTAACAGAAGTAGTGGGCTTCTCCCATCCGTATTCAACGGAGTTCCAAACTCTCTCATCAATGGATTTCAGGAATGCTTTCATCCTTACTTTCCAATAAGCATAATTATTCCCATCAAAGTGAGGAGGAATAAGCAGAGAGTGTCCGTGTTCCATGACAACAGGGGTTAAGGATCAGCTCAAAGATCAAAGGATCAAAAACAAAAGAGCTACCCACTTTGATACCACTTGACAGTTTTTAGACCCCTTAAACAATTGATTAAACCTAGGGAATTAGCCAAGTTGTTACTTAGTCCAATTAAACAAATCTAGGTTATCACAATACTAAAGATCAAATCATGCAAAGCAGCGAAAAATAAATAACACACGATATGATCACCCAGGAAACCAAACCGGTAAAAATCTGGGGAGCATTTGACCTAGCTATCCTCAAGATAAACCTAAATCCACTATCTTGAAAGAATCGAAGTTCATACAAAAGGACTTACAAGTACCACGCTCGACTTCCTAATGCTACCAACCAATAGAACTTACTAACACGACCACGTGCAAGCTCCGAATCCACGAACTCCTTCTTTCTTGGATTCTCCACCAAATACAAGCACACCCACTTGTGTTTTCTTTAAGCTTTAATGGCAGCAACTGAATTGATCATCAATGCGTAGATAAATCTTCTCCTTGAAAACCCTAAGTTTGTGTAAAAGAAAACTCCTCTAGATCTCACAAGAGATTTACACAAACTACAAATATGAGCAACACTAAAATGTGGCTAGGGTTTGCCTTTTATACTTAGGATCAATAAGAAACCCTAAAAACGTTTTAAAACAAATAGGGCTGAGTTGGACGAATCTGCAGAAAAGCATTCTGCTCGAGCTTTAATCGGTCGAGCCTATCGTTCGATTGATCAAGCCAGGCCGAAAGGCACAATGCTTCCTTGCTTTAACTCGATTCTAACTTTACATTGACACACAACTTTGAGCTAGCTTTAAACACTTCTAAACACATTGTTTTGATCATGATTTGCCAACAATACACATTAGAGTTCTAAATACATAAAATCCTAAACTTTAGAACCTAACAAATATCATTGACATTTTTTAAGTTCAAAAAAAATTTTATTGATATAAAATCTAGAATAAACCAACAAGCGCAAAAAAAAATATCCCAATAAAAAATTACTAATAACAAACTTAAACCCAACTAACAACCCAAAACAAACCCATGCAAGACTAAAAAAAAAGGGTAAATTCTAAACAGAGTCTAGGAAAGGAGAACACCCATACGGCCACACAAAGACACTGAAGGAGGAAAAAAAAAAAACCCTAGTGGAGCCTCTCCAATAGAAGAGATAAAACAAAAACCATAGGCAATGTAAAGAGTGAAGCGTTAAAAATTAAAACCTGTTGTATCTCCAAATGAGGCAAATTGTTTTTACTCATCTACAAATATAGAGGTTATTGTAGATTAGCAAAACAATTTAAAACAAATCTTTTCTCTTTCCTCTGTCCACATCTTTCTATCTTTTATCTTTTATCAATATAGTTGTTGGGAATGAATAAAAATGATTTAAAAATAATAATGAAAAAAATATTATTTAAATGTGATAGAAAAAAGATAAAAAGTTTGTTAAAATGTGTATTTTAAAAAGTATATAAGAAAAATGTAAAAATAACTGTTTACTTTTCAAACAGTACATAAATATAGTTAAGCTACTGAAGATGCTCTAAAGAGACAAAAGGAGAGACTGAGATTGAAATTAAGACTTAAAGCAGGGAGGAGCAGCAACAGCATTGCCCCAGATTCTCTCTCTCTCTCTCTCTCTCTCTCTCTCTCTCTCTCTCTCTCTCTCTCTCTCTCTCATATATTTGATCTCTAGTGCAAAATATTGCTGAACTTTTATTAGTTTATTTGATAATTTGAGTTATTATTTCTATTTGGAACTAAACACAAATATCAAAGATTCAAAGAAAAGAGAAAAAGAGGCAAAGAACTCTCTACTACACTTACTGGAAATAGCAGAGAGAGAGAGAGAATGCATCTAATGACTTAGGGCTTGTTTGGTTTAAAAAAAATGGTCACTCATCACTCATCACTCAGTTTTCATCACTCATCACTCAATATACCCTCATTTTTTGATTCCACCCGTTTGGCACATATTTTCAACCTTTCATCACTCAAATTTTTTTACTTTTTGTGGGACCCATACCTGAGCAAAGGTCAGAGACTACTATTAGCCTCCCCACCAAACCCTCATCTCCCACCATTTTCTTCACTGCACATTTCATTTTGCCACCACCACAGTCACAGTTTAACACAAAAACTCCACCAGACTGCACAAAAACTCCACCAAATTTAACACCACCTAAAGCAACTCATCACCCCAAAATTCAAAACTCCATTCATACTTATTTATGATACACCACAAAAAAAAAAAAAAAAAAAAAAAAAAAAAAGAGCTTCCAGATAAAAAATGAGCTTCCAACAGAGCTGTTCCCAGTGCCGACAACAGAGCTTCCAGATCAAATTGTTGCTGTGGATGTCGATTTCGATGCTCCAGCCAGATCGTTGCTGTGGATGCCGATTCGATGTTCCGGCCAGATCGTTGCTGTGGATGCTGAGAAGATCGTTGCTATGGATGCCGATTTTGACGCTCCGGCTAGATCGAAGAACGAGTACGATCGCAGCGAGGAGGAGAACAAAAGTGTGGTGGAGCTTTTCGGCGTGTGATTGAAGATCGACGCTGATGATCTCTCAGCTTGGGTGGGCGTGGGTTAGCGTGTGAGTGACTGGTGGGAGAAGAACAAAAAAGAAAGAACACTGAATCGGAAGAAAGCAAAATGAATGCTGTGCGTGTGAGTGGTCGATAAGTATGAGCTTTTTGCTCTGAAGAAGAACGGATAAAGAAGAAGAGAGAAAGAAATAAAAGTGGAGAAGAAAAGGAAAAAGAAAAAGAAAAAGAAAGAAAAGAGAGAGTGACCGGTGGGATGTGACTGGCTTTTGGGGCCCATAACCTCCTCTTTTTTACAAACATGCCACTGAAATCAGATTTTGAGTGATGAAAATAGGTGAAACCTATTTTCATTTTGCATGACTTGATTCGGTTTTTTGAGTGATGAAAAATGAATATTGAGTGATGAAAACTCATCCAAACAAAGCAACTTGCTGTAGGGCTCACAAAATTTGGATATTGAGTGATGAAAACACTTAAACCAAACAAGCCCTTAATGCTTCATCTTTCTTTCTTTAATAAAGGTTAACAGTTAAAGTAACAGGTTTTTTTTTTTTTTTTTTACATATATTTTTGTTAAGTTGCGTGTTGTGACTAACCCATCCCATGTGTTGTGCATGTTATATATATATATATATATATATAAGTTACAGACAATGCAGAAGTATAAATAAGAGAGGGCCGACTGAGGCCATCTGCTTACATGAAGATAAAAGGCTGACTGAGGCCACTTGGTTACAAACAATGACTGGGGTTGCCATTATAAGAGAAGGTTAGGTTACAATTGTTGTAAACTGAAGCTATCTCTCTGAGGTGTTCTATCATTTGGTAGGCTGAGCCTCCTTCCTAACCAACTGTTTATCTTTCTGTGTTAACTGTTCAAGTTAATCTTTCATTTCCCAGTTACCAGCTTTTTCTTGTTTCTGTCTTTTAGCCTGAAAATTTGTTGCAGATGTATATTGTTGAGACCAGAAAGAGTAAGTCCAGATCTGTACTGTTTCACAACCCGGTAAGTCTTCATGTGTCCCATAGCCGTGCAGCTGTTTAGCCGAGGGTAGGCATTTAGGCATTGAGGTGAGAAAGGACAAAGAAGCGGTGGGAGGTGTGTGGTTAGTACAGAGAAGGTCTTTTGAAAGTCTCATGTGTATACCCTATTTCAGATCTAAGGTTAGATCTAGAAATTTGAGGATAAAGGTGATTAGGTTTTGATTGTATTTTCTTAAACTTTTGTCACAAAATGATGAATAGGTGGTTGTCTAGGAGTAACTCTTCTACCAGTTCTAGATCATCCATTCCCCGTTTCATACCAGAGATACCTCAAGAAGATGGAGTTATCAATTCAGAAGATTACCAGCTGTCTAATTTAGATCTAAAATTAGGAGATTGGAACATCCCAAAGATGCCCACTAGCGAGATCTATATGCCGTCTTCGTGGATCAACAGAAAGATCTTCAAGACAGATTACCATGTTAAAACCATAGAACAGGTCTATGGAATTAACAAAGAGTTTGAAACTTGTTACTTGCTTTCTCCTGCAACCATTAAAGCACACAAGAAGCAAGGACACAACTTTCTACACATAGGTTTAGTCCAAGTTGGAGTTAAACCCCTCATCAGAGAAGGTTTGAACAATTCAATCCTTATGGCCCTTAGAGACACCCGTCACCTAAGATTTGCTGACAGTCTTTTAAGCACCATAGAATCCAATCTTAGTGGTGGACCAGTTCATTTCAACTGTTTCCCCAACTTTGTTGTTCATCTCCATGACCCCCATGTCATGAAAACCCTTACCTTGAATATCAAGACCCATGGTACCCTCATGGTGCAGGGAGCTAGCCAGATTGCCTTGATATACAGGATCTATTACAAGTGTTTAAGGACCAACCTCAATGCAGGAGCCCTTGACAAAAGGAGACCGAGAGAAACAACTCTCATTCAAACCACAGATCCTAGATCCAACATCCAAGTACCCAAAACCCTTCAATGGTCAGAGGTTACCTTCCCAGAAAATTGGACTCTAGAGAATGAGAATTACCCTTTCCAGATCCAGGATCCAGCTAGGAATCCAGACTTAGATTTTGTCCAGCAGTTAGCCGATGGTTCGGTGAGGCTCAGTTTCAACCAATCTAGGTTCCGTTTTCCTCCATCCTTGGATGACCCCAGGTTTAGATCCCCAGTAGATCTACCCCTACCTAGCAAGCAGTCACCTATCCCTCTTATAGATAGACCTGCATCCCAGTGTAGTTCTTTTAGACCCCGTGTACCTTTCCCCAGATCAAGGAGAGACTTAGGTCTAGAACTCCAAGGTGTCCAAACCAAATCTCAGGTTAGTACCCCTTGTTACACAGCCAGACAAGAGTCAGTTATTGATCAAGAAGACAACAACAGCAGAAGAACCCCTTCTCCATCCCAATCGGATTTAGAAGCCCCTGTTGAAATAGAAGATGAGTCACCAGTCAACCCTTACAAAGGACTCATGACCATAAAAAAAGAGTTCACTCCTGATATGGCAGCCTTAGGTAAAGATTTTGACCTAGAGAAAAATAGAGTCAAGAGAGAAGCCTATAGAGCCAACCATACCCGTGAACAGAAGCAAGAAGTTTTGGCAAAATGGAAAGAATTCATGAAAGAGACATCCAGCAATGTTCCTTTCTTTGAATACTTTGAGAACCATTTTGAATGGCACAAAAAGAATTGTGTTGTTACCAAAACAAATTGGACGAAGGAAGATACCAAGGAAGTGGTTCGGTCCAGTCACCCACCCTTGGATAAAATCACCTTCAAACATAAGAAAGATAATGTAGTTGCGTCACCTTTCCAACAACCCACCAGTGAGGAAGTTGTAGTTAGCAAAGTAATTGCGCAGAACAACTACACCAATCAATGCCTCCATGTCATAGGAAAACAGCTTGATAGGATGGAAGAAAAGGTTGAGAAAAAGGTTATCCTACAGCCAGGAAACCCTAGCAAACCCAGTCCAGCCCTAGAGAAGCCTTTAGTCAAGCTTCCTACCAATAGGCAAGCCAGCCTCAAGACTAAGGACCAAACAGCCCTAGAAATATGTTTGCAGAGGATGGAAGAACTCATGAAGAATAAGCCAATTACCCCTTCACCAGACGCCACTTCATCCAGCAGACTTGTCACCCTAGCAGCCTACAAGGCCTCTAGAAGTTCTGTGAAGAAGAAACTAGTCATCTTTTCACCAACACCTAGAAAACTTGTTGTCTTAAATACAACCCCTAGCGGTTCCACCCAAACCTCCTCTGATAGTGAGATTGAAAAGTCTGAAAGCCAGGCTACCCCTCCCAAAAAGATATGAATATCTAAATTCAGAGGAAAAGAATCCTCTGAGAAATTCCATAGGGAAAGGATTCACTCCAAAAATTATAGGAAGCAGAAGCTCAAAGAAAGAGCAGCTGAAAGTTCCTATAATGAAAAGAAATCATCCACACCAAAAGTCGTAGGAAAATGATTTAAATGTGGAAAAAGAGGCCACCTTAGAACCAAATGTGGAAGTAAGGATGGAACCCCTACCAGCACCACAGTTTGTAATGAGCCAGTTAGTACTTCTGATCCAAAGATTCAGGCACCACAAGTAGTTGCCCTTGAAGCCAAGAGTACTAAACCCAAAAATGATGTAACAGTCAATGACCTTCAGAAGGAGATCAAAGAAAGCTATTCTGAAGTTCAAACCCTTAGAGAAAATTTAACTACTCTTAGGATTGACCACAACCAAAGATTAAAACATTTGGAAAATACTCTTCATTAAGGCAATAAGGAAGGGCCCTCATTCGAAGAAGTTGATAGCCTTATTGTAGACATGGTCCAAGAAAAGTTCTTGGAAATCATCAGTAGGATTAACTTCCAAAAATGGCACTCCAAAGTCAGGATTGTCATTAGCAAAGATTTTGAATTTGAGGTCGTAGCCTTAATAGATTCAGGTGCTGATCTCAACTGCATCCAAAAAGGAATCATTCCCTCCAAGTACTTCAAAAAGACTAGGGAAAGATTAGCCTCCGCAAGCGAAGGAAAAATGCAGGTTAAATTTAAAATACCCAAAGCCCATGTGTGTCAGGACAACACATGTTTCAAAACCACATTCGTTCTTGTTAAAAATATGACAGAAAGGGTCATTTTAGGAAACCCTTTCATGTGTTTGTTATACCCTTTCACAGTTGATGGTGAAGGAATCACTACTCAACCCTTTGGCCAGCTAGTTAAGTTTAAGTTTTTTAGAAGACCAGAACCTAGAGAGATTAGTACCTTCTAGGATATTTCTGTTTCCAAGACCCTTAACCTTATCAGTGCCAAAAGCCAACATCTTGAATACTTGAAGGATGATTTAAGACACACGCGAGTTGAGGAATAGCTTGCTTGTAAAAACATACAGGATGAGATTAGAAAGTTTGAAGAAAAACTTAAGCAGGAAGTCTGCTCTGATCTACCCACAGCTTTTTGGCATAGACTTCAATGAGAAGGACATCCCAAACAAAGCTAGACCCATCCAAATGAACCATGAACTTATGGATGTTTGTAAAGCTGAAATTGAGGACCTCCTTAGGAAAGGTATCATTAGGAACTCTAGGTCACCTTGGTCTTGTCCAGCCTTTTATGTCCAGAAAAACGCTGAGATTGAGAGAGGAGTTCCTAGATTAGTCATCAACTACAAGCCCTTAAACAAAGTCTTAAAATGGGTAAGATACCCAATTCCAAATAAAAAAGACTTAGTAAATAGGCTTGATAGAGCAGTGGTTTTCAGTAAGTTCGATATGAAGAGTGGTTTTTGGCAGATACAAATCAGAGAGTCTGATAGGTACAAAATAGTCTTTGCCACACCCTTTGGTCATTACGAATGGAATGTAATGCCCTTTGGCCTCAAAAATGCACCTTCTGAATTCCAAAATATCATGAATGAGATTTTTAATCCATTCTCCACCCATGCTATTGTTTACATCGATGATGTACTCATCTTTTCGGAGTCTTTAGAACAACACAAAAAATACCTCCGAGCTTTCCTCAATACAGTCAAGCTCAATGGTCTTGTTGTCTCAGCTCCCAAAATCAAACTTTTCCAAACTAAAGTCAGATTTTTAGGTTTTGATATCCACCATGGTGTCATCAAACCCATAGACAGATCGATCCAATTTGCTGAAAAGTTTCCTGATCAAATCCTAGATAAAACACAACTTCAGAGATTTCTAAGATCTCTCAACTACATTTCTGATTTCTATCAAAATCTCAGACAGCAATGCAAACCTCTTTTTGATAGACTTCGAGCCAATCCATCTCCTTGGACCCCTGCCCATATTTCAGTTGTCCAAAAAATCAAGAAATATGTCAAGACACTCCCATGCTTAGGAATTCCCTTAATAAATTCCTTCAAGATTGTCCAGACAAATGCCTCTAACATAGGTTATGGTGGCATTCTTCTTCAACGTGTTAGTCCTAATTCTCCAGAACAGAGAGTCTGTTTCCATTCAGGAATTTGGACTCCCACTCAGTTAAACTATAGTACTATTAAAAAAGAAATATTATCTATAGTACTATGCATTTCAAAATTTCAAAGTGATCTTTTGAATCAAAAGTTTTTAATAAGGATTAATTGCAAATCAGCAAAACATGTTTTAGAAAAAGATGTTCAAAACATTGCATCAAAACAAATTTTTGCACGATGGTAAGCCATCCTTTCAGTTTTTGACTTTGATATTGAATTCATTGAAGGAACTCAAAATAGTATCCCTGACTTCCTAACCCATAAATTTTTGTAGAGTCCAAACCACAATGTCGAGGAAAAAGATACAGCATCCCCAACCCCCTAAACTCCCTAAACAACCTCCCCCAGGAAGCACCAGTCAGGCAAAGAACCCTACTGGTCAAATCATTCCTCTTCCCCTTTCTACTATTGCTAGTAGGTATGTGGTATCCACACTCCCAAGGCCAAATTACCAAAGACCATCCTGTAGTCAACCCAGTTATATTTCAACCTTAGCTGCTCCTGCACCTAAGCAAATCACCCCATACACTGTAGAAGACCATTTTGGCGCTATCCAGACCCAAAAGCCTTCTTCCTCTTTTCCCTCTGGTAGAAAAAGATCCCCTTATGTCACGAAACCATTTATCCAGCATATATCCTACATTGAAGCCCACCAAGTTCATATCAAGGATCCTGTAGCGTTGGCAATGGAAGTACTGCCCGAAGGTTGGCATTTTCTCCCTAAACATCCAGGGAAAAATATCAAGTTCTATAAGAGCATCTTCATCCAAGAACAGTCTACTCGTATAGAATATATTATGAACAAAAAAGGAGACCCCTCAGAAGTCCTCTATCACAAGTTCATCATCATAGGTTTTACCAGTTGCCAAGACTGGGGACATCCCTCCACTCTCAAGCAACTTACAAACTACAAAGGCTCAGAACTCTACTATAGTTACTATGACTATATAGACGCCTTTGAAAAAAATCCTATTCTTCAGAACAAGAATCATGACCATTCATGGTTCATAATGTTTCATAAGGAGTTTCGTAGCCCTATACCATCTTGGTTCCTCAAGTGGTGGGAAATGTTCAGTCCAATACCGCAGATTTTTCCAGAACCCCTCCAGGATGCCCTCCGGTACTTCAGTTCAAGATACAATACCACTGTTCATGATTCCCAGTTTCCAGCCATTCTCCACATGACAGCCATGTACAGAATTCACTGGATTAGTATGTGGAAATATACCATCAACAATAACCTATTAGACAGAGAGTTTCTGGTGAAATGGTGGGATAATCTCAGGTACAAAGAAATCATTGAGCAGGTCCACATGGATTTCCCCCCTCCCATCCAGAAAGCCATTACTTGCTAGACAGCAGTTGCTCACAGAACAAGGTCGCAGACCTCCCTAGAGTCCATTCAAATATCCGGAAAATCTAGCAAGGTACTCCATGATCTTGGCCAGCAATTGATCCTACAATCAGAACAGTTAGAGTCAGCAGAAAAGAACTCTCCTGCCTCTTCTGAAGCCTCAATTAGTTACTGTCCAAATAACCCATTATTCCAGGATTCCCAGGATCCCTATGATGGTTGCAATTTAGACAGTCCTTAATCCACAGTCCAGAATCAGGGTTGGCTCCGGTTACTATTCATAACACTATTCAGTGAACAGTACCCGCACCCAACAGATTCCATACTATTCATCCCACAGTACCAATCATTGTGCAATGAACAATACTCAGGGGACAAATCACTATTCATGAACAGTGACCATTACTGTTCATTAAACAGTGCCCCGACAACATCATTCAGTTTGCTATTTACTTTCGGCTGAAAAAGAAATTCACCCGTGGTAAAAGCATTTCACCCTCCGTGATTCCAGCAGTCTCCTGAAGAATCCAAGGCTTCCTCCAGTCTATAAAAGGAACCCTCAGCTTCATTCTTCAACAGGTCTTCTTCAGTAACACCTCAGAGAGATAGCTTCAGTTTACAACAATTGTAACCTAACCTTCTCTTGTAATGGCAACCCCAGTCATTGTTTGTAACGAAGTGTCCTCAATAGGCCTTTTATCTTCATGTAAGAAGATGGCCTCAGTCGGCCCTCTCCTATTTATACTTTCGCATTGTCTGTAACTTACCCCCTTTTGGTATCAGAGCCAAGTTTGGCCGGTCAGTTGTAAGTTACTGTTTATTTTCAATCAAGTTGGCAGTTTCTACTGCCATAGTTATCCATTATTTTGTGCATTATTCATTATTTTGAGTATGTTATCTCCTACAAGTTTTATTTTATTTTACATCTATTTTTTGATAGCACTTCCATTACCATACATCATCTTCTACATTTACTATCTCTTCTTTGTAATCTATCATACATCATCTCAACAATATACATCTGCAACAAATTTTCAGGCTAAAAGATAGAAACAAGAAAAAGCTAGTAACTGGGAAATGAAAGATTAACTTGACCAGTTAACACAGAAAGATAAACAGTTGGTTAGGAAGGGGGCTCAGCCTACCAAATGATAGATCACAAAGAAGAGATAGTAAATGTAGAAGATGATGTATGGTAATGGAAGTGCTATCAAAAAATAGATGTAAAATAAAATAAAACTTGTAGGAAATAACATACTCTAAATAATAAATAATGCACAAAATAATGGATAACTATGGCGGTAGAACCTGCCAACTTGATTGAAAATAAACAGTAACTTACAACTGACCGGCCAAACTTGGCTCTGATACCAAAAGGGGGTAAGTTACAGACAATGTGGAAGTATAAATAGGAGAGGGCCGACTGAGGCCATCTGCTTACATGATATATATATATATATATATATATATATATATATATATATATATATATATATATATATATATATATTTATATATAACATGCACAACACATGGGATGGGTTAGTCACAACACGCAACTTAACAAAAATAAAAAAAGGCAAAAATGCAAAACTGACTCTCTAACTTTCAGCATTTTTCATTTCAGTCCTCTAACTTTTAGTTTTGTCATTTCAGTCCTCTAACTTTCAATTGTTGTCAATTCGGTATTCCGTTAGACTTCAGTTATTTACTGCCATTAAGTGAGTCAAAACAACGTCGTTTTGACTTTTTTTTTTAATTAAAAAAAATTAAGAAAACTGTTATTAAAAAAAAACATTTTTTTTCTCATTTTCTCTCTCATCGGACTCTCTCTCTCTCTTTTTCGTTCCCTATCTCTCTGTCTCACAAAGCCGTGGTGCAAGGCCTCACCGCTGCTGCCGGCCTCCACCCACAACCTCCTTGCCACCGCCGGCCCCCACCTCTCCATCTCTCTCTCTTCATCACTCACTCCACCAAAATTTGAAACCCAAAGTCTCACACCCCCTCTCCACCAAAATCTAAAGGCAAAGAAAATAATCTCACACCCTCTCCCCCATAATCTTAAACCCAAACTTCATCGCAGTTTCCAGCGATGGAGAGGCGACTGTGGTAGCAAAATCGAGGGATATTGACGTCGGTGATTTTGCAAGCTTGAAGGACTGTCATGCCCTTTAGGACTTTCACGGAGTACCCATCGACGAACACTTCGATCACGTCTTCCGGGTTGGGGAAATGGACTCAGGCTTCGGTTACAGGGGACCGGGGCAACAGAGGAGGGGGATTTCGAGTCAAGTCGGGTTAGTTTTGGATTTAGAGGGTCAATTTAGATGGTCTTTCTAAATGTTTTTTTTAAGAGGCTGGCTTGGAGGTTGTGGGTGGAGGCTAGCGACGGCGGTGATTTCTTGCACCACGGCACTGTGAGACAAAGAGATAGAGGATGAGAAAGAGAGAAAGAGTCCGACGAGAGAGAAAATGAGAAAAAAAAAGTTTTTTTTTTTAATAACAGTTTTTTTTAATTACAAAAAAAAAAGAAAAAAAAAAGAAAAAAGAAGAGCCAAAACGACGTTGTTTTGACTCACTTAACGGCAGTAGATAACTGAGGTCTAACGGAGTACCGAATTAACAACAATTGAAAATTAGAGGACTGAAATGACAAAACTGAAAGTTAGAGGACTGAAATGAAAAAGACTGAAAGTTAGAGGGTCAGTTTTGCATTTTTACCAAATAAAAGAATAAAAAATAATTATATATATATATATATATATATATATATATATATTATGTATTGTTCTTATCTCTTAGTGTTAGTTGAGATTTAACAAAATTTGTTGATTTGTATTGTTGTGTTGTGTGCATAATGCTACAATGATTTGTGCTTTGTAGATTATTGAACATATATTAACCAGGGGTGAAGCTACATTGCTCCTTGGGGGGGGGGGGGGGGAATTTTTTTTTTTTCTCCTACAACTATACTGGTAATAGGATAGCCCTATCAAAAAATTAGAACCAGTCCCCCCCAATTATTTCTAAGATTTCTAGTTAGTCCAATGGATTTTTAGAATTAGCCTCCTCAATTGTCCAAAACTTTATTATCTGTTCACCCCAATTATTCCTAAGATTTATAGTTAGTCCAAAAGATAATGACTAATAGTTGATCTTCTTAATTGTTCAAAATATTTATAATTAATCCAATGGATAATAACTCACTCTCTAGCATCATTGACAACCCATTTCCCAACATAATTTCAATTTTTTTTTTTCATCTTTAGGTACCTATGGAGCTTTGATGTAGTTACTAGTGCCAGCCCATTGCCCCATTTCTTTATTCTCAACACAAAAACTCCTACCTCAACCAAAGTTATTTAATCCATTTTTTGTCTTGGTGCAACATCATCATCTTGACTCTTTAAAGAAGTGAATATGCAAGTGCATTTTCTTCTCTTTCTCTTTTATCAATCATCATTGTTATTTAACCATTAGTATTATTTTTGTTTCTTTCTTCTGCCACTATTTGTGTGTTGATATGCATATGAGTATTTAAGATTTTGTTGTTCACATTTTCATATTGCTATCTTTATTCCATTAAAAATCGTCGAGTATAATTTTGATGTGAACTGTTCTTTTATTGGGTTTTTTTTTTTTTTTGGTATTTATCTATAATAAACCATATAATTTTTGTATGTTCATTAATATTTAAGAATATAATAATATATCAAAGTTAATAATTTCGTATTCAATATGAACTATAGTTAATATATCAATACTACAATTTGGCCCCCCCAAGTAAAATTTTCTGTGTGTTAGAACCCCATTCTTTCTTCCTTATGTGTGTGTATTTATTTCTCAAAAAAAAAAAAAAAAAAAAAATTTTCTAGCTACGCCCCCGATTGACCATTTATATTTAATTTGTAAATGTCAATGACCTTGTACCTGAATTGACACCTCATTGTGTACAAATTAAGTTAGCAGTATACTTTAATTATCTCTAACAAAAAATAGATTTATAAATTATGGGAAAGTCAACTGTAATGATTATCGTTAGTTAATACTCCCTTCATCCCACTTTTTTTGTCCTGTTTGAAAAGTCAAATTTTTCAAGGAAACATTATTTATTGTCTTGTCTACCTTTTAAAAATGTATAAGTTTCTAAAACTACTCATAAAAAATTTATCAAAAAATTGAATTAGTAAATTAATAGGGATATAATAGGAACATTAGTAAATTAATGACTTTTATTTTTAGAAATATGACAATATTTTGAGACATCTTCAAATAAAATAGAGGACAAAAAAAATGGGACGGAAGAGTAAGAGAAGAAGAAAAAGCTACGTAGTATCGTTCGCACTGGCAGAGGAGAAGAGAGGAGAAAAGAATTACTCGGATTTCAAATTGACAGCTAGATCCAACTCCACAGCATGACCCATAAAGTTGTTCCTTTTTAATTTTTTTTTTTTTTAAGAAAAAAAAAAAGTTATCCTTCCCTGCTTTTTGGAAATTTGCTAGTAAAAAAATGAATAAACTTTACACCACACAATGATAACTTATTTAAATCCCCAAGTCCACAAACACATTTTAGACATTAGACCAAAACTAGTACAAGTTTTATCTTTAAAAACACCGTGAATGGTGCTAATTCTCTTTATTGTTTGCTTCCACAACCGCGGGTTTCGAGCTCACCCAACTAACGTCGCTTTGAGTTGGCAACATCAAAGTTGAAATAAGTCTGAAATGTTTTTGTGAATTTGGGGATTTAAGTGGGTTATTATTGCGTGTGATAATGTTGATTCACTTTCTCAATTAATGACAAGGTATATCACGTATTGATAATATCAACTCAACATCTATTTTAGTATTTTCTATCCAATAAATGAGTAATACTATTTTAAAAAACCACATTAGACTATTCCAATAAATTAATCACAATCTTCTATACTATCAGGAAGATAAATTAATCATTTATTGGAGTAGTTTGATGTAATTTTTTGAAATAGATGTCACTCATTTATTAGGTAGGAAATACCAAACTAGATGCTAAGTTGGTATTATCGAAATATGGTATACTTTCTCCTCAATCAATAACTTTGTATGAACTTAATGGCATGCTCTCCATTGTTTCGATTTTCTATTCCACCACTTGGCACCTATTTATTAGGTAAGGAAAATGTTTTTATGCAATCTAGGTTGTAGACGTTTTTATACAACTTACTATGTGGCGGTTAAAAAATTCATTCACATATACTTAAATTCACATGATATTTTTAATGAGTCATGTGACTTAGTTAAATAATAAGTATGAATGGTTTTTTTTAACCTCCACGTAATGAGTTGCCTAAAATTCCTGCAATCTATATTGCATTGCAATAGGCAACAAAGCTCTTCACGCCTAATAGAGAAATATGTTTCAAATATTGTATGTAACTCGATATTGCCATTTAATAACCGAGTACAAATTAAGGGTCATATGTACATATATAGTGAAGTTTGGTAACTTACCATATAATGCACGATCTACTAAAATATGATATTCTTCTTCTTTTTTTAACCTAATATGTGATACGTAATTGTTTGACTCTGATATTAGATTAATTAATATTTAGTTAATTTAAGTGAAGTTTTCCATATATTTTTAAAAAATAAATCCTAAAATTTGTACATAAATGGACTTTCTGAAAGAACACATAAAAGTTTAATAATAATAAAAAATTAAAAAATACAGCCTTACTTGTCCAAATTCAATTGGTTTATTAATGGATTCTCCAAAAAAAAAAATTAAATAATGGATTTTCTGGAATGACACGTGCAAGTTTTCTACAAATTGTTACACCAAATACAGCCTTACTTGTCCAAATTCAATTGTTTTATTAATGGATTCTCAACCAAAAAAGCAAATTGTTTTATTAATGGACTTTCTGGAATGACACGTGCAAGTTTTCTACAAATTGCTAGACCAAATACAGACTTAAAGCCTGTTTGGTTTACTCCTAACTCAATACTTAATTCTCATATCTCATTTCTCGTCTCTCAAACTTAGTTCTTATGTCTATCTCATATCTCTATCTCTACTTTTTCTTTAACTCTATCCAATTTTTGTTTGATTTCAAATCTTGGGTGCATGTTTCAGTTCCTAACTCAAAATTTTGACAAAGTGGTGGAGCCCACACACTGTATATCAAAATGGTAACACTAGTGAAACAATTTAAAATAAATGATGAAACTATTGTGAAATAAGAGATAATATCTATACTATCTATAAGAGGATTTTCCCATTGGAACTAAACTTTTATATGGTTCAAAGATATCCTCATTAATGAAGGGTAACTTCTCTTAGAAATAATGTCATAAATGTCAAACAAATAATATATTTCATTTTGAATTAAAAAAGAGGACTCTTAAAATTTAGGATTGTTTTTCCTCCATGTTAATCTTTTTATTCTCTAAAATTTAGCATTTTTTTAATTCTTTTTTCATCTGAATAAAAGTAAAAAACCCCCCAATTAAAAAAATAAAAAATAAAAACATAGAGAACTCTTAAAATTTATCCTTTTTTCCCATCACATTCATCTTATTTTTCCTACCCATGACTTTTCTTTATATCACTACACCACATTTAAACACACGTTCAAAAAAGAAATTACGGTTACTACTTATCTCTAAAGCTCTAAAGTTTATCATTTGTATTTGTTTGAAAAAAAAAAAATATTTTTCAAATTATAATAGCTGCAAATTATTAACTTTTACCAAAAAAATAAAGAAATATATAAAAGAGCCTCTGAGGCTAGTATAAAACTAAGTGAGAAGAGAATAAGGAATATGTATCGATAAACTCTTGTATTCAAGTGATCATCCATAATCTTGAGTTGATCTCTCTTAATCAATATAATTAAAGTAAAGCAATCCCCCTCACCCCCCCCCCCCCAACACAAACACACATATATGGATAAAATTTCAATATTGAGTACAATTATGGATATATGCCTCCCCTAAAGACATTACACATTCCAATCAAAATTTGTTTCTAACACTCCCCTATGGATGACCTCTTTCTAAGAATATGTCTCATTAAAACCTTTCCAAAGAAAGACCCTGTGGGAAAAAATATTGGCTCAGGAAAAGGAGTATAGTATTCTTGTATCACTTTGAGTGCCTTAGGATTGCCCCATTAAAACCTTGCAAATGAATACCCGGTGGGAAAAAACCTTAGTGAAGGAAAAAGAGTACAATTAGCACATATCCTTTAAAAAATTTACTCTCCCTTATGAGTAAATAGAACTTCCACTGTTCATGGTAAAAAGATCATTAAGTTGACACATGCCAACATTGTGCACTATCTTCTTAAAAGTCGTAGTCGGTGATGGCTTAGTGAATATATCAGCTAAATTATCACATGATTGTATCTTCTTGACATCAATGTCGCTGCTCTTTTAGAGCTCATGTGTATAAACGAATTTTGGTGCAATATGCTTGATTCTGTCACCTTAGACATAGCCTCCTCTAATTTGAGTGATACAAGCAACATTATCTACGTATAATATCATTGAGCTATTTTTTATTGATGATAATCTACATTTTTCACGAATATGTTGAATTACCAATCTTAATCAAACACATTCACAACCCGCTTAAAGAATTGCCATAATCTCTACATGATTTGAAGTAGCAGAAATTGTTTGCTTAACAGATCTTCATGGAATAGCAATATTGCCACAAGTAAATAAATATCCTATTTGTAATTGGTCTTTGTGTGGATCATAAAGATAACCCGCATTAGCATATCTAACTAACTGTGGATTTGATCCATTTGAATAAAATAATCCTAAAGCAATCGTCACACGAAGATAACGTAATATATGCTTAATTCCATTCAAATGTCTTTGTGTTGGTGTAGAACTAACCTTGCTAGTGAGTTAACTACAAATGCTACATTAGGTTGTGTAACTTGCAAGATATATCAAAGCATCAATTGCACTAAGATATACTCCCTCCGTCCCACTTTGTTTGTCCTTTATTCCATTTTGAGATGTCCCAAAATATTGTCCAGTTTCTAAAAATAAAAGTCATTAATTTACTAATGTTCCTATAATACCCTTATTAATTTACTAATTCAATTTTTTGATAAATTTATTTAAGGGTAGTTTTGGAAATTTATACATTTTTAAAAGGTAGACAAGACAATAAATGATGTTTCCTTAAAAAATTTGACTTTTCAAACAGGACAAACAAAGTGGGACGGAGGGAGTAGTACTTCAGAACCAAGTGTTTATTCATCATCTTCTTGTGGTCAAAAAAGATCTTTCTTGACATCAAGTGACCGACCTATTGTTGGGTTACATATATGAGTGAAGTCCCACATTAAATAAAGATGAGAAGAATAAGTGATTAATATGACATAATTGAGCAGATACTCATTGGGCATAGGCCTTTTTGGTTAAAGTGTCTCTATATGTTATATTAATTACTCAAGAAAACTTTCTAAGGTGTTTATCCCCCTTACAAGTGGTATTAGAGCCCGTAGTGGTATGCGGCGAAGGTGGTGAGATGTTCGTGGTCCCTTACCCAATGGGGACAGAGAAAGCCTAAACGGCCCACGGACAAAGATCTTGGGAAAAAAAAAAAAAAGACCCAACAAAGGAATATTGCTAATGGTGCTAAATAATGGTGTGATGCAAGGTTCCCGTGGACAAGGATGTGCGAGGTTGACACGTGGTTCCCATGGATGGCATACGAGAGACCCATGGATGACGTGTTGATGAAGTGAAAAGCCCATTAGGCAAGGGGGAGTGAGTAGGACTTGTTCATAGCCCACAGAGAGGTCTTGAAACCAATAGAAAGGCAGACTCACACATGAGGGAGAAATTGTTGGGTTAGTTACACGTATGAGTGAAGTTCCACATTGAATAAGGATGAAAAGAATGAGTGGTTAATAAAACATAATTGAGCACATACCCATTGGTTTAAGTGTCTCTATATGTTATAATTAATTACTCAAGGAAGCTCTCCAAGATGTTTATCCCCCCTGACACCTACCATTGGAGTGTTCAAAGGATAAGCTTTATTCATGTAAAAGTGCTTTATTACTTTTTCAGGGTAGGTTGATTAATGAACAAAAATTCCATTTGAAAGACGTTCAATTTTTAGGTCAAGACAAAATTTTGTCTTATCAAGATCTTTCATCTCAAATTCATTCTTTAAACAATTTGTTGTTGTTGTCAACTCTTCTAGAGTTAATATGTGTTTAGCAGTTAGTTTGTTTCTTAAAAAAAAAAAAAAAAAAAAAAGGAAAAAGAAATTAAGCAATATTCTACATGAGTCAATATGTTATTTTGTAGCATAATATTACCTTAGGCAAGAAACAAACCTAATGATTTCCAAATGTACGTGACTTAAAACCAGCTGCACTATAATCGAAGTAATATTCCCATGTTCGTATGAATTTTTCATCAAATCCAAGGGCAAGAATTTTGCTGGACACAGACATTAAAGCCCCCACATCAATTTTTTTTTTTTTTAAAAAAAAAAAAACCATGTAGCTAGCTTGATATCAAGATCAGTTTTGCAATGTACGTCCAATAATCATAAATTTGCCACGTTCCCATAACAAACTTCTTCCATTTCTATTTTCGATAAAGTAATAATAACATTTGCATGTCCTCATCTTCAACCTGTAACAAAAACATGTGCAAGTGTTTTCCAAAAATTGATTATTTTCTGTCTAACATTCATAGCAAGTTTCAAGCGTATACGGCTATATGTTAGTGAACTTCATAAAGGACTAAAATTACTAGAGCGGCCATTTTGCACTAAAATTACTTATTCTTTTTTAAGTAAATAGTAATACTTATTAAAACACACATGAAAATAGTAATATTAGTATTTTAAACTGAATTTATAATATATTATTAATTAGAATATAACTACAAAATGGCCCAACTTTTGTAGTTGTAAATTAGGATTATAAACAACGAATACTAGACACATACAACTAATGTGGGTAAACATCTTTTTTTTTTTAGTAAACAGTACTAGTTATTAGAACACATGAAAATAGTATTACTAGTATTTTAAACTGGATTTATAATACATTACATAATCAGAATACAACTACAAAAATGCCTAACTTTGGTAATTGTAGACTAAAGTTATAAACAAAATTTGCCTTTGTAATTTTAGGTCTACTTTACTTGTCTTGTTTAGCAAACACACTTATACAACACACTTGCCTACTATATAAAAGCACTCTTATATATGTCATTATTTGAGAAATACAATACATTAATTCAGTATTTTTAACACATACGAAAAACTTATGTTCTTTCTTCCCTAGTTCAACCACAACTTGGTGAAGAAATTATTTTAGCATAGGAGGTGTCCTTTGGGACAAGAAGTAAGAGAATAATATGATAATTAATTGTTCTTACCTCTGATTGTCCATAAAAAATTTTCTCCAACATTTGAGTGTTTGATAGTAATAAATCCCTATGTTCTCCGGGTGCTCCACGCTACACTTAAAAAAGTTTGAATTAATTTTCTCGAGAAAATAGTTTATAACCAAACAATAAAATAATACCAGCGTCTGGATGCGTGAGCCACGACTGATGTGATCATGCTTAATTAAGGTAGGCGGATGCGTCAGCCATGACGGATTTTTTAAGGAATATATATTTGCCGGTAAATGCCTACCTTAATTAGTCATGGCTGACGTATCCGCCTACCTTAAGGAGTATATATTTCACCGGGAAATATATACTCCTTAAAATAATAAAAAATCCGAGCTTCGCCTGTACTCGTCGAAAGGTTGGACTAGTATTGATGTGAACTAAAGAAGAGACAATTACAAGCCTAGCAATATAAAATGACCAATTAGTCTCACATACTTGGCAATATAAAAAGGCCAATTTGCGCATGAAATATTGACGGGAGTGTATAACGAGTGTGAATTGATATTTTCTGTATTTAAATTATTCGCATAAAAGAATTATAAAGATCAAGACGTTATAATGAAACTGAGAAAGAGATAGGACTCCATTTCCATTTGTTTACGTACCTGCAGAACAAAAAGGCCGTCTTCTGCTAATAATGATTCATAGCAACCAAAAACTTGTTCCATGTATTCATGGTCAACATGTTCTATCATCGCACTGAAAAATGCTATCAAAGATTAGATCATGTTATTTTTGTAATGATTAAGGTCGGATTTAAAAGTTTGTGGCAAAGGAACTCACCAGGATAGACTTGACCTTAAGAAAAAAGGAAAAATTTCATAAGATGATTTCATACGTGATTTTTATATACCACAAGGCAAAAGAGATCTATAAATTCTTTGTTATATATGTGCTTTTTATATATTTACTTTTATGGTAAATGTTATTCATCAAGTAGTACCCGAAGGCCAGCATCTTTCACTTTCTTTTCCGCAAGTTTTGGTTGCTCTTTAGATAAACTGATGCCAGTATATTTGCATCCAGTTCGATTGACAACTTCGATAGCAAAGCTTCCCCAGCAACACCCAATCTCAAGAATTTCGTGCTTCTCTTCAATTCTTGCCTAAGTTTATTGGATAAAAAAAAAGGCGACTAGTTAAGGGCAAGAAAAGTCTCATTTTTTCAATCAAAGTAGACATTTTGCTCAGCTGCGGTGGAGTATGTCATTGTATAGTCCTCATCCTCCTTATAGTCTATATATATATATACATATATATTATCCCACCTTGGTTATATGTGTTAGAATTTTAGTCTTTATAATTTCAAACAACTACTACAAAGGTTAGAACTTTTTATAATGGTACTCTCTCTCTCATTTACGTTTCTCTCTCGCTTTCTCCTCCACCACCTCCATAGGTTGCCGGCAAAAAAAAAAAAAAAAAAAAAAACCCAAAATGGCATGCAAGGATTATAAAGCATACAAGTAGCAATTGAAGAAGGTTCGCACATGTTGCTCCGTTGTAGAGCCTTGGACATTTTCATAAAAGACAAGTATAGCATCATACACATTGTTGACTCATGTACCCAACAATAAAAAGGTTTGAGATTGAGACACATTTACTTTTAGAAAAAGAAGAATATAATTTACCGTTTAAAACTGCAATACATCTATATAGATTAGCTGGCGAAGAAGAAAAGCCTTATTTTCTTCACAAATAAATGCTAGACCGGGTTGACATATATTCAGAGAGAAGTTTTTTATTTTTTTTTTATTTTTTATTACTCTATTAGATGATCCAGGGGATCAATACTCAGTTGTAATCCTGCCAATTATTATATAGGAATATGATCTGTCAAAGAACTTTAGGCTGCATATTTTAACTTGTTATCCCATGTTTTGCTATATTTTAATGAAATAGTGAACCAAATGCTGATTCTCAACAATGATCGAAGATGGTTTCTTTTTGTCAATCTCATCAAATGATTCATCACTGATCATAATCAGAAGGGTGAGGATATTTTTATTTTTCAATATATGCAACATGACGCGCGCACAAGGGCCAGGCACAGTACTCATTAAATTTCTACTCCGGTGTCCTTTCATTTTTTATTTTTTTTCTACTTGAATTTCCCACATTTCATTGTAAACTAATTCTATGGTCAAAAATTGTATATTAATTTGGAATGGTTGGAATTTTGCCACAACAATGGACCTGATGAAGGTGATACATTGCTTGAGACATTTACTTGTCGGTAGAGAGGCATGAGAGATAACACCGACAACTTGCTCTAATTTTTTATGATTCTCATCAAACGTTTTCTTAACTTTTGTATGATGCTATACTTTGTCTTTTATGACAATGTCCACGGGCTCTACAACGGAGTAACATGTGTGAACCTTCTTCAATTGCTACTTGTATGCTTTATAATCTTTGTACGCCATTTTTTTTTTTTTTTTCTGCTGTCAACCTGTGGAGGTGGTAGTGGAGAAAGATAGAGAGAAACGGAGAGGAAGAGAGAGAAACGTAAATGAGAGAGAGAGTCAGAAGTCAAACTTTTTTGGGTTAGAAATAAATTTAGAAGGTAATAAATGAGGATAATTAATTAGATTCTAATCAAAATATTTATAATAATTATAGTATTTTTTTAGCCGTTGAATCTACTTAAATCCAATGATTTAAAAAATGTGTAACTCTAAAGAGCTACACTAGATGTAACTTGAACTCATCTTATATATTATATAAGCTTTTTAAAAAAACTCTATATACTACTTCCGTGTTTGTGTGTTCTAATAAGTATTATTATTTCCTCAAAATAAAAAATAAAAATAAAACCAAAACTTTTGAATTTTTTTTTAACATTTTAATATTGTGCCATATTAGATTTGTTGGCTTCACAATTTTACACCTTATAACATATTTTTTAATTAATTTTTTAGTTCAACTTTTACCGAATATCGACAGATATAAACTATAGATAGATACATTAGAAACTATCGCTACATAAGCTAAACAGACTACTCCTCTAGCCAATCACTCAAGAGTAGACCAAACTTTTGCAAGTTAAATTGGCCTTAAGCAAGCGTTGAAGCACTTGCACTAAATACATTTCAAAGTTGCACTTGAACCAGTATCCCCATGGCAATTGCATTGGACGTAGCCATGAGAGATGAGGGTACTAAAATTGTGACCCTTGGTAACTTTTGTGTGGACCCCACAATTATATGACTAAAATCAACTCTTATTATTATTATTCCTACTCCATATATATACTCAATAGCTTTAATAGTCTAATTGACTAATAACAATTTGGAGGGGAAGTTGGCCAACTAACGTTAAATGGACCATACTCAATCCAACTCTTTAACTTTACTGCATGAGAAACTCTACTCACATAATTTGCAATTCTATTAATATCTTCAATGGTGTAATTTGAGATTCTTCATAGGTGCTTTGTACTCCACACAAGACCCAATGAACCATATGAATAGTGTAGTTAAGTTTGGTGGTGGTTAGAATAGTGTAAGTTAGGGTAAATTTTCCTATGAATGGATTTTATTTATGAATTTGAGTTTTGTGAGTAGTTCTTTGATTAAATTATATACAAGGAGTAGTTACAACAATAATGCATGGTTTGTGTTTGATAAAATGCCTGGAAAAATTGTTTTATGTGGAATGTTGTGCTAAATTGTTTGCTTCTCTAGAACTATTTTTGAAAATCATAATAGTAGAATTAGGTTGAACTCAATGACATTTGCTTGCATATTTTTTGTTTAGGCTTTGCAATTTTTTAGTCATATGGCACCCTCTCTTGATAGTGTAATTTTGCAATTAAATTTTCTGCTATTCTTATTCAGTAACTATTAATTAGGTTGGAAAGAATTGATTTCTTATCATAAGCAAGATTTATGAGGAGAATTAATAAGAATTGAAGGAATAATTTTATATGTAATGATAACGGAGAAAATTTTGATAGAATGTCTATTCAAAGTACATCAATTAAAGAAGTAAAAGATATTAATCAATCTTTGATGTCTTTGCATACATCCAGTGTTAATATTATTTGTCATCCAATTGTTAATATTGATGGTTCGATCAATATAGCTTCAAACATATTGAGTAAATGCTAGCAACATTCCAAGTATTAAACATATCCCATATCTACATATTACTTCAATTATTTTTACAACATAAATTGCCAAGTAGGTTTTTTTTTTTTTTTTTATAAATAATTTTATAGTTCGATGGTTGGATTGAAGATATTTGAACCTCATATGTATTTGTTGGAAACAATAGAAGTTGCTAAATAAAAAATTAACAAAGAATTAAAGACGAGATAAATGCATGCATTGCACAGATTAGCGACTACTTATTAATATTGTAAAATACTTTATAATACTTTATACATATATATCGAGTGAAAAAAAAAAAAAAAAAAAAAAAAAAAAAAAAAAAAAAAAAACCCATATTGTAGAAGTCTATTGATGATACTAAAAAAATACCATATTGTACGATATATAAGTGTGTATAGTATGAATCATAATGTTTTGTAAAATTGTATGCATCAGATGATATATAAATATGTAGGTTTAAATTGGGGAGTTTCTTTTTTTTTTTTCTTTTTTTTTGGGGTTAAAAGTTGTGCTTTGATTTGAGCCCAATAAGATGTTTGACTTATTTTTAACACAAAATTATTGTGCTACTTGATTGAACTTAATAAAATAAAATGTCTATGATTTTTTTTTCTTCTTCTCTCTTTTGCATTTAAGTGTATAGGTCGGGTTGGGTGAGTGGAGCGTAATATTTTTTAACCAAACGGCTAATGGTGGGTTGGGGAAATTCCAATCCATCATCGACCCATCAATCTATAAACCCAATGGGTTGATTGAAAATCTTAACAATTTTAACTCGATGAGTTAAGCGAATTAGGCAGGTTGACAAATTCAATTGACTTTAAATATTTTTTGAGAGAGACTAAATGAAATTATTTCAATTAAATTGGATAATATTTTGCTCCCTTAGATAAAAAAAATGAAAGAAAATTTGTAATTTTATTAAAAATAATTACAAAGAATCGCTGAAATTTTATTACACTAAAAAGAAAAAAACATTTTAAAATATGAATTTAGACATGTACATAGAGAAAAATAATTTTAAAAAAAATTGAAGAGGGCGGCTAAAGTTTATTAGGAAAGAGAAATGTGAAAATGAAAAAATAAATAGAAAGAAAAAGAGATGAGAGAAATAAAGTGAGAGGGTATATGAGTTAGATTTTTGCAACATGACAAAGTGTGTATTATATATATATATATATATATAGGCGGGCAGATCGAGTTGTAGTAGATTAGAAATATCTCAATCGATTATTCAACTTGACCCGCTAAATTATCCTACCCACCCAACTTGACCCGCCTCCCTAAATGGACCTCCATAGGTTGGTTGGATATGGTGAGTTGTTTTGATTTTCCCGTAGACATATATAGAGAATTGGGGCTTTTTGCACCTTCTTCCTTCCGTTTGGTGAATCAAATCTTTTGGCATTACCTAAATGAAATATCCAATTCATATAAAAAATGACTATGTGGATTGACTCCCTTCTTAATCTCCCAATGAACAAAATGAGACATTTGCTTGCTTCACTACCAACAAACAGGCCCACCAAGATGCTCTCATGGATTGGGTATAGGCCGGATATTTGGTCTACTATATAAAGAAAAAATAGGGTAAAATATTATTTTGGTCTTTAAACTTTACCAAAAGTTTGATTTTCATCCCTAAACTTTAAGAAGTTCATTTTTTGTCTTTAAACCATAATAAAAGTTCATCTTTCATCCATAAACTATTGAAAATATTTTATTTATGTCTTTAAATTTTACCAAAAGTTTATTTTTCATCCCTAAACTATTGAAAAAAGTTATTTTTTCATCTCTATTTTTGTCTCTAAACTATTGAAAAAATTCTTTACAAAGTTTAGGGATTAAAAAAGAACTTTTTAAAGTTTAGAGACAAAAAACAAACTTTGGACAAAAGTTAGGGACCAAAAATATATGTTCACACAATTTAAAATATCAAACACTATTGTGGTAACTAAATCAAATTTTGTATTTGCATAATGTTTTATTTTTATACGATATTTAAATTTAAATTCAATTAATTATTTATTTTATTTTTAATATTAATTAATTTTTAAATTAGTTTTATCTTTAGTTTTATTTTTTTCTACAATCGTGATTCCTAACATTGTCTGACATTGTTGTTTTAAGTATATATTGGAATCCTACCTCATTTTGAAGAATTTGGACATGGTGTAATTACCATCTCATGTGATATGAAAAGTCAATAAAAGGTTTTTTTTTTCTTTTTTTTTTTTAAGAAAAAAAGAAAAAGAAAAAAGAAGCTATTTTACCCTTTTACATTTTTATTCAATCGATATTTATATATCGCATAAGGATGATAATTGCTTGGTACAGTAGCCCTATATTTTAGTCCCATTCCCAAATGCTTACATATACGTGTTCAAACATATATTAATTTACTTGCTACGATTTCCTTCTAGACTTATCCAAAGACCTCAAATAATTAAAACAAGGAATATTTTAAAGGCCATAGATATGTATACCAGCTCATAATGACGAGAGATGTTCCTGCGGGCTTGTGTAAAACTATTTTGCCTTGAAATATGCTTGAAAAATTAGCTTGCAGATCCTATAACAGCTGTGAATATTAATGGTGTCCAACAGCGCCTAAAGCTTAAAAGAAGAAGAGGAATAATAATTGGGGGGATGATTAATCAAATTATCATAATCCAAACTTCCAGCAAAAATCTAGTAGTTACAATTTATACCTTTTCTTATTCAAGGTGTATGTTTCATGATGATTATTGGCTTTTATCATCATTTTTTATATTTGAGAAAATACACCTAACACCCTAGGTGTTAAGATTAGACCCCTAATTAACAAAATATTCAGCTTAATTAGTTTTACTTTAAACTAGCTTCAAACTCAAATATACATGAAATAAATGTCAAAAGAACACTACAGGAAATAAAGTAATATAAATAGCAGAAAAGAAATGCAAACCACACGATAATAGCAATATGTTTTTGAAGAGGAAAACTCGACCATTCAGGTTGATAAACCACTTCATGACACAATATTGAAACTTTCACTAGTGGAACAGTTGTAGTATAGGTTTACAATTAGCCCTTCAAGCTCTTGCTCACAACTGACTACGCTAAGTCTTTTCTTCAACTAGTCTCTGGTATGTGTGCGTTGAGTGACCAATTGCAAGCCACCAAGCCCTTTTGGATTTATGGTATTGCTCTCTAATGATTTCCAACACCAACAACAATCAACAATCAATATGGTAAATAAGGTGATGTATAAAAACCTTCTCTCATTGATATGGAAATGGTGAGAGGGAAAGGAAAGAGAGAAAAACTATGTGTATCAGTGTATGACTCTCTCAAAGGATACGTTTCTCTCTCACTCAAAAGAGTAATATGAATATTTCTCTCTCTGTTTCCTTAAGGTTTTTATGCATAGAAACAAATCGAATCAAAAGGGATTGAGCTAGCCAAGAGGATAAGAATGCATAGTTGTTTCTGTCCTCGACAAACTTGCAAGAATCTCACAAGTTGCTATGTAAAAAGCGTCCTTCTTTATCATCCAATTGTATCTCACTAAAGCAAAATGCTCTTCACAGCAACAATGACCAAGGCTTAAGTACTTCCACTCAAT
The DNA here is from genome assembly GCA_023055345.1 of Quercus wislizeni. Taxonomy (NCBI): domain Eukaryota; kingdom Viridiplantae; phylum Streptophyta; class Magnoliopsida; order Fagales; family Fagaceae; genus Quercus; species Quercus wislizeni. Next base: position 4,933,397 of record JALGQJ010000022.1, read on the forward strand.
TACATAGCAATCCTAAAAATACAATGAAATGAGAGAATTACAAAGAAATTTTGCATGGAATTAAGCCAACAAAAACATAAACTTAACAACATTGGTGTAAGCGAAATTTGAACTAAGCACGACCTACTAAAATCTCAAACCAAACTCATTTAATCACACCAAAATAATCTAGTCGCATTCTAATGCACATGCATTCCCCATTTGTGCAAAGAGGAGGAGGCCAAAATAAAATTGCCTTAGATATTTGAAAGCCAGATAAAGCATATATTGCATTTACATACTGTTTTCTCTGTAGCATTTTATTCTTAGATAATGAATAAGTCGAATAAGGTGAAGAAAGATGCCATAGGATTTAATTACAATCGCAAACCGTTCTTAAGTATTTGATCCATGATTAAATAACCATTCTGAATAAGCAAACAACAAAATTAAAAAGACTTCCCATGAAAGTAGAAACATGAAAATGAACCATTATACGTTGGCCTAGCATTAATATGAAGAATTGGTGTCTCCTTCGAGAACAGAATCAAGATCCTGATGAAGACTTTGATATGGATTGATGAGTACAGCAACGTTGCCAGGACGTGAGAATACAACCTACATTGTAGATAGTAACCAAATATCAATGAGTTCTATGACCAAGTATGTGCTATAAAGTATGATTTCAAGATAGATGTGTGGCAAATTCATGAGTAAATGATATAGCATTTTACTTCAGTGGGAGATGTCTGGTTTCTTGAGTGATATAATTATCAATAGTAAAGTGTCAATACAATTTTTGCAATGGTTAATAACTCAAACTCTTAAATAAAATTGTGGCTAATGTAGATGTGTGGTACTTCCGATTGATAAACTCTTCAATCTAGTTTCTATTAACGAGAAAATTTTCATCTTAAAGAATCACAGGAAAATTCATAAAATTTCCTTAAATTGGAGTTCATTTAGAATTACATTGTGACAAATACAAATAATTTGTTCCACATTTTATGCTTCATTTTATACTCTACGACTCATAACCTACCATATATTATTTTTACTTTCCTCATAAAATAATCAATGTTTAAAATGGCAAAAAAAAAAAAAAAAAGAGAAAGAAGGGGACAGAAGATTTGTGTTCTACTGTGACCTATTATTATGTTCAAGTTTCTCCATTATCTTAGTTTATTACAGATATACCACCATATAATTAAAATTATAATAAAAATCAATTATATATATTTAATAGCAAATTAACATTAGAAATCAACCTAATATAAGAAAGTTAAATATAAATTTCAATGTTTAAAAGTAAGTTGAAAAATAAATAATTATAGAACTATTAAAAGTATGACAATATCTAAAAAGGTTTTCTATGCATCTTGATGAGTTTTAAAAAATTATATAGCATCCACTCAAAAAGTAATTTATGTTTATATGTGATTTTATTTACATGACATTAAGGTCAAATGGAATTGGTTTTATGGGAGAAGAATTTTTGTCTTTTTGAGTGAGGGAGAGAGGCAGGGCTACATATGAGGGTTTCTTAGGTAGGGTTGGGGAGGGGGGTGGGGAGGGTTATCCCTCTTGTTGGTGGCAGTAGTTGTGAAGAGTGAAGGGAGGGAATGAAAGTGGTTGTGAGAGGAGTGAGGAAGGGAAGAGGTGGTGGTAGCAGTATATGCAAGTGGGAGTTGGAGATGGTGGTATTGTTGGCAATGTAAAAGAGGGGATAGAAAGGTAGTGGTGGGTGAATGTGATGGGGATGAGGATAGGTGGTGGGAAGTGATGGTGGAGAGGAATAGGAGGAAGGAGGTGGTGGTGACAGCAGTGTAAGAAGTGTGGGGAGGAGGAGATGGGTATTAGGAAATTAGGTAAAATTGATAAATATAAAAAACAAAAACAAAACAAAACAATTGAAACAGTCATAGAGGCATAGATTAATCTATAATGGGAAGGAGGTCACATTGATGGGACGGTGCTTGGGATGTGGAGGAGAGGGAGAGAGAGATGAGAAGGTGGCACGTGCTTGATCTAGAAAATGGTTAAGGCGTAAAACATGAACCATTTTTTACAATCTTAATATAACTTCTTGTTGATCATGAAATTTGATTCTATTAACCATTTTAGTTTGTATCAAATATTAAAAAAATATGACATATATATATTTTCTCAACTAATAATTTGGTAATGGGTAATCAACACAAAAAGAAACAACGGTCTTTTTTGACAGTTTACATGAATCTTAGCAATATTTTTCATGAGTCAATATGTTCTTTTGTATCATAATAATACTTTAGGCAAGAAACATACCTGATAAACTCCAAGTGTACGTGACTTAAAACCAGCTGCACAATAATCAAAGTAATATTCCCATGTTCGTATAAACTTTTCATCAAATCCGAGAGCAAGGATTTTGCTGAAGACAAACATTAAAGACCCGACATCAAAATAAAAAAACCTTGTAGTCAGCTTGATATCATGATTAGTTTGACAATGTAGAATAACCATATGATAGTTTTAATTACACATTCCTATAGCAATCTTATTCTTTCTCATCGCCTCTTTTCTACTACTATAAAGTAACAAAAACTTGTGCATGTCCTAGTCTTCATCAACCTATAACGAAAATAAATTTTGAAATATATGTTACCAAAACTTGGTTATTTTTTGTCTAACATTCGTAGCAAGTTTCAAGGATATACAACTATATCTTCAGTCTACCATTTTGCACTTTTAAATTAATTTGCCTTGGCATTTGTTTACTTTGAAGAAATTAAATGACAATGCTCTTGGATGGGTCTGTTTCTTTACCATATAATAAAGTGAAATATCTCTACAATAATTTCACAATACTTTCATAACAGAACATACGTGGCAGGTTGTTATGGATTGTTATTGGTGGGCAAAAAAATAATTTCAATGATAGATTTAAATTAAAATCAATAACAACTTATCACTTAGAATTTGTTATGAAAACATTATAGACATAGTACTTCCCTATAATAAATTCTAATCATTTTTCCAGTGGAGGGCTAGTGCAACACCATGATAACAATAACAATGGGTGTTGTTAAAAATAGTAAGACCCAAATCTCTTATAATTCTTAGTCCAAATTGATAATATTAGGATATATTTGTTTTACAAATAAAGTAATCCTAATTTTACTTCTAGTACAAGAGTCCATGGTAGAAGAGTCCAAAAATTTGAAGTTACTTGTGATCATGTCAATAAGTATTATTACTTGGTATAAAAATTTCATCTTATTTAGTGAATATGTTTCCTTGAGGGTTGGTAGTAAACCTCCAAAGGGTTTTTCCCTTCTAGGGCCAGCTTTATCTTCATATCCATATTACTTGTGTTTTTTATTTTTCACTGTGATTATATTTGCATTCTTGGTGTGTGCTATGATTAACCACGAACTCATCTTGCAATTAAGGATAATTGGTTATATCAATCAAACTTGGCATAAAATTGCTTAAGTAACATGTATCAATCAAGGTCTAAATTCCCAACATATTTTATTATAATACAGAGAATGCAAGTTGAGAGTCTTTGTCATTTAATGATATTATCTCATTCTTTAATAGAGAACTTATATCAAGGTCTAGACAGTGTCTTTGATGATTAAAAATTTACATACTTTGCTTTCGAGAATTTTGCAAAAATTTTACATGTGTGCAACATTAAAAATTCTCTTTAGAGTCTGTATAATGACAAAAGAATGTAGATATATCATGCTCTAAAAGAAAACAAGTCTTGAGTAAACAAGCCTTGAGCAGAAAGTATCTCCGGTTCATGCTTTATAGAGTGAGATTCTCACAAGAAGTTGGTACGCGCTTTTGGGGCCCACATGTTTGTGGGAGGCCCACTCAGTAGCGTAGGAGATAATTTTTTAATTACTAAAACAAGTGATAATAATTTTGTGGGAGCAGAGTTATGGACCTCACATCCATGACGATGTATGTAGCTATATATGTAAGTGCTCCATAATATACCACCTCCCAAACAGGCTAGCATTTAGCCATCTTCAACTAGTACATCAAATTAAGTACAATTCATGCATTCAGCATAATGTATCTATTGGATCGTTTGATTTACAATTACAGACCTTTTTTTTTTTTTTTTTTTTTTTAATTCATGTTTGTTTTACGAAATCTAGACAAGAATTCTATTATTTGCTTTTTTGATAATCAACAAGAATTCTATTATTTTCTAAGATATTAATGGGATCATAACGTTTGGTTAGCTAATTATGCATCACATTCTAAACTGTGATAATTTTTGTGTTTTCGCTAGTCTAACCACAACCTGATGAGGAAGTTATTCTACTGTCAGGAGAAGCTTTTCTTAAAGACGAGAAGTAAGAGAACAATATGATTTTTTTATCTTCTTTTTTTTTTTTTTTTTTTTTTTTTTAATAATCAATATGATTATGATTATTTTTCTTACCTCTGGTTGTTCATAAAATTTCTTCTCCAATATCTAAGTGTTTGGTAGTAATGAATCCCTATATTCTCCACGTGCTCCACGCTGCACTTAAAAACTTTGAATTAATTTTCTAGAGAAATAAATAGTTAAACCAAACAATAATTTAATACCTGAGTCTGGATGCATTAGCCATGGCTAATGTTACCCTGCATAATGAAGGTATGCATGCACCGGGAAATATATATTCCTTTATAAAATCCGAACTTCGCATGTGCTCATTATAACGTTCGTCTGGCATTGATGAGAACTAAGAAGAGACGATCACAAACCAGCTTCAATGATTAGCGGTATATTTAAATGGGCAATTACTCTCACATACTCACTAGTGTACTTTGTCAGTACATATCTCTCGGTTTATATTTTAAATGTGAATATCAATAAAAAATTGTATACATTGCACGAGAACTAATGAACGTGTGTAAGGAGTATATAACGAGTGTGAAACAATATTTTCCGCATGCATTTAATTACTTAAATTAAACCCATACAAAAATTATAAAGACCAAGACGTTATAATAAAACTGGGAAAGAGATATATAAGACACCATTTGTTTAATTACCTGTAGAACAAAAAGCCCGTCTTCTGCTAATAATGATTCACAGCAACCAAAAAACTCATCCATATATTCATGGCCAACATGTTCAATCATCTCACTGAAAAATGCCATCAAAGATCATGTTATATTTGGAATCACTAGGGTCTAATTAAATATTTGTTGGAAAAGGAACACACCAAGATATAATTCTGTCATATTTGTAGGTATCGGGCAATTGGCGGTAATCACAAAGAAGAAACTTAATGCGGTCCTGCAAGCGAACTTGATTAAAATTAGTTTTGAAGTGACTAAAGAAAAAAATAATTTCTTAAGATGTGTCATATTCAACCAGAAGTTTTTGTGACGGGAGAAGAACCAACTAGCGATTATATGCAAATTGAAAAGGGTCGTGATTCTCTGCTATGTACTTTTATATATGTTACCCTAATAAAACAAGTGCCGGGATTCTCTTCCTTTGCCTCAAGTTTTCATGATTTTACGATTGTATATGGTCACTTCATAAATATAAGTACTTGTGGGATGGGGGGCAAAGATTGTAATTCAAGTTTTCAAGAGGGGACTTTATACAGATATACACTTAGATTAGAATAGAATTTCTATCTTGTATCTTAAAAAAAATATATTTTGAAAAAAAAACTCCAATGAATGAAGAACTATGTCTCATTTTAAATGGTGTGGTACTATCTTTACCTTTACATTTAAAATAGATCAATTTTAAAGCGATGCAACGATATCAGAAACAATAAATTTTACCTTCCAATATATTCCACTCGTATTGATATTAATGGTATATTCTTTTATGGTAAATGCATTCCTCAAATTAGTACCTGAAGGCCAGCATCTTTCACTTTCTTTTCCGCAAGTTTCAGTTGCTCTTTAGACAAAGTGATGCCAGTATATTTGCATCCAGTTTGATTGACAACTTCAATAGCAAAGCTTCCCCAGCCACTCCCAATTTCAAGAACTTCATGCTTCTCATCAATTCTTGCCTAAGTTAATTGAAAGAAGAAAAAAAAAAGAGGATTAGTTTAGAGCAAGAAAAGCTTTAAAATTTGACATAATCAAACAGAAAAGTCTCACCTTTTCAATCAAAGAAGATATTTTTCTTAGCTGCGCAACCTTCAAGTCCTCATCTTCCTTCTAAGAAATATTTTCATAATGATGAAGGTAAGTTAAAGCTAAATCTTTAGAAGGAAGAAGTCGATGCATTGCTTAACAATAAATTATCAAAAGGTTTTGTTCCTGACCTTAAATAAGCCGGTAGAGTATGTCATTGTTTCGTCCAAGAACAGAGCAAAAAGTTCATTACTCTAGAAACAAAACAAAACGAATTATAAGCTCATACTAATTAATATCAATTATGCCACTAATCAGGTTTGAATATACTTGATGAGTCTTATTATTTGTGCAGAGTGAGAGTGCCAAAATAAATAGAGAATGTTGTTATTTAACTTAATTTTTTCCCTCTCGTCGCTTGTGGATGTAGGATAAAGGTCGAATCAATTAAATTCTTGGTAAGTCCTAACAAAACCTTTGGCAAAGTACTCTATAAAACCTTTGACAATTAGGACTGTGGTTTTTTACGCCAAATTTAAAGTAAAGAAATTGGATGGAACGAACAATTTGAACATGTGGCAATGTGAAGTCATGTACGTCTTGATCAAATAAGAATTGGATGTCTAAGACATATTTAACTCTTGTGGATCATGACATACCATAACTTCACATTGCCACTTGACGTAGTCGTTCATTCCATCAAACTTCTCTATCTTAAATTTGGCATTGGAACCGTAGTCCTAACTGTTCAAAGTTCTATAGAGACCTCACCTGACATATTTATTGCCAATAACTATTAGTTTCACAAACCAATCATCAAAATCTCTAAAGAATAATTAATCTAAATGCCTAGGTATTGAACTTTGGTTTGTTGTAAAAGCGAAAGCTCAAATATCAAGATTGATTAGAAAAATCTTAGGAACAGATAAAGAAACCCAAAAGAGTAATAGACTCAAACACACTATAAGAACACCAAGGATTTGTGTGGTTTGACATTTATTCCACATCCACAAGTGTCAATGAAGTGAATACATCACTAAAAAATTAGAAAGTGCAAGATAGAGTAGAGGCAATTTTACATAATCCAAAACTCCAATACACCCAAATAACTTTCTTTCACAAATACATAGGTTAGGGGTTGCACTAAAATAAAGAAAAAAAAATTATTTAGTAAAATTGCTACATAACACACCCAATGAGATTTCTCTCTTAACTCAAACTAAACCAAACCAATGACGCACCTCACACAAGAAAAACTACATAGCACCACAAAGATCCAAGATTGCAAGACCCACACAACCACACTCACTGTCCACAAGCAAAGCAGCACTCGCGATTAGGGGTGGCAAAATCAACCCAAACCCACCCAATTATTAATTGGGTTAAATGGGTATAACTGGGTACCCAATTATACACAAGTATGACCCAAGTATCATTTCTATAAATCACTTAACTCTAAAATACTCCAAAACCACTAAAAATACCAAAAATACCCATGAAACATTAAACATTACCAAAATACCCTCGAAACTAAAAAATGACCGAATTACCCCCAAAACCTAAAAAATGAGTAAAATACCCCTGAAACCTAAAAAATTACCAAAATACTGCTAAAATCTAAAAATGATCAAAATATCCCTAAAACTTAAAAAATTAAATAAATAAAAAAACCAAAATACTCTGAAACATAAAAAATGACCAAAATACCCCCCTAAACCAAAAAATAACCAAAATACCCCTCTAAACATAAAAAATGACCAAAATACCCCCGAACCTAAAAAAATGACCGAAAAACTCTTGAAACCTAAAAAATTACCAAAATACCCCTAAATCTTAAAAATTTACAAAAATACCCCTGAAACCTAAAAATGACCAAAATACCCCACAAATCTATAAAATGGCGAAATACCCCAAAACCTTTATAATAACCGAAATACTCTTGAAACCAATAAAATGACAAAAATGCCCCCGAAACCTAAAAATTGCCAAAATACTGCCTAAAACTAAAAAATGACCAAAATACCCTCGAAACCCAAAAAATTACTGGATGAAAATACCCCTAAACCTTTAAAATGACCAAAATACATCCCAAAACCTCAAAAATGACCACAAATAATCCGAAACCTCTAAAATTTGAGCAAACACTAAAAGACTTCTTGGATTTGAAAATCTATAGAGCACTTATCAAACTACTTAATAAGACATTAAGAAAACATAGAAAGGAGAAAGAGAGATAAAGAGAATGAGGAAAGAATCATAAATATAGATACAATTAGTTGGTCATATAGGTGGTGCAATTTTTTGCTTTTTGTGCCAAAAGTGGTGTAATTTTTGGCGGATGAAGTAGAAAAGTGCAAGAAAAAACAGTTTCATTCTGCCATCAATGATAAAGTAAGTCACAAAGTACGGAGAGAAGATTTATTTATTTTATTTTATTTTATTTAATGAATGAGCAATTTTAAGAGTAATGCTACTAACAAAACACTTTCATGATAAAATCTAGGTGATAAGTTGTCAAAGGTATGTAAAAAAGTGATGTCAGCTGTGGGTCTAGAAAAAACTCAATTACATCTTACCACTTAACTTTTATTGTAAAATTATTGTGAAAATATTATGAAATTATGACTAAAATAATTATATTTAACCTTATTTCAGTTGGGTTTAAACAATATTTTTTAGATTATATTCAAATTTTTATTTTAGGGATAGAAACAAAAAATTAATTAATTAATTATATATATATATATATATATATATATATATATATATATAGACTAGGTCAGGGGTTGATTTGAACCCCTCGGGCTGGCTGTAGCGCCACCCATGAGGGTATTGCCTATGTGATGCAAGGCTAGTATAAAATATGCACACAATGCTAACCTCCTATCAAAGTTTAAATTATCACCACGACCACCTGCTACATGGACGGATCAGGTACCATTATACAGTTTGAAAATAGTATCCCACTATTGATCCAATCAAGTCCTATATAATTGCTTGTGGAAGAATCCTAATCCAGCATTTTAGTTCCTAAAGTTTCAAATAAGAGTTATTAATCCTTAAAATTTTAAAATTGGTATTATTAATCTTTCATTAATTTTCGATAGTTTTTTTTACTATGTGGTTAACAAAAATAATTATGTGACTTTCGTAAGGTGATGCGGCAACATTATTAACATTAAAAAAATTCATACCAGTATCGCTCATGAGTCATGACCCAACAAAGATCCAAACCCAAACTTGTTAAAACTGAGTCCTCCCCAATTCACCTGATTATGCCCCAACCCATCCCTCCCAGCTCCTCCCTCCATCTTGCGGGGTCCGAAAAATCCCGCCCAAAGAGAGAGTCGATCCTTTCTCTCCCAGCAGGCTTCTTCTCTCGCCTGAATTACTTTTCTCTTCTAAGCCATAGAAAATTATAAGAACAAAGATGTTGTACAGTTTTAAATGTTTTATATTTTTAAATCTATAATTCAGTTGGTGCACTGACGCTTAAGAATTATCTTGATGTGTCATTAGTTCAGCTCAGACATTCATTTTGGTGGCAAAATATGTGTTTGCCTTTGTTTTTCTTATTTAATTTTTTTGCTATTACGTTTTCTTTATTGGATAGAGGTGCACAAGTCCTAATTATTAGATTAAGATTCTGCACAATCAATTAATTTTTTTAGTTCCCTCTTAACCATGTTTGGAATTTGGGATTTTATATATATATATATATATATATATATATATCACTTGGATATGTAGACAAAAAAACTATGAGGCATAGATGGTTCTAGCTATGGTGAAGAGCAGTAACGGAATGGGTTAGGTTCAGTTAGTTGAATTGAGGAAGATCCGTTTCTAACAGGTTTGTGTTTGGATCTTTGTGTGGTCCGGGTAATACTAATTATATGGATTTTTTATTTTGTTTAAAAAAATGTCATGTCATTAAAAAAAACACCACATCATTTATTCATTAGCCATATAAGTAATGACACTAACTGTAGTTAATATTTATTGTTTAAACCTTAGGAACCAATAACACTTATTTAAAACTTTAAAGACTAAAAGTGCTTATTATGTCAATTTCATAGACTAATGATAAAACAAAAACCATAGGCAATGTAAAGAGTGAAGCGTTAAAAATTAAAACCTGTTGTATCTCCAAATGAGGCAAATTGTTTTTACTCATCTACAAATATAGAGGTTATTGTAGATTAGCAAAACAATTTAAAACTAATCTTTTCTCTTTCCTTTGTCCACGTCTTTCTATCTTTTATCTTTTATCAATATAGTTGTTGGGAATGAATAAAAAAGATTTAAAAATAATAATAATAAAATATTATTTAAATGTGATAGAAAAAAGATAAAGAGTTTGTTAAAATGTGTATTTTAAAAAGTATATAAGAAAAATGTAAAAATAATTGTTTACTTTCCAAACAGTATATAAATATAGTTAAGCTGCCGGAGATGCTCTAAAGAGACAAGAAGAGAGACTGATATTGAGACTAAGACTTAAAGTAGGGAGGAGCAGCAACAGCACAACACCGCCCCTGACATTAAAAAAAACACCATATCATTCATTCATTAACCACGTACATAATGAGACTAACTGTAATTAACGTTTATTTTTTAAACCTTAAGAATCAATAACACTTATTTGAAACTTTAAAGACTAAAAGTGCTTATTATGTTAATTTCATAGACTAATAATGTATTTTACATTATTTTTTAAAATTAATTAATTTTAACCTCTTTTTTTTTTTTTTTTTTTGCCCTCTTAAACTGCAATCCTGATTCCTAACTCTGTTTAACATTGTGTTGTGTTGACGTATTTTTTGGAATCCTTCCTCATTCCCAATTGCTTTCTCTGAGAATTTTAAAGATAGTTCATACTTTAATGGGTCAAATCGTCCTATGCAACATTGTGAACAGTGCTTTGCATGACAATACACACGTGTACACATTTGCATGTTTTCAATCTGTGTTTACATAAACTTTGTTCCAATCGGTGTTTACGTAAACTTTACAATAGATTCCTTTTTGACTTAAAAGGGATATGCTATGAAATACTCTTGAAATATTAATTAACAATTCATTTATAGAAAAATTTTATGAGAAAGAAAAAAAATATTTTTATAATTTTTTTATTTTTTATAAAAATTATATCAAAATTTTCTTAAGATAAATTATTAACTATTTCTTTAAAAGCACTTGTTAACCTAACCTAACCCAATAAGAATAAAGAATTTAAAGGTCATAGTCATATACCAGCTCATAATGACGAGAGATGTTCCTGCGAGCTTGTGTGAGACTATTATGCCTTAAAAAATGCTTGGAAAAGCGCGTCAGAGATCCTAGAGTAGCTGTGAATATCAATGGTGTCCACCAGCCCCTATTGCCAAAATAATAATAATAAAATGAACAATTTAGGAAATAAATAATCATAATATTTTTATCCAAGTTTCCAGCAAAATCTGGTAGTAGCAAATTAGCAATATATACCTTCTCTTATTCAATTTCGAGAGAGAGGAATTTGAATCTCTACTGGCAATAAGAATCTGCAGAACAAATAAATTATATACTATATAATTAAAATTGGGCTTAGAAACTATAACTGTGTCAAGTGATTTTACCAAATTACAAAAAAAAAAAAAAATAGATTTTTAGATTTAAAAAAATATATATAATTCTTCTTCTCCTACAATTTCTAAGTTGATAAAAATTTTAATTTGATTAAAGTCCAAATTTTTTATCTAATCCATCAAAATCTTAATAACATCATGCTTTTTATGGTATAACCAAAAAAAAAAAAATTTGTAATTAACGGTAACAACTTGATTTTTATGGTATTTGATTTTAAATAAATTTCTTCTTTTTTTGCTTATGTCAACTTCATCACAACTTTCATTGGGAGGATATACACAAGGGGAGGAATTGATAATAAATCTGTTATCTTTTTTTTTTTCAAATATATTTTTTTAATTTAATTTTTTTGGATAAATATCAAATTTTTGGATAACAAAAAAAGAAGAAGCTAATAATGTTAATTAAAAACATGATTTTTATGGTATAACAGAAAATAAAAATTTGTAATTAACATTAACAATTTGATTTTTATGGTATTGGATCTTTTTTTTTTTTTTTTTTTTCTTATATCAACTTCTTCATAGCAACTTAAAATTATTGTTTTAAATAGAAACAACTTTTTATCAAATTTTTTTTTTTGGTTGAAGTTTACTATGGTTGAAATTTTGTTTGTTGGATAAATATAGAAATGATTATGGATAATAGTTTTATTATGCCATGACTCTTATCTTTAGATTTTCAAGTCACTATAAATAATAAGGGCAGGTTCATGATTTTTTTATTAATATTTTGAACATTCAAATATCTATAATTTTTTAGGGTTATTTGTTATTTGTTTAGTTTTGTTTGTTTATCTATTATTCATGTTTTTTTTTAGGGAGTTTCCTTGAGGTTTTGAAGAACTCATCAAACAATACTCTTGGTATTGAGTTTTTCTCAAAAAAATTCTTGAAATTTATATTTACACATTTTGTTTTGAAATAGTGAAATTCGGTGCCTTCTACCTCACTTTCAAAGACAAAAATTCAATTATTATGTAAGTTTATCAATTTTTACTTGTTAATGTTTAGTAATTTGGGTTGTTCATAATTCTTAACTATTACATTGAGGCTACCGCTTAAATATGCTTTCAATTATGTTTTTTTTTATTATTATTATTATTATTATTATTATTATTATTGAATTCAAGGTTTTTCATTTAAATATGCACTTGAGCTTGAATTATGCAAACTCCCTTTATATATTTTTAGGCATCTCCTTTTATATTAGTTGCATAATTATCTACCATATTCCATTCAATTAATTTTGGACTTATATATGATTTTATTTATTTATAAAAACTTAATCTTACACCATATGCATTCATTATATAACTTAAAGTAAAAGATTACTTTGTTTAAAAAAATAGAGTAAAAGATCACTTTATTTTTATTATCTATTTAATTTTAATTAAAATAAAAATTACTTTTTTGTTTTCATTAATTTATGCATGATTTTTTATTAAGTTGTGCATTGCACGGACACAATACTAGTAAATATATATATATATGAGAGAGGCAAAATCTTAGGAAGTAAATACCAGAAAAATGGTTTGTACGTATAGGGACAAACTAGCTCTGTTTGGAATTAATTAAGACTCAAATCAATCTTACCAGAAAAAGGTTTAGAAGACCTTCATTGTTATCGTTGAAAGAAATATCCCCATCAATATATGCATCTGCAAGGCCTAAATCAGCATTTGTCATAACCTGTTTAAAACAAGATGGTGAGAAAAAATTTGCTGTATAATATAATAAGATTTTGAATTTTAAATGCCAATATAATGCGCAGCCTTTTATTTAATTTTGAAAAAATTTCCTTCCAATTTCAACAATAATATGTTGCATGCATGTGACCCGTATAAAAATATTCCAACATAGATTAAGAGTACATACCTTCCAATAAAACTGCGGATTATTAACTTTAAGAACTATTTTCAGAGGACACTTTCTCTTGTCTCCTTCAAAGGTCAATGCTGTACCCCCTTCCTCCAATAAACTGCAACACCGCAAGGCATGGTATATCAAATATTAATAACATGGGTTTTGGCAGCATAGTTGAAAAATTGGGTGTTCCCACTGGTGGTGGAAATTAAAAACCATCTGGGTTGAATCCTTCACAAAAAATCTTCATAAAATCCTATTGAGAAACGTTCCGGAAAAGGAATTCTAATACATATTCTAATGGCCCTATTATTTGAAGCTGGAATTCAACAAAAATGGCTATGGTATCCTTTGTACAAACAATAATATCCATTTTAATTCATTCTAGGGAGAACTTAAGCTAAAGCCTCATGGTTAATTACAAAATACCCTCACTAATATTATGAACACAACTTTTTCACCATTTTTAAAGTGGTTGATTGTAATTTGTAAGGGGGGATACAACTAACAGTCAAAAACTTATCATTTTTTCTTTACTACTCACAATTGACCACACTAACAATTATAATTTTTTGTACAAAGAAAACATTGTGTTCGTAGACTGTGGTATTATCGAAATCCTTACATAATCAACTCACATAACCTTAACAAAAAGGAAAAGGCTAAAGAATCCAGAGAAATTAACCTATAACAGCAGCTCGGGGGCTGAACAAAAAACATACCCAGAATAATATTTGAAACCTCCAAATTAAACAGCTCTTGCATGATGATAAATTTTCAGAGAGTGCATATATAAAATGTGTATTTTATATAAAGCGTTATTTTCAATCCTACTCTATCATCCATATAAGGCAGCAGGGCAACCATGTTGCTCATGCTCTAGCTAGGGATGTTAGGTCCTCTTTTCCTTTAAGAGTTTGGTCGGCGGTTGTTCCACCAAACATTTTCAGCTTAGTTGTAAAAGACATACCTCTTTAATGCATTTTCTTCCCCGTTTTGGGGTTGTTCCTCAAAAAAAAAAAAAAAAATTATATATATATATACGCACACATACTGGCAGGATATCTAAGTTAGAAGTAAACTAAACTCACATTAAACATCCAGCAGAGATAAAACGTCCAAGGAACCTAGTGACAAAAAAGCGCGCCCCTGCTTCTATGAGAGATGGTTCCATGTGTTTTGGCTTGCTTAGAAGAGCACTCTGTGCAGCAGCCATGCCTGCCTACCAACAAGTATATCCCGTAAGACACGTTCCCTTCAAACTAATGATTCTCTTTAAAGAAATTTATAGAACTTAGAAAAAGACAAACAAAAGGTAATAGACTTGATACAATTTTTCTCCAGGGGAATATTAGCAGTGATCAAGGGTAATGATTATTGTACACAGTATGTACATATGTACATGCACATATATAATAGAGTCATTATGATGTTTAGGGCAATAAACTAAAGTTGATGCTTACCAAATGTAGTTACATATTTATATATCTTAATGTCTCTTTGTGATTCCAGCCCTAAGGCCTACAACTTCAACTAGGAACGGAGCTATTGTTGGACGTGCACCACCTCCCTCCAAGATTTAAAAAATAAAAAATACTAGTATGTATGGACTAATTTTAGTAATTGGGTTCAATAAAATTACAATTAATTCCCCTTAACAATATCATTGACATTTTTTAAGTTCATAAAAAAAAAATTATTAATATAAAATCTAGACTAAAAAAACAAACCCATGCAAGACTATAAAAAATAAAAAATAAAAAATAAAAAAAGTAAAATCTAAACAGAGTCTAGGAAAGGTGAACACCCCACACGGCCACACAAAGACACCGAAGAAAAAAAAAAAAAAAAAAAAAACCCTAAGTGGAGCCTCTCCAATAGAAGATCTAAAACAAAAACCATAGGCAATGTAAAGAGTGAAGCGTTAAAAATTAAAACCTGTTGTATCTCCAAATGAGACAAATTGTTTTTACTCATCTACAAATATAGAGGTTATTGTAAATTAGCAAAACAATTTAAAACTATTGTTTTCTCTTTCCTCTGTCCACATCTTTCTATCTTTTATCTTTTATCAATATAATGGTTGGGAATGAATAAAAAAGATTTAAAAATAATAATGATAAAAATATTATTTAAATGTAATAGAAAAAATATAAAGAATTTGTTAAAATGTGTATTTTAAAAAGTATATAAGAAAAATATAAAAATAATTGTTTACTTTTCAAACAGTACAAAAATATAGTTAAACTGATGAAGATGCTCTAAAGAGTTGAGAAGAGAGACCGAGATTGAGACTAAGACTTAAAGCAGGGAGGAGCAGCAACAGCACAGCACCACCCCAGATTTTCTCTCTCTCTCTCATATATTTAATCTCTAGTGCAAAATATTGCTGAACTTTTATTAGTTTATTTGATAATTTGAGTCATGATTTCTATTTGGAACCAAACACAAATATCAAAGATTCAAAGAAAAGAGAATAAGAGGCAGAGAACTCTCAACTACACTTACCAGAAATAGCAGAGAGAGAGAGAATGCATCTAATGACTTAATGCTTCATCTTTCTTTCTTTGATAAAGGTTAACAGTTAAAGTAACAGTTTTTTTTGTTTTTTATTTTATTTTTTTATTTTTGTTAAGTTGCGTGTTGTGACTAACCCATCCCATGTGTTGTGCATGTTATATATATATATATATATATATATATATATATATATATATATATATTATGTATTGTGCTTATCTCTTAGTGTTAGTTGAGATTTAACAAAATTTGTTGATTTGTACTGTTGTGTTGTGTTCGTAATGCTGCAATGATTTGTGCTTTGTAGATTATTCAACATATATTGACCAGGGGTGGAGCTACATTGCTCCTTGGGGGGCGCCATGGTCCCCCAATTCCTTTTTTTTTTTTCTCCTACAATTATACTAGTAACTTAGTTAGCCTCCTCAATTGTCCAAAACTTTATTACCTATCCACCTCAATTATTCCTAAGATTTATAATTAATCCAGAAGATAATGACTAACAGTTGATCTTCTCAATTATTCAAAATATTTATAATTAATCCAATAGATAATAACTCACTCTCTAGCATCATTGACAACCTATTTCCCAACATAATTTCAAAATTTTTTTTTTTCATCTTTAGGTACCTATAGAGTTTTGTTGTAGTTGCTAGTGCCAGCCCATTGCCCCATTTCTTTATTCTCAACACAAAAACTCCCACCTTAACCAAAGTTATTAATCCATTTTTTGTCCTAGTGCAACATCATCATCTCGACTCTTTAAAGAAGTGAATATGCAAGTGCATTTTCTTCTCTTTCTCTTTTATCAATCATCATTGTTATTTAACCATTAGTATTATTTTTGTTCCTTTCTTCTGCCACTATTTGTGTGTTGATATGCATATGAGTATTTAAGATTTTCTTGTTCACATTTTCGTATTGCTATCTTTATTCCATTAAAAATCGTCAAGTATAATTTTGATATAAATTGTTCTTTTATTGGATTTTTTTTTTTTTGGTATTATCTATAATAAACTATATAATTTTTGTATGTTCATTAATATTTAAGAATATAACAATATATTAAAGTTAATAATTTCGTATTCAATATGAATTGTGGTTAATATATCAATACTACAATTTGTCCTCCCTAAGTAAAATTTTCTGTGTTAGAACCATAGTTATTAAATCCATTCCATTCCGGGCAAAATGGCCGAAAAAATTTCGTACCAGGATGCAGTTTGGATCGGTAATGCCACCCATTCCACCTCGGGTCCAATTCCGGATAGTTTCGGTTTCATTCCGGCCGTTCCGGTCAATTCCGGTAAATTTTGGCCTAAATTTACATTTCAACCGGTAGCAGTTTTTAGCCAAAAAAAAAAAACTTAAACTAACAAACCCATCAGTACTGCATGTTTCCACCTAGCATTGATCGCTTGAAGAAGTTCAAATCAAATCTGCTATGGAGCTACCAAATGATTTGAAAAAAAAAAAAAAAGGAAGAAAAAGAGAATATAAATTTAGAGCCATTGTGAAGGAAGCTCAAGTTTTAGCTGCGTTTAAAACTTTCTTCATTATACTCCTCATCCATCTATTGTTTCATGTTGATTTTTTGGTTTCGGATGACATTCAATTTTTTTACATTATAACAATAAAAATAATAATATAAATTTATATATATGATGTGATAAATTTTATATTATTTAATAAATATAAATAAATCTATTTCTTACATATTATGTAACAAGGGCATAATAGTCAATTTATATAAATTACATTTTCCATCCTCTTCTTTTTCTCTCTAACCAAATAAAAAAATTTTTCATCCTCCTAATTTTCCACTCCTCCAACCAAACACACACGAGAGAAATCTAAATATTTTCCCTCCTACAATTTTTCATTCTCCTACAATTTTTTATCTTTCCACTTTTACACTCCTCCAACCAAACAAAGCCTTATACTTCAGTTCAGGCCTCTGGGCCTCTTTCCTAGAAGTTGTAACTGATGGGAATTTGAAATGAAGAAGAATAAGGGTAGAGGAGAAAGTCGTTGCACGTGGGTGACGGTGGGGTTAGGAGAAAAGGGGGCTTCCTAGAAGCTTCCTAGTATATAAATATCAATCAATGTTTGTTTATTTACAAAAATATCCAAATTTGAATTTTAAAATAATCAATCTAATTAATTTATTATTATGGCAGCATTTCTTTTAAAACAATATATTACATTCATTAAATGATATTACATATATAAAGTTTGGCTTAAGAATAGCATTGAGTAATAAATTTTTTTTAATTAATCACTAATATATATATATATATATATATATATATATATATATATAAAGTGGTGATTCCAAAACGGTCTAAAACGGTACGTCGAAATAGGTCGATACCGAAATATTCTGTTCTCATAGACAAATCGGAACGGATACTGAAACGGTATTCATAATATTGGTTAGAACCATTTTCTTTCTTCCTTATGTGTGTGTATTTATTTTTCAAAAATAAAAAATAAAATTTTCTAGCTGCCCCTAATTGACTATTTATATTTAATTTGTAAATGTCAATGACTTTGTACTAAATTGACATCTCATTGTGTACAAATTAAGTTAGCAGTATACTTTAATTATCTCTTAAAAAAATTAATTTATAAATTATGAGAAAGTCAACTATAATGATTATCGTGAGTTAACAAGAGAATAAGAGAAGAAGAAAAAGCTACGTAGTATCGTTTACTCTGGCAGAGGAGAAAGAGGGGAGAAAATAATTACTCGGATTTCAAATTGACAGCTAGATCCAACTCCACTGCATGACCCATAAAGTTGTTCCTTTTTAAATTTTTTTTTTTTTTTTAAAAAGTTATCCTCCCCTGACTTTTGGAAATTTGCTAGTAAAAAAATGAATACACTTTACCACATACAATGATAACTTATTTAAATCCCCAAATCCACAAACACATTTTAGACCTTAGACCAAAACTTGTACAAGTTTTATCATTGAAAACACCGTGAATGGTGCTGATTCTCTTCATCGTTTGCTTCCACAACCCCGGGTTTCGAGCTCACCCAACTAACGTCGCTTTGAGTTGGCAACATCAAAGTTGAAAAAAGTCTGAAATGTTTTTGTGAATTTGGGGATTTAAGTGGGTTATTATGGTGTGTGATAATGTGTATTCACTTCCTCAATCAATGAGAAAGTATATCATGTTTCAGTAATACCAACTCAACATCTGTTTTATAATTTCCTATCCAATAAATGAGTAATACATGTTTCAAAAAACCATATCAAACTACTTCAATAAATTAATCACAATCTTCTATACTATCGGAAAGATAAATTAATCATTTATTGAAGTAGTCTGATGTAGTTTTTTGAAATAGGTATCACTTGTTTATTAGGTATGAAATACCAAAACAGATGTTAAGTTGGTATTACCGAAACATGGTATACTTTTTTCTCAATCAATAGCTTTGTGTGAACTTAATGGCATGCTCTCCATTGTTTCGGTTTTCTATTCCACCACTTGGCACCTATTTATTAGGTAAGGAAAAAAAAATTTATGCAATCTAGGTTGTAGAAGTTTTTATACAACTTACTATGTGGCGGTTAAAAAATTCATCCACGTATACTTAAAGTCACATAAATATGAATGGTTTTTTTAACCTCCACGTAATGAGTTGCATAAAATTCCTGCAATCTATATTGCATTGCAATAGACAACAAAGCTTTTCACGCCTAATAGAGAAATATGTTTCAAATATTGTATATAACACGATATTGCCATTTAATAACCCAGTACAAATTATGGGTCATATGTACATATATAGTGAAGTTTGGTAACTTACCATATAATGCACGATCTACTAAAATATGATATTCTTCTTCTTTTTTTAACCTAATATATGATACGTAATCGTTTGACTCTGATATTAGATTAATTAATATTTAGTTAATTTAAGTGACGTTTTCTATATATTTAAAAAAAATAAATCCTAAAATTTGTACATAAATGGACTTTCTGAAAGAACACATAAAAGTTTAATAATAAAAAAATTAAAAAATACAGCCTTACTTGTCCAAATTCAATTGGTTTATTAATGGATTCTCAAAAAAAAAAAAAAGTTTTATTAGTGGATTTTCTGGAATGACACGTGCAAGTTTTCTACAAATTGTTACACCAAATATAGCCTTACTTGTCCAAATTCAATTGTTTTATTAATGGATTCTCAACCAAAAAAAAAAAAAAATTTGTTTTATTATGGACTTTCTGGCGTGCAAGTTTTCTACAAATTGCTACATCAAATACAGACTTAGGACCTGGTTTACTCCTAACTCAATACTTAGTTCTCATATCTCATTTCTCATCTCTCAAACTCAGTTCTTATGTTTATCTCATATCTCTATCTCTACTTTTTCTTTAACTCTATCCAATTTTTGTTTGGTTCCAAATCTTGGGTGCATGTTTCAGTTCCTAACTCAAAATTTTGACAAAGTGTTGGAGTCCACACACTGTATATCAAAATGGTAACACTGAAACCCTTTCTCCTTTTATTTTCGACCTCTCACTCCATCTAATTCTAGATGATGTGATTCTGAGCTAACCTACCTCCACCACCACCGACAACCCACAAACCCACCACTGTACAAATCACAAAAAATCAAATCCATCCAAGATCCATTCACACCACCAAAACCTTCAACACCACAACAAATTCTTATATATTAAAAAAAATGAGAAAAAAATAAAGAAGAAGAAGAAGTTGAGAAAGAAAAAAAAAAAAAAACACTACAACAAATTACCCCATAAAACCCACAAACTTAGCCATCTCTGCCATCACTGTGTAAAGAAAAAACAAAGAAAGAAGAAGAAGCAACGAAGAGGAAAAACTAGAGTGAAGAAGAAAGAAAGAAAAGAAAAGAAAAAAGAAACCAAATTTTTTTTTTTTTTTTTTAGAAGAATACTTGCCCAAATTCAATTGCTTTATTGATGGATTCTCAAAACGTTTATTAATGGACTTTCTGGAATGACACATGCAAGTTTTCTACAAATTGCTACACCAAATACAGCCTTATTGTCCAAATTCATCAATTGTTTTATTAATTAATGGACTTTCAGGAAGGATATGTGGGCATGTGGTGTAAATTAACTATACCTGCCTAACTATCATATTGTAAACCAACCAAGCGTTTTACAGTAGTATAATATTATAACACTAGCGGGTGTTCATCAAACCGCACAAATCATAAAAACTGCACTAAAACTGTTCGTAAAATGACATAATCACACTGCACTGCATTGCATGGTGTAGTGTAGTTTGTGGATTTACAATAAGAAAATTACACAAACCATACCGCACAGCACTCTCTCTATATATTAATAATTTAATAACCTTAGTTTTTTGAAAAAAAAAAAAAGTTTAATAACCCTAGCAAGTGTTGATTAGGAAAACCAATCTAAAATAAAGAAAAACTAGGATAATAGTTTAAAACCTTGCCCAAAACAAAGGGAAAATTAAATCAATTTTGGGTTGGGCAGGAAAAGCACCGCACATGTAATCGCAAAAATGAGGTGTGTTGTAGTTATGATTTTAGCTAAATCACACAGCAAAGTGAAGTGTTAAAAATGGCCCAAAACTGCACTGCGCTGCACTACAAACACCCCTAACTAGCATCATTGGTCCAAGTTCTTAGTTCATTTATCATGTGTTGTAATGGAGTATTATATATTAATACTACAACGATGAGTCTAAATTGGCTGGCTCATGAGTGCTTGGGATGAATATGCGATTTCTCTTAAAGTCAATTATGTTAAATTATGATGATTGCTTGGTTTTAAGAATTCTTATGATAGGATTGTGAATTCTAGTCAATACTTATCATAATTGTTAGATTCTAAGACTTTAGGGACTAATGTATTAGAACTTCAATTTGTATTATATTGGAAAATTATGATAAAAACATAGAGTCTAGGTTTAGACTTGCTCAAAGTATGTTTATTTGTAAAATTGGAATCAAGTGATTGTAGAATTTATTGGACTAAATTTGCAAGGCTCGATCAATCGAAAATTAGACTCGATCGATCGAACCACGTATAGATTTATTTTTCTGCAGAATTCCAATTCAACCCAAACTCTACTTAAACATATTGGGTTCAAGTAAAACACTTTTAGTATATAAAGGAAACCCTAAAATGTTTTTGTAAGTTTTTTTAGAGAGATTAGAGTGCAATTTTGTGCCTCTTTTGTTGATCTAGGGTTTTGTACCCAAAAGCTCTCTAAAATATTTGTTTTACTGTATGTTGAATATTTTGTGAGATCTAGAGGTGTTTAACTTTATACACACTTACGGTTATCAAGATTCATGTCAAGAGCTGGGTGATCGTTTCAGTTGCTGCTTAAAGAACTTAAAGAATATCACAAGTGGGAGAACTTGTGGCTGCAGAAGATTCAAGAAAGAAGTAGTCCGTGGACTCGGAGCTGTCACGTGGTAGTAGTAATAAGTTTCCTACTTGAGGTAGCAATAAGATGTTAGTAGTTTAAGTCACTATTGTGTAAACTTCAATTCTTTATAATAGATTTGTTTTACCTTGAAGATAGTTAGGTTAAATCCATGGTTTTAAAAACCGGTACGGTGAAAGAACCGAAAAAAAGACTGGTTACCGGTTTTCTGGTCGGAGCAAGGTCTGACCGATAGTCAAACCGATGACGTCATAAATAATTTAATTAATAATTTTTTAAATTATAAAAATAAATAATAATTTTTTATGCTAAAACTAATTAATAATTTATGAATACACATGTAAACTATAATGCTCTATAATTCATTAACTACTAATAATTGAAAGAATAATTGAATATAAAAGTTACCCGTGGAGTAGTGGACTGAATCTAATAATATATATATGAATGTTTATAAAATTTAATTTTTGGTAAAAGTCCATATAATAAGTTATGCATCTTTATAAATGATAATAGTAACTAGTTAGTTTATATTTAGCAAAAAAGTAACTAATTAGAGCATCTCCAATGGTGCAAAATACTATCTATAATAGAGAGTGAGAGCAAAAAAAAGGGCTCTAACAGTCTCTCTATACATCAAATTTTTTTTTTCTAATGAACAGTAGCTCATCAAGTCTGATGAGCTACTGTTCATTCTTCAAATCTTTTTTTCTATTATAATAATTAGGTGTTGAATAAAAAAATGTTAGAAGATGTGTAGTTGTTAAAAAAAAAAAAATAATGAATGAAGAAATAATATTTAAATGAGATAGAGAATGCGATAGAGAGTCTGTTGGAAAGTGTATTTAAAAAAGTTGGTAAATAAAGATAAAAGTTACTATTTATTCTCCAAACAATACAAAAATTTAGCTAATCTGTTGGAGATGCTCTTAGTTTATTCTAACTCAATGAACTTATAAGTTATATACATAATTATAAATAAATAAATAAAGGGTAAGAAAAGACCATGAGACAAGACAAGAAAACATTAAATAAGAAATGATAATGATGGTCACGTTGGGGGAGTAAAAAATGATTAAAAAAATTAGAAACTTGTGGATTTAGAAACCCCAAAACTCAAAAAGCCAGCCATTGCCGTTGAACTTTAAAAAAAGTCAGGCTAGTCAGTTATTGCCAATCATTTTTATGTTTACAATCCCACGCCTTCCAATATTTTATTAAAAGATTTTTTTTTTTCCCCTGTATCACGTCCTTCTAGCATCCATTTCAAGTTTAACAATCCGTTTGGTATATGTGTTTAAAAACTGAAAATTATTATTTTAAAATTTTAGTGAAAATACGTGTGGATAGAAAAATGTATGAAAATACGTGAAATATTATTTAAAAATTAAAAATGGTTGTTTAAAAACATAAACCAAACACCCCCTAACTCTTCACTTTTCATATCTCTAAAGTCTAACTACATTTTTTGATATAGATTTGTTAAGGAAGAATAAAATATTTTAATATTTTATGTTGTTTTCTTTTTTCTAGTTGAATTAAGATTTTAATTGTTTTTCTTTTCCTAGTTAAATTGTTTTTTCTTTCTCAATTAGAAGTAGGTTTATTATTTATTTTCCTAAAAGGAGTTAAAGAAATTCTATTCTTATAAATACTCTTTATAGAGGGGGTGATTATTGATGTTATGTGTTGATTAATAAAAGTTTGTTAGAGATGTTTTCTTTATTATTTTGCCTACTAGCCTAGTGTTCTTGTGGAACTTAGGTTTCGTGGAAGAGTTGTAGTAATTGTGTGTTACAAATTCTACTTCTACACACCTACGCTGCATTACTTTCTCTCCCAGGAAACCATACAATAAAAACCTAGGAAGAATTTAATCTAACTATCCTCAAGGTAAACCTGAATCTACTATGAAAGAATTAAAGTTTTACAATAGGACTTAAACCACTAACATCCTATTGCTACTCACCAATAGAAACTTACTGACACAATCACGTGCAAGCTCTGAGACCACGGATTCATTCTTTCTTGGATTCTCCAACAAGTACAAGTACACCCGTTTGTGTTTCTTTAAATTCTTTAGTGCAACAACTGAGTGATCATCAAGTTTTTGAATGAATCTCCTCTTGAGAATCCTAAGCTTGTGTAAAGGAAAGTTTCTCATAGATCTCACAAGAGATTCACACAAACCGCAATATGAGCAACATCTAAAACGTGGCTAGGGTTTTCCTTATATACCTGGGGTAAAAATATAAAATCCTAAATGTTTTAAATGAGATAGGGCTGAGTTGGAAATTTGTAGAAAAAACATTTTGCTCGAGATTCGATCGATTGAGCTTGTTCTTCGATCGATCGAGCCAAGCCGAATGTCACTAATACTTCTACAGCCACTCGATTCCAACTTTACATATAACGCACACACCTTGAGTAAGTCTAAACAAGACTAACACTTGTTTTGATCATGGTTTGCCAACATTACAATTAGAGTTCTAAATACATTAGTTCCTAAGTTTTTAGAACCTAACAATATGATTCATTTATTATTAGATTAATTAATGTGTGCAAAATTTCTTTGTTATAAAAAGCCTTTAAAAAAAAAATATATGAAAACTTGATAATATATGGATTTAATATATATAGTTAAAATATTATAAAAGTTAACCTATATAGTGAGAAAAGCATAGTGCCACCATATTTTCTTGTAATTTTTTTTATGAAGGAAAAAAAAGTTTCTAAAATTTGAATGTTAAAATAAATAAAATATACCCCATTTTGTTATTCACGTCCCCCCCCCCCCCTCCCCTAACCTTTTCCCATCTATTTTCTATAGGAAAAAGAAAAAAAAAGTTTTTTTTTTTTTAATAATTCCATTAAAATGATATTAAAACTTTTTTAAAATGTTCTATTAACAAAAATTCCAAGACACAAGTTAACATTATCTTTTTATATTTTTCTTTAAAGTGGTATTTTTTTTAAATGACCAATTTACAGTTGCTCTAAAAATGAAAACCTTTTATGATTCTACCTGTAGATCATAATAAATTTTTTCTCAAAAAAAAAAAAAAGATCATAATAAGGTTTTTGTAATTCCAACCTCAACTTTAATCATTCAAATCGGTGGGTTCCAGTTAGCTTAACTGGTAAAAATTTTTACGGTTAAATAAGAGATCTGAAATTCAGTCTCTGCCTATACCAAAAATTTATGGTAGTCTTGACTTGATGATAAAGAGCTATCATTAGAAGCGGATGCCATATATTGGATTAAAATGAATTGACCCCTTGTAAATTAATTAATTTACCCAAGTTAATTAATTAGATCAAATTACATGCAATAGCGTGGTAGCACAAACAAATCACCAAATTATCTAAATGTAATAGAAAATAAATTTGACACAGGTAATTTTTTTACAAATGGGGAAAACCACCGAAACAAAACGCCATTAGGTGATTTTAAGATCACAACTCCCAAGAATTCACTATTATCAATCACAAGCAGTTATAAGTATAAGGAATCTTACCAAATCCTTTGGCCTATCCCGAAATACCAACTTACAGTTAAACCCTTACTCCAATACCCAATTGGACTTGTATTGTAGCGGCAATCTTTCCGTTCAATGCACAAATTTCAGTACGTGACTAACCAATGATGCACGGATCCCAGTACGTGACTAACTCCATCAACTTGAAGATGTTTTTGGCTGCAAAGTTCTTTAGTTCAGTAATAATGAAGATCAGGAAGCTCCTTGGTCACAAAACCCTTGACGTAAAAACACAATAGCTTGTTCAGAGAGAATAATGAACTCTGTCACTTTTTGCATGCATGATAACCTTTAAAATAATCCTCATATATATCTAAGGCTGTGAGAAAAGAAACCCTATACAGATCTGGAATTTCTGGTTTTGTTAGTCTCGACAAAAACAGATTGTGTCGAGCTTCTGTCGAGTTTCAACATTAAATCTCGATAGAAATAATTCTATCGAGACTTCTGTCGAGCTTTAATGAACAACACTTCTTCACTTGTTTCTTGGTTAGATCTTCATGGTTTTAACACTTGACTTGAACAACATGTTTTTTGAAGTCTTAAACCCATCATAGATCTACCAAATTACAAGTAAAGTGCATTTTGTCAAAAAATTAACCAATTACATAAAATATGTTCCTAACACCATAGGTTGAAAATCTCTCTGAAAAAAAATCCAAAACAAGAAGGACCAACTTTCAATTATTAGTTATTATAGACAAAAGTGAGGAAAATAAAGTTACATACTAAACTTTAATTTTAGGTGATGTTTTGTCATCTATTTCCTCGAGGATTTGGATTCTCAGTGTCCATTTTATGGACATGATTTATTTAGGGGAATTTACACTTTACCACCCTAAACTATACCTCATGTTACATTTTGCATCTTAAGCTTTTCGAATGCACTTTTTGCATTCTAAACTATTATCATTGTTACACTTTGCACCCCGATGTTAAGTTTGCTGTTAACTTGAATGGAAAAATATGACACCATGTGAAAAGACCTAGTTGCCCCTCTTCTCAATGCCTTAAAAACAAAAGATAAGTTACACTTTACTATCCTAAATATACTCCTTATTACACTTTGCCACCCTAAACTTTGAATTTTCATTGAAGTTAATAGCAAACTTAACTGCGGGGTGTAAAGTGTAACATGAGTCATAGTTTAGGGTGCAAAATGTGCATTCGAAAAGTTTATGGTGCAAAGTGTAACATGAGGTATAGTTTAAGGTGATAAAGTGTAATTTTCTCGATTTATTTAAAATAGATTAATGTTCTAAAATTTGCCACCACAATTAAATCTAATAACTTATTTGCATATTCAACTGCGATTACCTTAACGTTATTTAAAAAGAGAAGAAGAAAAAGGTTGGTATCTTTAACTCAGGACAAAAGGTATGACTTGGATTCCAAATTGATAGCTAGATCCAACTTCAAGGCATAACCCACAAAGTTGGGGTAATTTGCATAGTGGCATGAGTTTGCCACACTATGTTGTTAGTTAGTAGGAATTGGAAAGAATTGAGGAGAATAACATCTCAAGCCTTTGAGGCTCGAGTTCATTGAAGAAATCAAGCCTCAAAGACTCGAGTTTTGATTGCTGACATGGAGATGTTTTTGCCACATGAAACTCGAATCTTTAATACTCAAGTTCAATAGAAGAAGAAGAAGAACGAAGATGACGATGAAGATGAAGAACCAGAAATGAACGAAGATGAAGAACTAGAAATGAAGGAAGAAGTACCAGATCTGAAGATCTCTCTAGAGAATGCAGATATGAAGAAGCAGAACAAGGGAAGAAGAAGAAGAAGAAGCACTGGCTGGAGGAGAGAAAAGAAAGAAGAGAAGAAGAATAGGTGTTGTGAAAGCAAATGGTGGAACTTGAGTCTTAAAAACTCGAGTTCCACGTGGATTTTTTTTCCACATGAGTTGCCATCACTTGCAACTCGAGTTTTAAAAACTCGAGTTCTATCTTGGAACTCAAGTTTTAGACACTTGAGATTCTAGTTTGTTGAATGGTTTTGCAAACTAGACAACTAACTAAAATATTATAAAAATGAAACTAAACGCAAAAAATAAAAATAAATAAATTCCACAAAGTTGTTCCTCGTTTTTCCTTTATTTTTTTATTTTTTATCCTCCTTTTTGTTATTTGATTTTTGATATTTTTGCTAGTAAAAAATGAATACACCCAATCATACACAATAATATTAACCCACTTACTCAAATTCACAAATACATTTTAGATTTTAGACCAAAACTTGTACAGCAAGTTTTATCATTAAAAACACCATGAACGGTGCCGAATTTCTATATGGTTTGCTTCAACAACTCCTTGAATATCGAGCTCACCCAGCTTCGTCGCTTGGTGTTGACAACGTCGAAGACAAGCTCACCCGTATCAATTCTCAGTTTTGGTATGAAGTCTGAAACGTGTTTGTAAATTTGGAGATTTAAGTGGGTTCTTATTGTGTGTGATAAAATGTATTCATTTTTTTTAAATGATGATGATGCACTTCTTTATTGGAGAGAGAGAGAGAGAGAGAGAGAGAGAGAGAGAGAGAGAGAGAGAGAGAGAGAGAGAGAGAGAGAGAGAGAGAGAGAGAGAGAGAGAGAGAGAGAGAGAGAGATTGCAAGTTTGCAACTTAGGAAGTAATGGTGCGATGCAAAGATTAAATTGAAGCAATATTGAAATATACCTATATAGTAGAATTGTAATATTCTGAACTAACTATATAGTTAAAATAAGGAAATTATATAACAATAATAATTTAAGTGGTGTAATTCCTTTATTATTAGATTAATGTGTGTAAAATTTCTTTTCTATAAAAAAAGCCTTTTAAAAAATTACGGAAACTTTATAATATATGAATTTAATATATGTAATAATATTATATAAAAGTTAACCCATATAGTGAGAAAAGCATAGTGCCACTATATTTTCTTGTAATGTTTTTAAAAAGGAAAATAAAGTTTCTAAAATTTAAACATTAAAATAAATAAAACAAACCCCCCATTTTGTTATTCACGTAATACCCCTCCCCCCCCCCCCCCCCCCCCCCCACAATAAAAAAAAAAAAAACCTTTTTCCATCTATTTTATTTGTTTCAATTCACCGCCACTCACTCACTTTTCCTCCATTTCTCCCAAAAACACACTACAACACGCCTAATAGAGAAATATATTTTGAATATAATTCAATTTTGTCATTTTGTATGCATTTTTCAACAAAACTTTTATTAAAAATGGGTCCTACTATACTATTTACATATTTAAAAATTATTTTACTATAATGTTTTCAATTTTTAGTTTTCAGTAAAATAAACAGTATCCAAACGGACCCTTAATAAACCCAGTACAAATCTTTTTTTTTTTTTGAGATGAAACCCAGTACGAATCAAGGGTCCGATCGAACATATGTACATATATAGTGAAGTTTGGTAACTAGCTAGTCATAATACTGCACAATTCACTGGGTGTGACTTCTGTCCAATGCCTCTAGTCCCCTAAACCCATTACGATAATGACACATGTTCGAACACGTGTCATGATCACAGTGGGTCTAATGTCACAGGACACTAGATAGAAGCCATACCATGATCCACTAGAATATGATATGTAATCATTTGACTATGGTATTAGATTAATTAGTTAATTAAGTGAAGTCTTCTACAGATTTACTTGTCCAACTTCAAGGAAAAAATTGGCAAATGCCCTTTTCGGGCAAAAAAAGCAGCATTTTACCCTATTTTCCAAACTAATTAGGGAAATACCTCTCTTTTGAAACTCAATTTTCTCAAAATTGAGTTAAAAAAAATTATGGAGCTCTATAATGGCATTTTAAAGAGCCTATAATGACGTTTTAAGGACTTATAGTAGCGTTTTGAAACTCAAGCTCCATGAACTTGAGTTACATGCAATTTTATTTTTATTTTTACTTATAACTCGAGTTCATGGAGCTCGAGTTTCAAAATGCCACTATAGATCCTTAAAACGTCATTATAGGCTTTTTAAAAACGCCACTATAGGGCTTAACTTGATTTTGAAAAAATTGAGTTTCAAAAGAGAAGCATTCCCTAATTAATTTGGAAAATGGGGCATAATGCTCCTTTTTTTGCCTGAAAAGAGCATTTGCCAATTTTGTCCCCAACTTCAATTGTTTTATTAATGGACTTTCTGGAAGGACATGTGGTGCCGTAAGTAAAGTATGGTCATGTGATGTAAATTATACGTGCCTATCATAATTTAAACCAACCAAATGTTTTACAGTAGTATATATAATGTTATAATCCCTTGATAAACATCTCAGAAGAAATAACTGTTTTTTTAGAGCCTCTCAACCCTCAAAATAAGTTTTTTTTTTTTTTTTTTTTTTTTTTTTTTACCAAAAAAAAAAATCGACAACCATGCACATATATTAATATATGTGCATGACTGTGGTATTTTAAAGAACCTCGTATTACAAAATCTAAATTATATATATACCAAAACACAATATAATATGACGGAGTCCAAATCTCTTTCAATGTGTAATATACAACCACACATATCAAAAGATCATATATTACAAAGTCCATAATGGTCTAAAATTTTAATACGTTAACCTGTAGACATCAAAATGAAATAACAAAAGTTCACATATCCTTGCACATCTCGAGGTAATACATGCCATAAAGAGGGGGGAAATGTCATAAATATTAAAAAAGAAAAGATAGTAACAAGGTTTGCATAAAAGTCCAGTATTTCTGTTCGGATTGAATCCATGTCACCTTTGATAACATGATCACCAGCAAAATAATATTGTATATATCATCCAAAACAGAAATAGAAACGAATGCATTGCTCATATACAATTCTAAGGCAATATACAATACAATTCTAAATGATCTTCATACATTATTATATAAAAAAATGAGCGTCTATTATCATTAAATAATCCACAAAAGTGTTCAAGCTGTAACTCATGATTTATGATCTTGATTTAGTTTTTAAATAGAGTAAGGATGATCCTATTACATCAAGGCCTCTACTGAACTGAAAAATATAAGCCCTAAGTTTGCCAATATCTAGAAAAACAGAAAAGTAGCTATTTGCAAGAAATCCTCCTTCATTTAAGGATGTAGCTATTGTGCTTGAAAAAAATATATGCCCTATTTTGTAACAATTTCTGGAAAATCTAACAATTTAATTAAAAAAAAAATCAAACAAAATTATTAAAAAAAAAAAAGGGAAAAGAAGAAGAAGAAGAAGAAATAGTAAAAAGCCTATTCCAAAATAAAAGCAATATTTGCTTACAGGTATTTGAGGTCAGCCATCTAATAAAAGCCTAGTATTATATATTTACTGATGTGACTAACATTCCCACTAGTATGATAGAAGCGGGAATTGAGATCAAGTGCAATAATAGCGATCAAGGGTTGAGATTGAAAGTTGAAAAAATAAATTTCAATCTCAGTCCTTAAATAAAAAAATAAATTAAAAAAAAGAGTAAAAAGTTAAAATTAAAAAGTAAACTAGTAAAAATGTTTGTGTAGAAGTGAATTGCACAGGTGATTGAACTGGATCCAAATCCTAGAAGCAGTTTGTCTAAATTAATATATTCAGAGCCTGGCATAGCTACCTGTTGACCTCGAAGCTCAAAACCGGTCCAATAGCGCTACCAATATCTTTTAGAACCCGATTATCATAGTATTCATTAGGCAGTTACCCATACAACCAGTGATGAAAATGAAATTGATTCCCAAGGTTTATGGCCCATTTGGTATGTGTGTTTAAATAACAGTTTTTAATTTTTTTTTGGAAAAACATGTGGGTGAAAAAGTATGTGAAAATATATATAATGTTGTTTAAAAAACTAAAAATATGTATTCAAACATGTGTACCAAACATGGCTTTAATAGTCATGAAATGCTCACCGGTGGCCCAAGTTAACACAATCCAACTTAGCCATTGGCTTCCACAGGTCATTGATTTTGATAGTAAAGGTCGTTAAAGCCAATAGTTCTACCAATATATTTTGATCTCATGGAAGGCTGAAGAAAGCACACTTGATACTCTCTTTGAATCCACAAGATGATAAAACTGGAATCCACCAGAGAAGAAATTGACAAAACGTCTGTATTTTTATTGATAATAATCTGATTTTGCCTTTGACAGATACAAAATATATAAATACTGAGAAAATAAAATCCTAAGATGATTAGAAAATGTCTGAAATCCTAATCCATACTAATTACGCGATTAGATAATAAAATACTGAAATTTACCAAAAATTGCAAAATTAAGTTTAATGCAGAATCATAAACTACTGACCTTAAGGGTCATCCCAAAACAAGCGAGACCTTATTCTAAATTTTGAATAAAAAGTTATTAAGGAAACAAAAATTACTATAAACGGCAAAAACACAGTTTTCGAAGCCTAAATGGAGGAATTTTCCATTTTTAGGGGGTACCTCATGAGTAAGCACGACTATTGCTCAGAAGACCATTTTGCTTCAACCTGTCAAATTTCATGCAATTCCAACTCTAAGGCCCATGATTTCTATTAGTGCATTTTTGTCTTGTGCGATGACTTTAGGTGCGCGTGAGAGTTCAGGAAGGCCATGGCGGTCTGTTCTACATCATACTTTCATTATCAAAGCCATGGATTATCGAGTCCAAACACAACTTTGTCTCTCTAGAAAGCTTTGGTAGCAGCCATTCCTCAATTCAGCCAAATTATCAACTTTTGAGTCAGACTCTTCCCCTTATTCCAAGTCCCCATTGAAATGGAAAGTCTGAGCATAAGCTCCTAGTATATCACCAATCAAACTCAGAGGAAACCTAGGCCAGACAAACGAGCAAGCAAGCCCCATTGCTCGATCTCTTTAACTTTCTCTACACTTTTGCGACCTAGCTCATCTTCTTCTTTCACTCAAGCTTTGAGGGTTTTCCACTTAATTAAGATTTGGTGTTCCTATGTAGTTGTGCTTTTATTAGTGCTTGCTGAAATTTATTTCTGTATTTACTCCTATTGTTTGGAAGTCATTTAATTTAATCACACATTGACATAGAGGAGATCGATTTATTATTATTTCCCCAAAAGGCCATGGAACGTAGGATGCAAGAGCGTTTGTGATCCAAAAAATTGTATGGGACAGTCAATCAGGAGAGGTTACTTCTCATGGCATGCATGCATGCAACAATTAAGGAGGTTAGCACATTTCTAACAATAAGACAAAGCATGTTTGCAAGAAAGCACATGATTTGCAGAGGCAACACAAAGGTTTATTGATCTAGTTCCGAAATAACCATTTTTTCGAGATCGTACCATAAAACATATTAACCACATTTGAACTTATATAAACTTCGAAGTAGATGAAGATAGATATCAACTTCCAGAATATATCACCAAAACTAATTATAACTCAATTTAATCCAAACTAATTTATTTCAATTAAGCTAACAAATTACTCATAGACTTCCCCATTATTAATCAAAAGAATAAGTAACAATTTACCCTTCCAAAGCAGAAAGGAATGAAGTCCTTTGACAATATTTTTTTCGGTCATGCCTTTGACAAGAAATGAAAAAAACGAAAGCTACATGATTATTTTTATTAAAAAAAATTAAAAGAACAAAAAGAAAAAGAAAAAAGAATCAACAATCGTTTGTCTAGGCACGAATTTGAAGATTATTCTCTCCCCTTTGAAAACAATATCATTGTATCAGCATGCTGAAGGAAAATTGTGATATGGATTGCTGAATGCTT
Organism: Quercus wislizeni; assembly: GCA_023055345.1. Classification (NCBI taxonomy): domain Eukaryota; kingdom Viridiplantae; phylum Streptophyta; class Magnoliopsida; order Fagales; family Fagaceae; genus Quercus; species Quercus wislizeni. The sequence continues at coordinate 4,967,201 of JALGQJ010000022.1, forward strand.
CAACATTTCCAGGACGAGAGAATACAACCTATGTCAAGGTCACATGCCAAATATATGTGAGTCGAAACGCAAACATAATCCATAGAAGGAAATTTCAAGATAGATGGGAGCAAGTCAAAAGAAATGTACATATATGGTGAAAGACAACAGTTTTGAATAGTTATTAAACTTGACCTAGCCTAGCCAGTTAGACCAATAAGCTAGTGAATTGGTACCTAAGTCGGTCTGGTAGTTAAATTCGACCACTTATGCAATTGACTCGGTAAAATATAGTAAAACCTTTTTTTTTTCGCAACCCATGCAAGCTCGAACTAGTTGTTGTGACCCATTTGATTTTGTAATTTTGAATAAAATTACCTTTGTGGATTCATTGCAATAATGTTTTCTGAATTTGGAGCGTAATAAAAACATGAGATTGATTCTTGACTCTTCAATAAATATGGAGCTTTAAGTTTTGGCTCAAATTGTAATCCATGAGATTAGAGCAACAAGTGAGATATGTAATATGCATAGAATGTGACTTTGGAGTTTAAGATAGACTTTTATTCCTAGAATTTTAAGAAATATAATGTAATAAGATTTTATTTAATAAAGACTTAGCTACAATTTTTTGACATCTTTTTACTTTACATTTCCTAGTGTGTTGTTATTTGTGAAACCTAGAGTTTGTATTATATAGGTAGGCTTATTTATTAGGAAAAAAAAATTAGTAATTTAGGTATGTATTTTTCTATTTTACATATTTATTTTATGATTTCTCAACAAAAAAAAAAAAAAATTCACATGTGGTTTAATAGGTGACCAACTGATTGAACCAGTGACCCGGCACTTATACCTAGTTAATGTCTAGTCCGGGTTTAATAATTATGGTTTTGAGAGAATATAATAATCAATAGCAAACCTTCTATAAAATATTTAAATTTCAAGATTTTAAAAAAATTTAAATTATATATAAATTTTATTCTGAAATTTTAAATAGTAAAAGTATTATAATGTCACTACGCACCCTTGGTGAGATGGTTATTTCATGAGTATAAGTGTTTGTAGGGTGTGGGGCGTAAGGGTCGGGATTCAAGTCTCCAAAAGAGATCTTCACACACATATACACTTAGATTAAATTAGAGTAAAATTTCTATCTTATATTAAAAAAAAGAAAGTATTATAACTTTTTTTTTTTAAGGGAAAAAAGTATAATAACATTAAGGAAGAGTTGCACCAACATTTTCCCCCCACGAAGATCCGGTTTCTAGGTGAAGAACTACTACAACGCTTTGAAGGGGGTGGCGGCAGCCACGGCAGAGACGTTCTTTGTAGTAAAGTATATGTAATTATAGATAAATATGAGTATTATCAAATCCAGTATCATAGCTTTGCCTAGGTATAAAAGCCTTGCCATTGTCAAAAATAATTTCAACCTGAAAGCATGATCAATAGCTTTAGAGTTTAAATTAGCTGGCATAGGTTTGTAACTTTGTTTACCCTTTGCTATACCTCTTTGTCTTTGATATGCGATATTACCTCTGGATTGGAGGCCATTCCCATTTGGGATGGACAAGAGCTTGGGTTACACAAGTCTAGCACCAGATGAGAATTCACTAATCTCTACCATGTTTAATTGGGCTAAATTAAGGTTGTGTTTGGAGTGAAGATACCTGTTCCTTAAAAATATGATGTCAAGAATTCAAGATTTCCATAATTGTTAGCTTATTTCTCTACTTGTAAACGATGTCATTTATGGTTTACCCTTTTTCTGCATATCTCCATGACCTGAAAGCAACACTCTGATTTTCTATTTGGTATTATGCTCATGACGTAATAAGTTGTTTATTTATATTCATTGCACAAAATGATTTCATCCCTTGTCGGATACAAAATGACTGTGATTCTCTTAGCCTAATTTTCCACGAGTCAATTCATAAGAGATTAATCCAAATCTCTTGAAATATTTATCAAGAGTTATGGCCAAATAGAAATTATTCACTAAGTCAAGGAACATACCTGATAATTTCCTAGTGTACGCGACTCAAAACCAGCTGCAGAATAATCAAAGTAATATTCCCACGTCCGGATGAATTTTTCATTAAAACCAAGAGCAAGGATTTTTCTGAAAGTACAAAATTAATGCCACAACATCAAAATATTAAACTTTGATACCATCTTTAGCTCGTAATAAGTTTTACATTGTAAAATAATCATAGATATGCAGTTTAATAACATAGAGAAGAAAACCAAAAATATAAACATGCAAAACTTTGCTAATGTAAAATAGAAATTCCATTGACAAAGTTATGGTATTCATGTAGAAAGATTTGTGCATGTCCTACTTTTGAATTCTGATCAACACTAGAGAAAATAACCGTCCAAATACATGTTTACAAAAACTTGACCTCTAGGGTCTAATATCGATTGCAAGTGTCAAGCGCATGCACTCATATAAATCCTGGAGGCATATATGTAAACAATTTTTAGCATTTCCTTATGGAGAAATATAATAACTTGGAAATGGTTTGCGGGACCTCTTCATCAATAAATGCATATTTTTCATGCATAGCATTGCATATTTGATTTCCCTTGGATCTAATATAAATAAAGTCCTGGTATTTACCAAACATGTGAATTGTTATGCTAGACCTGGGAACCTTTTAATGCTTTTTAAGTTTGTGTTTGGATAATACATATCTAGTTTCTGTAAGGTTCACTAGGTAAAGAGGCCCCTCATTCAGCCAAACTATACCTGAGTGAGACGAGTTTTGCATGAGTATTAGACCTCAAATACACAAAAAATCAGCTTTTATGAGTCATGTTTAGAACAAACTTCTTTGAGAAAAATTTTCCAATGGATTACTTCATTTACCTCTGCTTTTCCAAAAAATTTCTTCTCCAATATCTGAGTGTTTGATAGTAATGAATGCCTATGTTCTCCAGGTGCTCCACACTGCACTTACCAAATTTCTATTAATATCATAGAGAATCAATACGAAACAAAATACACTGAAATGTAAACCTATACCAGAGTCTGGATGAAGCAGCCATGGCTGACGTTATCCTACTTAATGAAGGTAGGCATCCACCAGGAAAGATATATTCCTTTATAAAATCTGAGCTTTGCCTGTACTCATCATAACGTTCATCTGGTATCGATATGAACTAAGAAAAGATCAACCACTATTACACATCAGCAATATGTTATAAGGTCAAACACATTAGAGATAAAGATCAAATGTTGAAGATGTCAACATTTGGGTGCTAAAATCAAACTGAAAATGAGACAGGACACCAGTTTTGTATTTGTCCCTATCATTACCTGCAGAACGAGAAGGCCATCTTCTGCCAAAACTGATTCACAGCACCTAAAAAACTCTTCCATAAATTCATGGCCAACAGCTTCTATCATCTCACTGAAAAATGCAAACAAAGATCTTGTATTTTTTTTGGGAATATTATGGTCAGATATAATTCAGTGGAAAAGGACCTTACCAGGATATGATTCTGTCATATTTATAGGTTTTAGGCAACTGGCGGTAGTCGCAAAGTAGAAATTTAATTCGGTCCTGGTAATAGATTACATAAAAATAAATTAAAGCCAGAAAGTAGGAAATATAATGCTGTAGGAACCAGAACCACACATTCTACAGAAGACATTTTAAGGGTTAGTAAAACCAAGGTAGAGGAATAAAAACAGCATGACAGATGGATTGTGCATGATGCACTTGAGTTTCCAATATTTTCCAAATATATTCATTACCCATTATGTATGCGTTTACATGCAAATGGTTCAGTCATCAAGTTAATACCTGAAGGCCAGCTTCTTTCACTTTACTTTCTGCAAATTTCAGTTGCTCCTCAGAGAGAGTGATGCCAGTGTATTTGCATCCAGTTTGTTTGACAACTTCAATAGCTAAGGTTCCCCAACCACACCCAATCTCAAGAACTTCATGCTTCTTATCAATTCTTGCCTAAATTAATTGAACTTGAGAGTAAATTGGACTAACTTACAACAACAACAACAACAACAACAACGACGACAACAATAAGATTTAAATTTGGTGATTCCCATTGAAAAGACCAACTATGACCCATCCAAAAGAGGGGGGGGGGGGGGGGGGAATTTTGAATACTTACTTTTTCAATTAGAAGAGAGATTTTCCTTAGCTGTGCATCCTTTAAGTCTTCATCTTCACTCTATGAAATGTTTTAACACATTAATCAATATAAGATAAAGCTACAGCATACATGGAAGAATATTCTGCATTGTTTAATCATAAATCATCAAAAGGTTTTGATCTTGACCTTGAAGACAGCACAGGAGTATGTCATTGTTTCGTCCAAGAATAGAGCAAAGAGTTCATTACTCTAGAAACACAAGAAAGAGGAATTGTAAATTTTCAATTCTATTACTGTAATTAAAAGTCTGGAACAGATAAAAAACTTGCAGTCTCAAAGAAAACATAACTTGCCAACACAATCAGTTTTAAAAATTGATGGGAATATTTTAAGGGAAATTGAAGAAAATAGAATATCTTTCACAATAGATCCAATGAAATACTATTTGTTAGAGAGGAAACCCCAATCAACATCTTTCTATGAACTTCATTTTATGAAAATTATAACATATACATAAAATCCTAAAAACCATATCTACTTAGTACTGTGCAAGAAAAGCTTGAGAAGAAAAGGCAAAATACTACTGATGTTATGTTACTCTAAAACCATTTAATGATGAAAGATTATCTCCAGCAAAAAATTGAATGATCAACCGAAAATAGTTGGCTAAAACCATTTAATGACGAAAAGGAACAAATAGTTGGCTGGAATATGAGTAGTCATTGTGGCTGAACAAATTCACATAATTCCTCAGTCACTCCAGTTATGTACTTTCCTTAAAAATTTCAAATATATTTTTTGAATCCTCCCTTAAATACTTCAACATAAAATGTATATATCTAGCAGATCCAACCCCACCTCCAAAATACATTTTCATCCATACTTGCATGAAAAAAATACTCCATATTGTGTGTGCATATATAAAATGTTTACATATTTTAAAAAAATTTGTAAACCAACTCATGTTCAGGTTATCTTATACCAGGTCATAATGAAGAGAGATGTTCCTGCGAGCCTGTGTAAGAGTATTTTGCCTCAGAACATGCTGAAGAAAATATTTTGCTGATGCTATACTAGCTGTATATAAAGGTGGAGTCCACCAGCCCCTGAAGCAAACAAATGAGAATGCTCAACGTGATGCAATTGAGGACATAAGTGCTACAAATATCACAAATAAAATCCATGATTCCAGCTAGAATGCCCGTCACAATATACCTTTTGCTACTCAATTTTGAGATGGAGGAATTTACATCTCTGCTGGCAATAAGAATCTGCAAAATAAATAAGCATGGAGAATTCCAAGGGATTCAATGCCAGAAAAATAACTTTGTTTGAGACTTAGACCATTTTTAGCTTCTGAGGTTTGGAATCAGACTCAAATAAATTTATCTTACCTTAAAAAGATTTAAAAGACCTTCCTTTTCGTCAACAAAAGAAAAATCTCCATTGATATATGCATCTGCAAGGCCTAAATCAGCCTGTGTCATTACCTGATAAAAGCAATATAGGGCTTCTCAGTGATGGTGAGAAATTTCAGCAATATAGAAAAAGTATTCTAAATTTTTGAATGCCAATATAACGAGTCACCAATTCCTTTAAATTATGAAACTTTTCTTCTACTTTCCACATATGGCATTTCATCCTTATCAGAAATACTGATATAAATTTAGAGTGCCTACCTTCCAGTAAAACTGGGGACTATGAACTCTCAACACAGTTTTCAGAGAACATTTTTTCATGCTTCCTTCAAAGGTAAATAGTGTGCCCCCTTCCTCCAATAGACTGTGATACCACAAGACACTATGTATCAATTTTCTCCATGAAAGGTAAATTTTATTTTTCTTAAAATAACAAAGCAGTATATTGCGGAGATAGATAATTTTTCAGATCAGAAGACAGAAAGTCAAAAAATGAACTGAGTTATACAATACAGAAGAGTTAAAAATAAATTTTTTTTCAAGTGCAATGTAGATCAATAACTTCTATGATGTAAATTGAACCCTTAAAATTTATCAAGAAGAAAAGAATACATAGTTCACGTTACAAGCAAAGCAGGCCTTTCAAAAGAGTGACTATAGTACCCTTCCTACACCTGTTTTGCTACAAATTTTGTCAAAATTTGAAATAATGTATAAAATAAAGAAAAGATGAGAATGGAAGAATGGAGTAGATTTAACGGGTTGAGTCACTTGAAAATAGGACCCAAAACAAAAGGAATTACATAATAAAAGTTTATGGAAATGTTGATTAAATAAAAATCATTACCAATAGGAAAATCAAGCAAGTGAAGAGATTCAAGGAAGGCCCAATCAACCAATCCTTCACTATAAAGCTAGTTACTATAAGAAAGAATCCAGTAGATAAATTACCAATATGCAATAAAGCAATAGTAATATTCCCTACTAAAAATTGGGAAGAAAGAAAAGAGGTAGAAAATAAAAGTTGATTAACAAGTTGATCATATTAGAATCACCAATAAGAGAAAAATCATGTGAGTGAAAAGATACAAGCTAGGCAATCTTAGTCACCAAACCACTTAAATCTCTCCCATTATTCTGCTCTCACCTCCACTTTATTTTCCATAATGTTTCAAATTTTGACATGGTACAAGATCAAGTTGGTTGGGCCTAGCTTGAATTTCTTCGCTCACATGATTTTCCTCTTGTTAGTGGTTTCAAATATAGTCATCTTGTGAATCAACTAATTTTACCGAAGATTACCCATTATTTTTTATTGTAGTAGTAGTAAACCAAAGTCTCATTATCACCAAACGCCCAGCATGACACACACGATTAGGTTAACCTTACTTCAACCAAAAGGCCAAGCATTCCAAATTAACCATTAACACCTTCTCTTACCCTTTCTCCCAGATGTTTCAGTCAAAACAAACATTTCACATGAAACTTTTTTCCAAATTTCTATTTATAAACATCATAACTGTTCTTGCACTATGATAAACTTCGGTATCCTCTTAGTCTAGAACCCATATGACAAAGAGATGACAGAGGGTACATACTATTTAACATTGAATTTGTAAATTTATATGGTTAGAAGAATGTCTATATTTCACTCAAGGAGAAAACAACTGGCAGAATAATTAAACTCACATTAAACATCCAGTAGAGATATAGTGTCGAAGGAATCTAGTAACACAAAGGCGTGCCCCAGTTTCTATCAGAGAAGGTACCATGTGTTTTGGGTTGCTCAAAAGAGCACAACTTTTTCCTAGCATGCTATGTGCAGCAGCCATGCCAGCCTGCCAAATAGACTACCTCGTAAGATGCACTCCAACTATACAATTCTTGAAAGGAAAATAGTGAACATAGTAAATCCATAGGCTTGGGAACAATTCTTCCAAAGAACAATCTTTTAGAGCCTTACTACAGCATATATCTTTACTAATAAGAATTATTACGCACTAGTCACTACCTTTAATCCATCCTCGTGGAAGCCATAACCTGAGAAAAAGTAGCACACATGCTCAGATGACCAGTAAATTTCTATAACATAGGAAAACATTGACTCTGAACATTATGAATTAGGATCCTCTAGAGTTCTTAGGGTAATTCTGCCGTAGAGTTTCTAAAATCCTATCCATTTATTTTGAGATAACTGTATTGAATTTTGCCACATCATCAACAATTTAAATAGATGCCAAAATGATCATAGTCAATGTTTTTTCAAATTTTGATTATGTGATAAAATTTAACCCACTCATTTCAAAATGAATGGATGGAATTTTAGGAACTCCATGAATTAATGAGATTTTAGGAAATTGATGGTTGAGTTACACTGAGAACTCAAGAGGATCTTAATCCTAAAATATGATATGAAAGTCCTTTTTCTATATGCCTGAAAACTTACCCTGGTATGCCCCACAAAACCAAATTCCTCTCTTCCCTTGGATTTTATCAAACTCAAGTGAAGCTTTTGATGCTGCAATGGATGGGACCGGATGACCAGTTGACCACTTAAGCAAGGTATTTTTAGGTGTATGATCTGGGTTTAGAGTCACTAGAAAAGGAGGACTCGTTTCATCAATATTCTGCATGCACAATTATTCCAGGGTATGATTAGAGAAAATTTCAATAAGTGAAATGTTAATCATATACAGCTACAATTATGGTTGTCTTCTTATTTCCAGCCTCCCATTTGTTTCTTGGTATGTCTATGAAGAGGCTTTATATGTTCAAGGTAATATTATTCTCTCCAGATGATACAGTATTCTCACACCAATTTCTGTCAAATAGAATGTATCTCTTGTTGTTGAGGGTTGTTAATGATTCATTCTCAACAATTGTAAGCTCTAGGTCATTTAAAAATATAGTAAAAGTGCTTTTAAAGAAGTTATATCTATTCTGTACTCCATTATTGGGGAGAATTTCAAACATCCTTAACCCATTAGTAAGGCCCACAGCGAAATAAGTAGCCGCTCAATGTTTTTCTAATGTGCTCACCCACAAGTGAGGGTGGATATACAACAAAAGTAGGATCAACATGCACAAATTCTACCATTCAAATGTTGCTGAACACTAATATAAATTTTACTTTTCACAAATGGAACCTTTTACTAACCTGAAGCACATTGAGCCAGTATGTTAAACATACTTTACTTTCTGTACTCCCAAGAAAATTCCAAGCACTCCACGCTGCTGGGTTTTTGGGCATTAAAGTTTTGTCACGGTGAAGGAAAATATCACTGCCAATAGAGAGTTAAAAAATGACTATCAATTTTAAGCGTGTTCACCATAGCAGAGCTCAGTACCATCAATTTTACCAAAACGTAATGGAATTACACATAAACGAGTACACTAACAGAAAGTAACTATCTCCTATATCCATTGACATTATAGTTCTTATATGGTAGCAGTTAACAAGTACACTATGAAATTCTTCTGTAATTTTTTTTTCCTAAATCAGAATATGTTATTAACTCTATGAGGACATCTTATTATAGGAAGAGAGAAATACCCCATATGATAAGCATTAAATCTACATTACTATCTTATCCCCAAAAAAAAAACAATCTACATTACTAACTACTTCTTGTCCTCCTTACACCCCCTGCTTGAAATCGTCAACGCACACACAAGGGAGAGAGAGGGGCAGATCACGTGGAAGGAAAAAAATCTGCATACAGATCCTCCATTCTCAAAAATTAGTTCTTAAGTACAAATAAGAAGTCTATACTGCAACCCCAAAAAAAAAAAAAAAAAAAAAAAAGTTTTTATGAATTTTAGCAAGATAAATGTTTTTTTTTTTTTTTTTTTTTTTTTTTTTTTTTTTGAGGTGTACCCCATGTGTATAGATTTTGGAGAGGAGAGAATGCACCTGTAAACATATTGAAAAGCACCAAGTATTCTCCTCTCATTAAAAGTTGCTTGGTCTCCTAATAATTTCACAGCATCAGGGGCATGGACTGCCAATATACAGCCATTGTACATTTCTTTGGAATCATCTCCACAGAACACAATGCAACCTGTGAAATCTCCTCTAATATTCAGTGATAGAATTGGACCGTGATTCCAATAGAGATGATGTCTAATTGATCAAAACAAATGTTTAAACTTTACGAGGTATGCATAAACAATTTTTTTGGAATGTGCTTCCATTAGGACGTCCAAAATTTATTCCATGTTTGGATGTGGTTACATGCTTTACTGATTAAATTGTATGTCATTTTCTTTGTTTGTTTGTTTGTTTTTGTTTTTGTTTTTTTTTTTTGTCAACGCAAGTGCCCAAAGCTTTTCAAGCACGTAACTATTCCCTGGGTGTCTGTAGTTCACCCAGTTGTACATTATTTGACGCAATGTTTTAAGTTTCATTCACTCTTCCATGTGTTGTTTTACAACCAACTGAATTGAATATAGTTAAGGATATCCTAGCAATTCAAATATGAGTATATGAATTTGTTATCACTTATCGGTAAAATGTATACTCCATGATCACTTGAAGTACAAGTGTAACAAAAGGGAGGGACAAAGGGACTAGAAATATAAAAAAACTACTCACCCTCATCATTTGTTGCAACTGAATTTACCTCAGAACGAGTTCTAATTTGACAACCTTTACTCTCCAGCACTTCTCTGACCTGATTTTTCAAACAAAATATCAATTTCACACAACATTTTCTCAACATGTGACACACTAAGCAATTTCTTTTTTTTTTTTTCTTTTTTTTTTTTTTTTTTTTTTTTTTTTTTTTGCCTGAGAACAAAATAAAAACCTTCTTCACATAACAATGTGAACGCCATCTGACAGTATGCCACTGTGGACGGCCAAAGAGCTGCAGATAGCACCAAACAAAGATATAAAATCAAAATTATAACGAGGACTCCAGTAGTACAAAAATTGGCAACATATGCAGAAAACAACCCTACCACCATTTTATAAAATAAACACAGACAAAACATATACTGCTAGTTTATACCTGAAGTAGATGATGATTTCGGCAAAATGAAAGAACGGAGAAAGCTGAAAAGCTCAAGACCCCGTCTGAAGGGCAGGACCAAATTGAACCACATATTGGAACCTATAAAAATATAGCATTTTTAGAGTAAAAAAAAAAAAAAAAAAATCATGGTCTGGGGGATTAACAGAGAAAGATCAAGGATGTAATAGAAAAAATTGGTTTAGTGGCCTTACAAGATAAGCTTTCTGAAATAATTCAGAGTAACCCCGTGACTTGATAAACTGTCCCAAGGTTTCATTGCGATCAATGTCTGGGTTGTTCTCAAGTAGCTCAAGATAACTGCAATAAATATACAAACAGCTTGACCCCTATCTTCATTCCTTCTCACATACAATTCTTGAAAGTGATGTCCTATAGTATTGTTTTTCACTTAAAAAATTAAGAGAAAAAAGTCATATCTAAAGTTGGAAATAGAATGCCTTGCCTTAGGACGTCATCCTTGAACTTCAAAATTTCTCTAAGCATTTGCCAAAAGTATGGATTCAAAACATTCTTCTTCTGGGCAAATAAACTTGACAAACCATTTCGGCTACCCCATTCACATCCATGGCCTTTGTCTAAGCTCACTGAGAATGTCATATCTGATGTCTCCATATCAACTCCAAGACTCTCAAAGAACTCCATCATATTTGGATATGTTACCTGTCCAATTTGCCAATCCTCAAACAACAGACCAAACCAATATAACTGCAAATTTTCTCGTCTTTTTGACCCAGACAGAAAAACAAAAAGACGAACAGCCTTTGTGCAAAATGGTACTAATCAAGATCATTTTCATTTGCTTTGAAATTAAGAGAAATTATTTAGAACATTCAATGTATTAAACCATCCTCTCAAGAAGTAACGGTAGGTCCTAATACTTAAGGAACACATTTATACGAGAGGGAGGTATAGTGCATGGATGTAGAGAACAATTTCACACTATAAGAGGTAGGGATGCCAACCAGGTTGGAGGGAGCGAGGTAGAGGTATTTTTCCATTCCTAATGAGGTGGTTTTTTGACATTTTTGACTTAAAGATCAAAGAGAAACTGGGAGCAGTGATCATGAGAGTGCTAACAGAGAGAAAAATACCCATACTATGTTATCACTATCATCACAAAAGTTAAGGTGATATGTCATGATTCACACGTAATAATAAAAGTGGTGTTAATAGCAGGTTCAGAACTTTTAATAAATGTTGTTGATACAATGACAATTTGCCACCATAGTAAGCAGTGAAAATTTTCTATAATCCCAAAAGAAAATAATTGCTTTTACGTAAAGTATTATTAACAACAAAACACATCTAGAACATAAACTTAAGTTGAGATATTTAAAAATACCTATCAAATATCACAGACGTGTTTTTCCGCAGAAAGGCAGAAACTATAACTACTTATTACAATATTATTTAAAAAAAATGATATTTTAAATATTATTCTAAAGTACCACGCAGCATGGCAACGTATGATAAATATCCACTCCTTAGTCCTAAACACTTAATAGGACCACTGATTCTAATATTGTACATTACTAGCTACTGATTTATTATTCTGGTCCATTAGATCTTTCTATTTAAAACCCTCCACCACTGATTTATGAAAAACTGGATTTTCATTGCAAAGTAGTGCCTTTATTTCTTCTTTTTCTTCTTCGTTTTATTTTTTTCTTTTTTTTTAACCGCTAAATAATGATGCCTTTCAGTTTCAAGAAAGAAACGTGAGAGATACTACTACAGAAGAGCATTTATGTAATTATATTTGACCCGTTATTAGATTGGTGAAAATTAAATCTATACTCTAAAATTGTGTCTTTTCTTTTGAAAAATAAATATAGAGAGAATATCACATAAAAACTAAAAATTAAAAAAAATTAAAAAAATTGAGAGAACCATATTTTCTATTTTCATAAATTTAAAGGAACTCATATTAATTTTGATGTCCATTCTATGCAACATCATGTTAAATTCGTGACCAAATAAATTGTGCCTTCTCATTTTTTTGGAGAAGCGTGTCTTTTCTTTTGAATAGAGAGAATCTTTACTTTCTATTTGTTATCAAAATGGGAAGGTACCATTTCTGAATGAAGATTTACTTTTTCAATAATTAGGGCCAAGAGGCAAGGCCACTTAGGTCATGCCCCAATAAAAAATAAGGCCCAAAATGTTTTTTTGATGCGATAAGGCCCAAAATTTGTAAATTAATAGTTAGTTTTTAAAATTATTTGAGTGTACCAAATATTAACGATTAATTTCTCGTAATGACTTGAATTTTTAGTTTTTTATGTCTCCTTGCCACACAAAATATTTTCAATATTGGTGATCTTCTCTCTCTCTCTCTCCAAATTTTGGTGAATTGAGTTTGATAGGTGATTATGTTGTTAAATGAAGTTGTAGTGCATTTGACAGAGTAAATTATGTTATTTTCTTCCAAAAAAAAATTTATATTAAAATTGTATGCTATAGATAGTATTTCTTTTATGTGTTAATTTTTTTAATTAAAAATATATACAAGAAATATCACCTAAATATGAAAAAAAATTTAAAAAAATAATGAGATAAGAATTTAAAAAATTGATTGAATCTCACCTAAGATCTTTTGATAAATTTGTTATTAGGTATACAACATAAGCATATATGAAAACTCACAAATTAACAAGAATTTTTAAAAAAATTTAAAAGTTGGAATATAATAAAATAATATAATGGGAAAATAGTTTTTCAACTAAAATTGATAAAATTTTAATTAAAATCGATTATTTCACAAGCAAATTAAGTTGATTAGTCATATTTTCAATTGAAATATAGAAGTTACAAAAAACAAACATAATTAGTCATTTTTAATATCAAGAAGCAATAAATTGAATTATATATATATATATATATATATATATATATATATATAATATTTAAATAAAAATGTCTCACTTAAACTTGTTGTCTTCAGTCTCAAACTGTTTCAGGCCTGCCATTTCAAGAATTTAAAGTATATATTACCACGACTACACTAAGGAACAATCCACGTTTCCATCTTTATTTCAAAAACAAATAGAAAAGATCTTAATACATGGCTACATTATACTGTACAATAAAGTTCCTTCCTAAGTAGGCTGTGAAGACTTAACTTTATACCATCAAAAAAAGTACCTTCCTAAGTTTATTTTCTAGGTGATATGTATATATGTGTACATTTTTTTGAAGCTAAATTTGTTGGAAAGATACTCCTAGCTACCTGCTACCAAAATTATTTCTTTAAGACTTTTATTTTGAAGGAAAATGAGTAAAGTTCACCCTCAAAAAAAAAAAAAAAAAAAAAAAAAAAAAAGGTAATGACAGAGTATATCCGATTGTCCCGAGAAGACATCCACTAAACTCAATGCAGAAAAAAAAGTATGCAGTGGCGAAAGGCGATCCAAGAGAACAGAGCTCTTCATTTGGCAGGCCTAAACGTTATCTACCACTCCTTGTCTTTTCCAGAACTTCACTCATATTCTTTAGCATATGTTTTAAGGTTACATAACTATTCAATGTTGATAAAAATTTTAATATAATAATAATAATAATAACAAGCCTCGTGACTACGCACGTGAGCATGTGCTCAGAGGCTTTTCTATTTTTTGGGTAAAGATTAATAATTTATATTTATTATAATTTGAGATTTTTACTTTTTCCAATAAAAAAAAGAAAAGAAAAAGAAAAAGACTTAGGGTGACTTTTGTAGATTGGAGGAGTTTTAAAACTAATAAAAGAGTGATCCTATTTTGTAGAGAGTTAGAAAGTGGAAGTAGAAATTTAAATTGGGAGTTTATTAAAAATAAGAACGCATTTCAACATAGAAGTAGGAATTTATTATTTTTGTCAATTTACTATTTTAACCCCATTTTAAATTTTTAGGTAGGGGTATTTTTTATAGTAAAAAAAGTAATAACTAACTTTCTTTTGCCAATTTACTATTTTAACCATATTTTTAAGTTGTTGGTTAATTAATTTAGGGGTATTTTTGACAACAAAAAAAGCAATAACTAACTTTCTAAATCCTTTTAATATATACAGATAAATAAAAGTTAGTACCTAACAAGGACTTGTAATGATTAATTTGCACAAATGTGGGAATGAGGATGGTATTTGTTATTATATTAAATTTAAAATGAAAAATGTTCACTAAAGAAGTTAGATGAATTGAAATGATTAAATGAACATTTTTTTTTTGTTAGCAATGAATTATAGAATGGACATTGATACAACTTGCTAATTCAAAAACAAGGTCAAACGCAAAAACACTAGAAACATTAATTGCTATATACTCCATCCATCCCACTTTATTTGTCCTATTTGAAAAGTCAAACTTTTTAAGGAAACATCATTTATTGTCTTGTCTACATTTTAAAAATGTATAAGTTCCAAAACTACCCTTAAAAAAATTTATCAAAAAATTGAATTAGTAAATTAATAGGGGTATAATAGGAACATTAGTAAATTAATGACTTTTATTATATTAAAACGAAAAATGTTCACTAAAGAAGTTAGATGAATTGAAATGATTAAATGAACATTTTTTTTTTTTAGCAATGAATTATAGAATGAACATTGATACAACTTGCTAATTCAAAAACAAGGTCAAACGCAAAAACACTGGAAACATTAATTGCTATATACTCCCTCCATCCCAATTTTTTGTCATATTTGAAAAGTCAAACTTTTTAAGGGAATATCATTCATTGCCTTATCTACTTTTTAAAAATGTATAAGTTTCCAAAACTACCCTTAAAAAAATTTATTAAAAAATTGAATTAATAAATTAATAGTGGTATAATAGGAACATTAGTAAATTAATGACTGTTATTATATTAAAATGAAAAATGTTCACTAAAGAAGTTAGATGAATTGAAATGATTAAATGAACTTTTTTTTTCAGCAATGAATTATAGAATGGACATTGATACAACTTGCTAATTCAAAAACAAGGTCAAACGCAAAAACACTGGAAACATTAATCGCTATATACTCCCTCCATCCCCTTTTTTTTTTTGTCCTATTTGAAAAGTCAAACTTTTTAAGGAAACATCATTTATTGTTTTGTCTACCTTTTAAAAATGTAGAAGTTTCCAAAACTACGCTTAAAAAAATTTATCAAAAAATTTGAATTAGTAAATTAATAGGGGTATAATAAGAACATTAGTAAATTAATGACTTTTATTTTTAGAAACAGGACAATATTTTGGGACATTTAAAAATGGAATAGAGAACAAAAAAAGTAGGACGGAGAGAGTATACAAATTAGTGCACAGGGTTTTGTTTTGCATTTTTAGTTTTGGAAATGAAGTGCAAAAATATTGTAATTAAGATTGATAAAAATTGGACGATACAAGTTTGTGAACTAAAATATTAGGGGTGTGCATCAAGCTGCCATACCCAATAACCTAACAAAACCAACCCAACTTGCTGCCTGAGTTGATCTTCGTGGGTTGGTGGGTTAGAACTTTTTTTTAAAGTCTCGAGTAGAACTGAGTTCAAGTTGATAGTTTTTTCAACCTCTCTAACCCACTAAATTATCTTATTATCCTTATTTTCTTTTCTTTTAGTGTGATTTATTTTAGTATTAGTTTGTATGAATTTAGAAATCCACAATATAATTTAGATATATTATGCGAATTGTAAAATTTATCAAAAGAATAATTAATAAGATTAAAATCCAAATTTTTACAAAATATAAAATATGTATCCACAACATTCACCGACCCAACTTAATCCAATACAGTTGGATTAGTTAATACACATGTGACAGCTTGACAGGTTGGAAATTTCTCAACTCAACAAACACGGGATGATTCTAAAAAAAATATAAAAATAAAAAATAAAAACCTTCAAACTCAATCAAACTCCACTCATGCGAGAAATTAAAAGGTTCTCACGATGGACAAGTGACGTAGTTCACCATTTCACTAAAAAATTCCTACCAGTTTAAAATTGCCGAGTTAAAAAAAAATTTAAAACAGAAACTGATTACTGACTCAGCAATTTTAAATAAATAGGAGTTTTTTATTGGAATGGTAGACAGGTGGCATGGTCAACCAGAAGATTATATAATTTCTCCACCCATGCACTCCCATAGTACATGTACAGGGAAATAATTAATTTGGAATTAAAGAAAAAAAATGGAAGTAATTGACGAAGAAACGAAAACGCAAGAAAATAAAGTTACACTATTAAAAATGTGCGCCATAAATTTTAATATATAGTCAGTGTTTTTAAAAATAAAAATAAAAACAAGGGATAATTAAGAGTTAAAGAAAGTCAGTGAAAATAAGCGATTCTAGAATGACCACATCGCCACAAAGTGCACCTTACATTTAGTCTTTTTTTTTTTTTTTTTTTTTCTTTTTTTGCTGAATTACAAAGTGCACCTTACAGTTAGTCTTAAATTACAAGTGGACCAACTTACATATAATAATAAATAAAAAAAATAAATAAATAAAAAGGAATCTATAAGATCCGAAGATTATGGGGGCAGTACTGGAAATTGGAGGAGATAGTTTTGTAATTGATAGGGGATAGTTTTGTAATAAGTGTCTAAAAAAGGCAATATCATGTGAATTGAATTCGGCTCCTTCTATATCACGACAATACCATGCGAATGGCTACTACTTAGTACCACATCAATAGCATGTGAATGCGACCCCATTGGTGGTTACTATTGATTAACTTGGTTGGTAAGCTTAATGGCTTTAGGGGTATGAAGATCTCAAATTTTATTCATCATATAAAGATAAGATTTATAAGGTTATTTTTTGAATGTCTAGGAGTAAAAAATAAATGTCTCTAAAACCCTTGATTTAAAAAACAACTGTAAAATTGTCTTGAAATAATTTGTTTCGCACACAATAACAACAACACAAAAAAAAAAAAAAAAAAGGTGAAATATTTAAAATTTAAATACAATAACTTAATTAATATTTTTCCATCTCAAGGAATAGTAAGAAGAATAAATTTTATATTATTTAGTTGATATGTAAATATAAAAATCTAATTTCATTTAATTAATTTAAGTTTTAGGCTATATTGAATCACCCTGAAATAGCCTAAAAATTGCGAAGGACATACTATTTTAGAAATCTCATCAAGATCCATTAAATGAAGAGTTCTTTTAGAGTATAATAAATCTTACAATATTTTCATAATAAATTAATGCGTTATACAATAACTTAAAATATAATAATAAAAAGTTATTTAAACCCGGTACAACTCACAACAAACTTAATACGAAAATGTTGACAGATTTGTCGTGCCTAATAAACTTTCTGTTACGTAAAAAAAGGGAATTCGGAGCCATTTTTTAAGGAGCTCAAAACAGATTTGCCAAACGAGGAAGGCCTTTACTTCGAACTTTTTTTTTTACTATTTTCTTACTATACCTTTTATGATAACAGATAGATAGCATAGGCCTACGGGCTAAAAAGGAAAAAAAAGTGATTTATTTAGCTTTTTAATTCCTCTGTCCCATTCTTTTTTTTTTTCTTTTTTTATTCATACTTATGATTCAATAACATCATATATTTCTTAAACATTTTTTTAGGACAAAATTTAGGTACAGTAACCTTGGTGCTATTCCTTAAATTCTTCTCTTAAAATTCAATCATGTATTTAATTAAAAAAACACACTTTCATTTCATAAAAAAAAAATCCACGTAACATAATCTTAAAAAAAAAACTTAAAAAATAGTACTTAAATACTGTATTTAAGTCTTTTATATATATATATATATAATCAAATATATAACACCCTAATAAAAACAAAGTCAAACACATGATATATTAGGATGATGGAATATATAGTGAAAATAAAATAAAAATTAAAAAAAAAAAAAATCCTATCCGAAAGGAGATCTTACTCGATTGAAGACCATGAAACCGAGGTCCAAATCAACACCGTCGAAGGTGACGGTCTTGGCATGGCCGCCCAAGTAGTCCTCCTTCTCGTACACCACAACATCTACGCCGGCTTTAGCCATAGTATAGGCCGAAACTAACCCACTAATCCCACTGCCAATTACTGCCACTCTCATCTTCTTCGACATTATTGTCTTTCTCACACCTTATCCTTTCTCTGCATCCAATCAAATTCCACATGAAAAATCCACAAACATAAAAACACACGCACATCTAATTGCTAGAGCCATTCATGCCAAAAATTATGGTTACCCAACAAAGAAAATAAAAACAAAATGAAACCTTAATAGAGTTTTTGTCATTTTCAAGGATTCTAATACACATTAAGTTAATAATTTTCCAATAACAACGGAAATAATGTGTTACTCTCATAACCTATTAGACAACAAACATTATTATTCCAGCAAAATTATGAAATTTCACGACACTAAAACATACCTCAATACTTCAAATGCCAAGAAATCCTGTTATTTATTTATTTAAATTTTTTTCTGTTGACGAATGAACTCCAAGAATTCCTCAACTAACAACAGGCATTCACTCAAAACCCAACCAATTCCAAAAATCACAACTCCAAGATCTATCTATGTTTGTGAGTGTGTATTGGAGGAAGAGAGATAATGAGTATGTGGAACACAAAAAGTCGAATAATAAAAGAGAGAGAGAGAGAGAGAGAGAGAGAAGCTATAGTCTCTGCCTGGCCTCTGAATCTTCCCCGGCTAAGAACAATAAATAGATTATAGATAGGCTAAAGCAGGTCTGTGGAAATGTCGTACGAGAGAAAGAACAAAAAAGCAATACTACTCTTACTCTTTTCTGAGAGCAGAGCACTCTCTTTTTTTTGCGTTTCGGGTTTGGTTTGATGACCTTGGGTGACTCCACACAGCTCTTATCTTGTCAGTATGGGCATTCACAGCAGACGTGCCAAGCATTTGGCACATTTGGCATACTAAACACCAAAAAAGCCCTTATGAGATATTCTAAATCTCATAATTTTTGCCACATATAAACAGTATCATTCTATTTTGGAATGGTACAAACAAAAATGCTAAAAAAGAAGTTTTTTATTCATTTCTCTCTTATCCTTTTTGACTTTCTCTTTTCTCTCTCTTTCATTTCCTTTTTCATTTTTTCGCTGCTGTTGTGTTTGATGATATATTATTTTGATGTGTAGTAAATATTGGAGTATTTTAATTTATAGAATTGAATGATAAAACATATGATAAATGAGATATTATAAAATGATATGGTAAAATAATAAAGTAAACTTTTAGTGTGTCAAAATGACATTTTTATAGAACATCTGTTGTGGATGCTCTAAGTAAATGCAATAACAAGATAATGAGAAGTAATTCGTTTAAAATAAACTAGCCTCATCACACGCGCTTCGCGCATGCGATGAGGCTTTTTTTTTTTGGATTTAGTATTATAATTTTTCTTTCATCACAATTTGAAAAAATAGATAGAATTTTTTTTTTCAAAGAGAATAGGATTCATTTTTCAATTAGAAGCTTTTGCGTGTTTATCCAAATCCAATTGATGATGTAATAGTTATAAAAAAAATTGATAATGTAATAAATCCCAAAAAAAAAATGATAATATAATAGTTTAAAAAAGAAACATGGGATAGTTTTGTCTGATACTTTTTCTTTTTTTTTTCTTTAACATGGGATAGTTTTTCCTTATTGTATTGGAGGGGTAGTTATTTTCTTTCACATGTGAGTAGTGGGAAATTCTTTTTTTA
The DNA here is from genome assembly GCA_023055345.1 of Quercus wislizeni. Taxonomy (NCBI): domain Eukaryota; kingdom Viridiplantae; phylum Streptophyta; class Magnoliopsida; order Fagales; family Fagaceae; genus Quercus; species Quercus wislizeni. Next base: position 4,987,447 of record JALGQJ010000022.1, read on the forward strand.
AGAAGAAAAGTGGGGAAGTTTTTTTGTACATGTTTCTTTTTTTATGAGAAATTCTATTCAAAAAATGTAGAGAAGATAAATACTTGGGGAGTTTTTTAAGCTATTGAGTAGAAGTAGGAGTTTATTAGAAGTAGGAAGACATTTCAACGTAGAAGTAAGAATTTATTATTCTTGTCAATTTACTATTTTAACTCAATTTTTAAGTTTTAGGTAGGGGTATTTTTTACAATAAAAAAAGTAATAACTAACTTTCTTTTTTCAATTTACTGTTTTAACTCCATTTTAAGTTGTTGATTAATTAATTTAGGGGTATTTTTGACAGGAAAAAAAGCAATAACTAACTTTCTAAATCTTCTTAATATATACGGATTATAGGTTAGTTATTATTGATTCAAATTTAAACTTAACACTAAAATTACTTTTTTGTCCCAATAATAACAACTGATAACAATCTGTCACTTAAAATTTGTTGTAAAAATGTTGTGGACTTATTATTTCTCATGCAATAATATATATATAGCCTCATCACACACACTCCACACGTGCGATGAGGCTCTCTTTTTTTTAGTTTAATATAATTTTTCAATTTAAATTTATTTATTGTTAGTAAGGTTACACATAAAATGATTTTTATAAAACTAAAATTTGGGATTTGATATGGAGTAAATTGCTGGGTTAGTGTGTGCTAGATTTTTTTTGGGGGGGGGGGGGAGGGGCATATAAAACGTACATGACATATATTTAGATAAAAAGAATGCTAATTTTTAGGAAAAAATTTTTTCTAGTAGTTTTTTAAAATTTTTTTTTTTGAATTACAATTTTAATCATATTTTTTATTTTTTAAGAATAAAAATTATCTAATTAGATTATGGGTATTTTTGGCATTTTTTAAAGTCATAACTAATTTTTTGAATCCTCTTAATATATAAAAACTAGGCTCATCACATGCTCTCTGCATGTGTGATGAGGCTTTTTTTTTTAGAGTTTAATATAATTTTTCAATTCGAATTTATCAATTGTTAGTAAGTTTACACAAGAAATGATTTTTATAAAACTAAAATTTAGAATTTAAAATGTAGTAAATTGCTGGGGTTAGTGTGTGCTAGTTTCTAGGAAAAAAATTGTATAAAACTTATGTGATATATGTTTAGATAGAAAGTGTGCTAATTTTTAGGAAAAAAGTTTCCCTGGTAGTTTTTTTTTATTTATTTTTTTAATTTTGTTGAATTACAATTTTAACCCTATTTTTTATTTTTTAAGAATAAGGATAATCTAATTAGATTATGAGTATTTTTTGGCATTTTTTTAAGTCATAGCTAACTTTCTGAATCCTTTTAATGTATAGAGACTAGCATCATCACACGCACTTCGCGCCTTGCCATAATTTTTCACTCATTTTAATTTGAGGTTTTCATGTTTTCCCACTAAAATTGCACATTTGAAACTACTAAATACAGCCAAAAGTGTCACAAGGCTATCTACAAAAATTGTAAACCGAAATAGCATTGAAATCATATGTGATGCTTTTGCCTTTATGCAACTAAATAAGTCACCCACATTTATTAAAAATACATGGTTGTCATTTTTTTTTTTTAATCACATTAGAATTTAGTGCATATATTATGAAATTAATTTCAATTTGGTTCCGAGTATATAATAACCAGATACTATTATAATTTAAAAGAAGAAAAGAAAAAAGAAACCAAACTATGGAGGTTAGTTTTTTTTATATATAAAGAGTTCATTAAAAGAAAAAATACAGAACAGGGAGATGTGAAAAGAAAACAGTTAAAACACCAAAATAACACAGTGAATAAAAATATTAAAAGGAAAAAAGAAGTGCAATTGAAAGGACACAAATTCTATCATCTATAAATTTAAACTTCTTAATTATAACATGTGTTCTCAATTACAATTTACAACTGAAGCCTAATAATTATTAATTTTTTAACAAACAGACCAAATTCTAAGACATAATTTGTAAATTTGTAGTGATGAGTGGATTTAGCAATCATAACAGATTTCTCCACAAAAAAAAAAAAAAAAAAAAAAAAAAAAAAAAAAAAAAAATCCATAAACAAAACCATAGTACATGGATAAAAAAAAAAAATGCATTGAAGAAAACTTACATGCGTTTTTAATGAAATAAAGCAAGGTTTGTACACAAATTTTTTATAGTCACACTCCAAGAAGGAAGTTTGTGTTGAGAATGTATATCAAAATGACAAGCTTGCCCACTTAGCTAAGTTCTCGTCTGATCCCCAGTTTTGGATTGAAGACATTCATTGTAATGCAAAACATCTTGTAATAATTGACAGAAGTTTTCTGTCCATCTAATATAAAGTACCGACTGGTTTCTCAAAAAAAAAAAAAAAAAAAATGAAGCGGCCTGAAATTTTTGTTTGTGAGAATAGTAGCTAGCTATCAAAAATCCTATTTAAATTAGGAACACTAGCCTCATCACATGCGCTTCGTGCGTTCGATAAGGCTTTTTTTTTTTAGTGGTCCTATTTTGTAGAAAAAAATGTGTTTTTATTTTATTTTTTATATATATAATTTTTATTTTGAAAATCTAATTTATAAGTGAATAAATTAATTTGAAAATTAATAGGAGAGTGGTCTTATTTTTTAGGTAATATTTTAGTGAGAGTTAGAGTTGCATTTTTATCAAATTGTTCTTTAGTTTTGTCTCTACTTAAATATAGGGATGTAGGGGCATTTTTGAACTAAAAGAATGAGGAATCTAATCAGGAGAAGCCTCTTAAATAATAGTATAGATAAATAAATAGGAACACATAACAAATTATTGGAAATGGGTTATTTTTTTGGTGATACATTCACCTATTTGGGAAGGGAAGTTTCTGAGATGTGGGGAAGAAGTTTTGTTTGTAGTGCGAAGTTTATGAGATGTGGCAGTTGTGAACTTGTGAGACTGTGGGAGTGAGGTTTTTTGCTTTTTAGAAGGAAATTAGAGAGAGAGATTTATCTGATAGTTTTTTTTTGTTTTTTTTATTTTTATTTTTATTGAATTACAATTTTAAGCTTAATTTTTATTTTTAAGAAATATAGATTATTTAATTAGATTATGGGTATTGTAGGGACATGTTTTGAAGCCCAAACCCAATATGTAAAGGGATATAGGTCCAATGAGCTCAGCACAATAAATTTATAGAGAGTGGGTCGGAGAACTAGGCTCTAATGAATTTGGACAACGGATAAAATTGATTTGAAAGATAATCAAACAAAAACTAGAAGGATTGACCTAAATATATTCACTCTCGGCTCAATCCAAGGAGGTAAGTCCTAGTATATATTGATTGGAAACAGTTACAAATACAATTTAGATTGCTACAGAGTTTTCTTCTCTCGTTCTCCTATCCCTTATCCATGAAGGATCTCTTACATTATATAATTCCTTTTGGACGATCTTGATCCTACACTTATTGGTCATTTGAGCTACTACTTGAGTGTCTGTCCCATCAGACACTCTATCTGGCGTTTTGGGAGTAGTAGTAGCCAAGGTAGCACTGTTCAAGGGTTTTCTCCACATAAATATAGCTAGAAAGTTAACTGCTGGGCATTCAATGCGGTGGCAGTAGCTTTTCCATAAATATTTCTTAGTTTCCATTCTTCCAGTACGTTCACGATGCACGTCCTTCTCAATGGAATTTCCTAGAAGGCCCCTTTAACTGATAGAACATACGTTTGATCTGTACTTTGTTTATCCGAGGAGACACTTCTCCTCGGACCACCTTTCCTAACATTTCTACTTGCATGTTACTTATGGGACTTCGAACTTTACACCCTCACTATTGTTCATTTGTCCTCGAACCGATCAACATCTTCGAACAAAACTCAAGGCCCAATATACAATTTTGGGGCCTTACCTCTACAATAGCCCCTAAAAACTCCAGTTTTTCCCTCCTATCCGAGGAGAAAAAGTGGGGTTTTGATTTTTTAGAATTAAAACCATTCATTTCTTTGGTTCACATGTGCGAGATTACTGTTTTGCATATCCCATAAATGCTACTGACGCTTCGAAGCCCACGATGCATCATTAATTGCTCTAGGCTGCACTTTGTTCCCCGCATCCAATGGTGAGACGTGGATCCTAGAGTTGATATTTCTTCCTGAATTGTAGGCGCGATAACTCCCACTCAACTCCCCGCTCTATATAAGGCACCCAGGGAAATCATTTCTCTCCATTTCATAAGTCTTTAAGCACTCCAGCAATTCATAGCTCTCAAACTCTTAAAGCTTCCCAAACTTCTAAGGTTTTCAAGTCTTTTTTTTTTTTTTTTTTGAAAAAACTCAAACCTTTAAGAAGTACCAGAAGCAACCACCATAATTGTTCTCGTAAGTTTCTAAATCTTTAAGCTTTTCTCTCATCGGCCAATCTTTTCGACCTCTTATTCTCTATTATTTTCACTTAGAGACTTCACCCCTTTCACTTTAGTTCAACCAAATGGGTAGGTTTAAGCATCTTGTAGACTCTCCTGTTGGTATGGAGGGTTTTTGAGCTAGGTATCACATTCCGCAGGGAGTAGCCCTACGATATTGTGCTCCTGAACAAATAGTCACAGATAGAAAGGAAGGGGAAGTTGTCATTCCTATGATTGCTTTCATAGAAGGAAGAATGACACTTCCTATGGGTAGGGTGTCCCGAGACTACTTGATTAACCACAAGTTGACTCCCCATCAGTGTGCCCCTAACCTATTTAGGGTTTTGGGTAGCGTAAACGCTCTCAACGAGCTGATAAGCTTGGGACTCACGTGGCATGACGTCGTTCATATGTATAAGTGCCACAAGCTCTTTAGCGCATGATATTACCTCAAGTTCTGATCCGACATAGTCAGACTGATATTGTGTCTTCCTAAGTCCAACAAAGGCATGAAGGATGACTACCTGATTGCCTCAAGGGAATGACATGACGGTCTTCATTGCCCAACTTGGGAAGGAGATCCAAGTGAGGTACCCTAGGTTTAGGTCTCTCGGCATGGGATTTAGATCCTTTAACCTAAACATCTTTTCTTTAAAACACTTTGCTTTACTTCGGCGATGGATTTTGTTAATTTGACCCTGGTTTACTCCTCGAATGTTTTTGCAGATAAGGAGCACGTTGCTCCCAAACTCAGTTTTTTCAACGTCCCGGCTCTAAACAAGGTGCTACGATCCAAGATTTTTGTGAGTGCAGACGAGCAACTGCGAGTCGTCCACCTAGTATTGGATTTCGAGCCCTTATCAAATGCATTCTAGGATACAGGCCAAGCAATAAGGGTGGGCGATCCTAGAATTCGTTGGATAGACATTTCACGGCTTGGTTTCTTAGCCCAAAGAGACCTTCCACCAATTGAACTACTTCCCCAGCATCCTCCTAAAGAATTAGCCACTCCAAGGGAGGAAACTGCTTCTTCACGCATGTCTCTTGAGGCCGAGATCGACCAATTCCATTTTGAAGAAGAAGGGGTGCCAGAGAGGCCTGTGGAGCTCTCGGATTCTAAAGACGAGTTAGATAGACTTTCCATGGCCCACTATCCCAAACTTGTGGTTGCTCAGATTGACAACAGCTTCGAGGAAGAAGAGATGGCCTTTAACTAGAGGAAGAGCCTCAGAGACTTAGTGTCTGGGAGGAAGAGGTCATCATCTAAGGATGCCCCAAAGACCCAACTTCATCCTAACCCTCCCCTTCTGCCTCTCCCTTCTCCTCTCAGCCTGCACCCCTACCCAAACTTGCAAAACAAGAAGAGGAAGGGGAAAGAGATCGAGGAAGGGGAGTTTGCCACACCGAAGGACCCAAAACAGCAAAACACGATCAAAGGTAGACAAAAGGAGACTTCAGTGGAGAGCAAGGAGGACTCCTTAGGGGTCGAGGTGCACCGACCACAGTGCACTTCGGCCCCCTGCTTGGAGCTGGACGACATTCCCATTGTATGGGATGCTTCAGTTCGGAGCTTCCAAGGAGGGCACTTGGGTTACATTGTTGAAGCCCTAGAACAATCTCTTCTCCTCCCTAGAGATATGGATGCTCTTAGGCACTTTAAATAGCCTGACCTTTTTCTGTCCCTTAAAAGAGACCTCGCCATGGTTAGTAATTTAACAGATCTTCGAATTAGATGTTAGGTTAGGCTTTCACTAATGGGATTCGTTTGTAATTTTTATGCAGGTTACCCAACAAATTTTTGTGACTGAGGAATGGGTTAAGGATGCTTGTAATCAGGTTAGGACGAAGGCCCACTCCCGTGTTGAGGTTGAAAAGTCCCTGGGGGCCCTCAAGTAAGAACACGTGGAACTATTTGATAAGCTGGTTGAAGTGGACAAAGCTCGTTTAAGCGTCAAGGCAGGTTTAAAAATCGTTGAGAGACAAGCTGAGGACCAGTGTCAAAAACTTCACATTACAGAAATAGAGCTGGCCACTCGGAAATAGCTGGTCTTGGAGCTTAAGGCCGAGTTGCAGAAGGCTAAGGAGGAAGCTCAGATGGCCCAAAAGGCTTCTGGGGTTGCAGAGATGGCAACTTTTGAGTGCGGCGCATTGGAAACAAAGACGCGACTGGTAGAGGAGATGGCTGAGGTCTGTAGGGACTATTGCGTTGAGGCTTAGGCAGAATCACTAAACTGGGTAAGAGTCCCTGCTGACTATGAGCTGAGGAGAGCCAAGAATATCTACATCCCGGATGACATTCAAGAAGTTCCAGAAATGCTTCCTCCTCCTGTTACTGATCCTCTCCCTCCCCTTGAGCAAATTTCCATCATCCAAGCCCCTTCTCCTGGTGTTGAAATCTCAATAGGAGATGGCAAGGGCAAGGAAGTCCAGCCACTGACCAAGGCCAACTAGTTTGAGGACGATCTCACAATCAAGGATATGGTCTCAAAGGCCAAGGATGCAGAGTCCAAGTCTAAGGTTGATGATACCCAATCCAAGGTTGCTGATCCCATGAAAGACCCTCCACAAGCAAAGGCCTAGTTATAGGGATTTCTTTTCTTATCTTTCTACATGTATTTTTCTTTTGTTGTGGTGTTTTTACTCACTATTTGTAATATAACCTCTTTTTGATCAATGAAGAAGCTTTACCTTTTACCTTTAGTTTCATGAATTTTTCCTTGTAACTTTTATTCCTTTGTTAGCATTAATTAAGATTGCTAACAATAGCGGATGGTTATTACTTATTGTAGAGAAGGAAAAATTCCCGACCTATCACAAGCTGACACATCATACTATCAAGTCCACAAAATACAGCCAATTACAAAGCACCACGTATTGTTGCTAGGTTTTGCTGTCACTACTCAGAAACCAACAGAAATTTGCCAAGTGTCATGCAAGAACCAATCACACCTCAGCGCGTGTAAGCAATGACACAGGCAGTCCAGCGCGTGTAAGCGATGACACAGGCGATCTAGCACGTGTAAGCGATGACATAGGCAGACCAATCAGGCCGTGACATGTGTCACCAATCGGACTTCGCCACGTGTCGCTCACCCACCCCCAAACTCCTATAAATAGAAGCCTTCCTAAGGCATTAAGAGAGAATTCAGAAGTACAAAAGCTCTGCAAAAATTAAGTCTCAAAGCCTTCAAGAACTTCAATCCCAAAATTGAAGAACACTCGAAGCAGAATCATCCAAGATATCTGCCTAGATCCTAAAGTTTACGGGAATCAAGCTCAAAGGTCCGAAAAACATCAACAAACCACAAATCGGTGAAGCTCTACGGATTCAAGCCTCTAAAGCCCCGAAGAACTTCCACCATAAACCTTCAAAGACGAAGAACACGAAGAACGCGAAGAACAAAGGATTTCTAACAAGCTCATAGCCAGAGATTCATTGCAATTCCGTTTCAACAATCTTCGATCCATCCCTCAACCAAATTGAAGGATATCTTGTGTTCATATCAAAATCACATTACAACAAATCCAATTAACAAATCTTTCAAGGAGATCGAATCAGAGGATCACTCTTTTGTAATCACAGAGAATTGTACCACAATCATCAATACAAATTCGCATTTGTGAAACTATTTTACTTGTTTGATTTATTTCGAACTAAGAATTTAGTCGCACTACAAATTCTGGCACGCCCGGTGGGACATCTCTGCCTCTCATCTCTTTCTCCTTCAAAAGAAAAGAAATTCGACATCATATCGCTACCAGCTTCAATGGCTTCTAGCAAGAATGTTCGAAAATCAGTGGTTGATGCTTCCAATGAAGATGACTATGTCGGCCCAATCACTCGCAGTCGGTCCAAAGCTTTTGATCGACTTCAACCCCAATCAACCAAAGAAAGCCAACTTCATACTGTCATCTCTTTAGACTCTCTTGCAAATAGGAAGGCTACCACTAAGGATTCATCTACCTCGAAAGATTTGGAGGTCAATCATGAATCATCCCCAACAAAGACCTTTTCTATCAACTCTTCACCCGTGATGAGAAACTTAAGGAATGAAGTACCTTTAACTCATCCTGTTTCATCATTTTCTCCATCATACATGGAGGTTATGCCAGTAATGATGACTAATACCTCTACCATGGAAGAAAAGATGGCTGAAATGGAACAAAGGGTCACCCTTCTCACAAAAGCACTTGAAGAAAAGGATGTCAAAATTGCAACCTTAATGAACAAGCTAGAGGGACAAGATTCGGGTGAATCAAGTCTCGGCCCTGAGCACCCACCTGGCTTTACTTTGAAAGGAGAAATCGCTAGAGGTGATAAGGGAAAAGGCGGTGAAGGCACTTCTCAACACGGACATTCCACCTCAATGGCCTCGATATCTGTCCAACAACTACAAGACATGATAACGAACACCATTCGAGCACAATACGGAGGTTCTTCTACAAGTTCTCTCATGTATTCGAAGCCCTATACAAAGCGCATCGATAACATGAGAATGCCAAACGGGTATCAACCCCCCAAGTTCTTGCAATTTGATGGTAAAGGAAACCCTAAGCAACACGTTGCTCACTTTGTAGAAACTTGTGAGAATGCAGGGACTCAAGGAGGACTCTTTGTAAAGCAGTTTGTCCGTTCACTAAAGGGGAATGCCTTCGATTGGTATACAGACTTAGAACCCGAGTCAATCGATAGTTGGGAACAACTTGAAAGGGAGTTTCTCAACCGATTCTACAGCACACGACGCACGGTAAGCATGATGGAGCTTACCAATACTAAACAGTGGAAGGATGAGCCCGTCGTTGATTATATCCATCGATGGCGTTCTTTGAGTCTAGATTGCAAGGATAGACTTTCTGAAATATCTGCTATAGAGATGTGCATCCAAGGCATGCATTGGGGACTTCTTTACATCCTTCAAGGGATAAAGCCCCGAACATTTGAAGAGTTGGCAACTCGTGCACATGACATGGAACTGAGCATCTCTAGCCATGGAAATATGAAACCTCTTGTTCCTGAGGAAAGAAAAGAAAGACGGGAAGTAAGAAAAAATGACAGGAATGTGAAAAGTAATATCAAAGACTCAATGAATATCAACCCTGCTCCAGTCAAAATTTCAACAAGAAATGTGAAGGCTAACGAGAAGAGGCCCGAGGGAAGCCAACAGCGTGAGATGCGTCGCTCATCACTTAAAGAGTGGGAACAAAAGGTGTATCCTTTCCTAGATGCTGATATGCCCGAAATGCTAGAACAACTGCTCAAGTTGCAATTAATCGTATTGCCAGAATGCAAACGACCGGAGGAAATGGGAAAAGTTGATGACCCAAATTACTGTAAGTATCATCGCATCATAAGCCATCCAATCCAAAAATGCTTTGTTCTTAAAGAACTCATCATGAAGCTAGCCAAGGAAAGGAAAATCGACTTGGATTTTAATGATGTTGCTCAATCAAACCTTGTAACATTTTCTTGCGGGTTACCTATTTACATGTCTCCAACCACTAAGCAGGGGGCAAATACCATGCTCATTCAGTTTGGTTCTCTAACACCTGTTCCAGTTCAGCTTTCACAAGAAGCATCTGATTATAATGATGATAAAAGGTCAGCAGTGGATGAGGAAGAAGGTTGGACGATGGTTACTCGAAGGAGATGGAAAAAGAGACGAACATTCCCTCTTTATTTGATCGCCCAAGAGTCCAGAAAAACACAAAACCAGATTCAACCTCGATCAAGAGAAAGGAGCGATAAGAGGCAAAGGAGATTGGGAACAAGAATGTATGATAATTTAGCACAAACCCAAAAACCTCGAAAGCTCATCACATTGGAAGAATTCTTCCCTAGAAAATTCTTTCAAAATAACTCAGCTGAGGCTGTCCACACGGTCACTCGTTGTGAAATTCAGGATGAAAATGAGAATGTTGACCATGGTGGTCCAAGTGAGACTTTGTCATCTTTGAAGGAACTCCAATCTAGAGTCGATGAAGGTGAACCCTTGCAATCCTCTACTCCACCAAAAGAAATGCTCACCCAAGCTCTTGAAAAGCCAGAGATGTGCACTCCTTCTACCAATACGCTTCAACAAACCCAGGAATGTTATGCGTGCTCTCCAAACTTAACTTTCACTGATGAGGACCTATTGTTAGGCTCTAAGCCCCACAATCGTCCACTTTATGTTTCTGGTTATGCTCGTGAACAAAAGATTGATCGTATTCTCATTGATGGAGGTTCAGCTGTCAATATACTACCAAAAATGACTATGAGACGACTTGGCCTTACTATGGAGGAATTATCACATAGTCGCTTGGTCATTCAAGGGTTTAACCAAGGAGGACAACGTGCAATTGGCATGATCCACCTAGAATTAATCATTGGAGAATTGACAAGCAATGTTTTGTTCCATGTCATTGATGCCAAGACAACCTACAACATGTTGTTAGGCCGTCCATGGATCCATGGAAACGGAATAGTGCCGTCAACTTTGCATCAATGTTTCAAATACCTTCAAAGTGGGATAAAGAAAGTCAATGCCGACTTGAAGCCTTTCGCTGAGACTGAAGCTCACTTTGCTGATGCAAAATTTTATGTAGAAGATGACATTCCCAATGAAGTTCTCCCAGTTGAGATCCCGTCCAGAGAAAGCAAGCAGAGTGAAAAGGAGCATGATAAACTTGTCAATGGAAAGGATATCTCTGCCCCAAAGAAAGGTCCAGAATGTGGGAATGATCATTCTAGTGAATCCACTAGTAATTCAGTGAGAACGAAAATTTCAACGCCCTCCAACAACCCTCCATTACTTCGTTATGTACCGTTGTCACACCGCAAGAAAGGACAATCACCATTCGCGGAATGCCTTCAATCCATAGCAGGCATGGGAAGGCCTACTGCAAAGCTCACAATGGAGGATGTGGCCATATTGAAAGAAAATCATGTCATGCCTTTAACTTCATCCACAAATCCTTTGCCCTCAAAGCCATTAAATGGATTCGTGAGGTCTTCACAATGTTTGACAGAGCATGGTATTCTACCAAGTGAACAGACAAAAGGATGGTTTGACCCAAAGGCATATCGGTTGTTGGCCAAAGCAGGCTACGATTTCTCAAAACAAGGGGACTTAGGGAAACTAATTCCAGAAGTCACTAGTGAAAAGACGCATGGCCTTAGCAAAACACAAAGCAAAATGCGGCTTGAAGGGTATGAAATTCCTATCCCAAAGACCGGATTAGGTTATACTCCTGAACAACCAGCTCAAATATGGATCAAGAAAAGAAGCAATGCTTCAAGTTCCCAATACATAACAATGGAGGTCGATGAAAGTTCGAATCAAAGAAAAGATCACTCTTCATCGCGTGTCTCGGTGTTTGATCGCATTGAGGCCTCGTCGTCACGAATCACAGTGTTTGACAGGTTAAATACAACTTGTTTAACACAAAATCGCGACACTCTTGCATACAAATCAGTCTTTGATCGATTGGGGGCAACAAAAAAGCCTGTTGATAGTCATTCTCGAAATCCAATAAATTTCGAGGTTCAACGGGAGAAGAAAGCTAATGATGAGATCCGCAGTAGCATTCCTTCACGCATGAAGCGTAACTCTACCTTAGACATCAGTACTGAAGGATCACTCAAAGTCAAAAGGCGAACGATTGTACATACAAGTCAGTCACTCGCCCACCATGAGCAAATTGAAGAGGTATCATCCTCGTTTCATATTACAGTAGAGGAGGACACACTATCAGATGCTGAAGCAACCAATGAAGAGGTCGATGAAGCTCCCCCGGCATTGGAAGACGGAGTACAAGCTACAGTTGATGAACTTAAAGAGATCAATTTGGGAACTACTGAAGAACCTCGACCAACTTTCATCAGTGCGCTTCTCACTCCCGAAGAAGAAGAAGGGTATCTTAAGCTCCTAGTAGAATACAAAGATGTGTTTGCTTGGACTTACAAGGAAATGCCTGGGCTCAATCCAAGTATTGCTCTACATCATTTGGCAGTAAAGAAAGGAGTGCGCCCAGTCAAACAAGCCCAAAGACGCTTTCGGCCGGAACTTATCCCTCAAATAGAAACCGAGGTCAATAAGCTAATTGAAGCGGGCTTCATTCGTGAAGTACAGTACCCAGAATGGATTGCTAACATTGTCCCTGTCAAAAAGAAGAATGGACAAATCCGGGTGTGTGTTGACTTCCGTGATTTGAACAGTGCATGTCCCAAGGATGATTTTCCGTTACCCATCACTGAGGTTATGGTTGATGCCACTACTGGTCATGAAGCTTTATTTTTCATGGATGGTTCTTCAGGATACAACCAAATTCGAATGAATCCTAAGGATGAAGAACTTACAGCTTTTCGTACCCCTAAGGGCATTTACTGTTATAAAGTGATGCCTTTTGGACTAAAGAATGCTGGTGCTACTTATCAATGGGCCATGCAAAAGATCTTTGATAATGTACTTCATAAATACGTGGAGTGTTATGTCGATGATCTCGTGGTTAAAACAAAAAGGAGGGAAGACCATTTGGTAGATCTGCGATCCGTGTTCAACCGCTTAAGAAAGTATCAGCTTAAAATGAACCCCCGCAAATGCGCTTTTGGCGTGACATCTGGGAAATTTCTTGGTTTCATTGTGAGGCACCGCGGTATTGAAATTGATCAGTCCAAAATTGAAGCTATCCAGAAAATGCCAGAGCCCAAGAATCTACGAGAACTTAGAGGCTTGCAGGGAAAACTAGCCTACATACGACGATTTATCTCAAATTTGGCTGGTCGATGTCAACCTTTCAATCGATTGATGAAGAAGGATGTGCATTTTGAATGGGATGAGGCTTGTAGCAATGCTTTTGAACGCATCAAAAGATACTTGCTTAATCCTCCAGTTTTAGGGGCTCCCATTCCAGGAAAGCCTTTGGTACTGTACATCGCGGCACAAGAGAAGTCTCTAGGTGCTCTTATGGCGCAAGAAAATGAAAAAGGGAAAGAAAAAGCCCTTTATTATCTAAGTCGAACTCTTAATGGGGCTGAATTAAATTATTCTCCTATTGAAAAGATGTGTCTCGCTCTTTTCTTTGCCATAGACAAACTGGAGCACTACATGCAAGCATATACGGTCCGTTTGATAGCAAAGGCAGACCCAATTAAATATGTCCTCTCCAGGCCAGTGGTTTCGGGTCGTATAGCTCGATGGGCAGTCTTGCTACAACAATATGACCTTGCATATGTTCCACAAAAAGCTGTCAAAGGACAAGCACTGGCAGACTTTTTAGCTGACCACCCAATCCCGTCCGATTGGGAGTTCTCTGATGATTTCCCGGATGAAGATGTGTTTTACATTGAAGTAATGCCACCATGGATGATGTTTTTCGATGGGGCTGCACGTCGGGAAGGAGCGGGGGCAGGTGTAGTGTTTGTTTCTCCACAACGGCAAATACTTCTATACTCATTCTCATTAAGTGAACTTTGCTCTAACAATGTAGCCGAATATCAAGCATTGATTATTGGTCTACAAATGGCTATTGAGATGGGTATATCGCAACTTGAAATCTTTGGGGACTCCAAATTAGTTATCAACCAAATCTTGGAGCAATATGACGTCAAGAAAGAAGACCTCATCCCCTATTGCAAATACGGGAAGAAGTTGCTAGCAAATTTTGAGGCCATCACGTTGGAGCATATACCAAGGAAGGAGAATAGACAAGCCGATGCTTTAGCTAATTTGGCTACTGCCTTGGCATTATCCCAAGAAGAGACAACCAAAGTTGCTATTTCCCAAAGGTGGGTGATACCTCTCGTGGTTGAAGAAGAAGAAGAAGAGCAAGCCAACATCATTTCTGTATGCCTTGTTGAAAAAGAGGATTGGCGACAAGTGATCATTGAATACCTTCAACATGGAAGACTCCCAGATGATAAGCGCCACAAGACCGAAGTTCGGCGAAGGGCTGCTCGATTCATTTACTATAAGGACACTCTCTTCCGCCGTTCATTTGATGGATTGTTTCTCCGCTGCCTAGGAGAGGAGGAGGCTAAACAAGCCTTAGAGGAGGCTCATTCTGGAATATGCGGCGCACATCAATCAGGTCCTAAGTTACACTACAGGATCAAACGAATGGGTTACTATTGGCCTACAATGGTGCAAGATTCCATGGAGTGCGCTAGGAAATGCGAAGCTTGTCAGTATCATGCGAACTTCATCCACCAGCCGCCAGAACCTCTACACCCAACTGTAGCTTCTTGGCCTTTTGATGCATGGGGGCTTGATGCAATAGGGCCATTACCAAAGTCATCCGGTGGCCATTTGTACATCTTGGCCGCAACTGATTACTTCTCAAAGTGGGCAGAAGCTGTGCCCCTTAGGGAAGTGAAGAAAGAAACAGTGGTCAATTTCATTCGAACTCACTTGATCTATCGGTATGGTGTCCCTCGGTATATCATAACTGATAATGGCAAACCATTCTACAATAGGCTGATGACAGAGCTTTGTGAGAAGTTTGAATTTAAACAATACAACTCCTCCATGTACAATGCCCCGGCAAATGGACTAGCTGAAGCATTTAACAAAACACTTGGCAGTTTGTTGAAGAAAGTGGTATCCAAGACAAAGCGAGATTGGCATGAAAGAATTGGAGAAGCATTATGGGCATATCGAACAACATTTCGAACGCCTACTCAAGCAACGCCATATTCTCTTGTCTACGGAGTGGAAGCCGTCCTTCCTTTAGAACGCCAAATTCCATCATTACGGATTGCCGTTCAAGAGGGATTAACTGGAGAAGAAAATGCCAAGCTCAGATTGCAAGAATTAGAGGCACTTGATGAGAAAAGGCTCGAGGCCCAACAACGCCTTGAGTGCTATCAAGCTCGTCTTTCAAGCGCGTTCAATAAAAGAGTTAAACCACGATCATTCCAAGTTGGTGACTTAGTCCTTGTTGTTCGAAGACCTATCATCACAACTCATCGTACAGGCAATAAGTTCACTTCAAAATGGGATGGACCTTATGTTGTGCAAGAAGTCTACACCAATGGAGCTTACAAGTTAATTGATAATGATGGTGTGAGGATCGGCCCCATCAATGGGAAGTTCCTTAAGCGCTTCTATGCTTGAAAATCGAGGAATGCTCCTCGGTAAGAGCTTAAACTACCCACTATAACGCTGCAAGAGTACATGATGTCTTCCCATTACCCTTGAAAGCGTACCAATAAGGAGAAATTAATCCCACTCTATGTCACCAATTGCTAGTGTGGCGTAGTGGTTGGATGCCTATGTCACCCTTGAGGCCATCTCGGGTTCGATCAATGGTGATACCCATTATTACACACTGAGCCCTCCTTTTTGCAAAAATATATGTGAAAAAAAAAAAATTTAAAAAAAAAAAAAAAAAAAAAAAAAAACTTTTGAACTACGTGATGACTTGATCCCTTTCGAGGGTACGTAGGCAACTTAGTATCTTTTTGCTGAGTTCAGTCACGCACTAAAAAATTTTTAAAAAAAAAAAAAAAAAAAAAAAAAAAAAGAAACAAAAAAAAAAAATAAAAAAAAATGGAAGCAAAAGAAAACAAAAATCATCAGAAAGGAAATTATCAAAAAAAAAAATCATCAAAAAAAAAAATTATCAAAAAAAAATCTGTTGAACTACGTGATGACTTGATTCCTCTCTGAGGTACGTACGTAGCTAAGTACTTGTCACTGAGTTTGGTCACATGAAAAGAAGAAGGATTGCTAGTCTAGCTTGAAGAGTTTTCCAATGGTCATCAATATGCTTTTAAGGTCCTTTCGGTTGACAAGGCATTGCTTAAGGACAGTCAAGTTCTCAATGTAATGATCAAGGGTCGTTGTGGCAGAAAATGAAGACTGTAAGGAGTTGACATTGAAATGATGATGAACATAGCTTGATGCATGGTTGTAGAGTAAAATGAAATCTCCAACTTCTTTTGCAAGAAACGAAGTCTTCATGGCATTGCCCATCTTCTATGGATATTTTCCCACATCTTTGAAGTATGTTTGGCATCACTTATCTCCCGGGGGCATCTTCTTGTACCTTGCAACTCTAAACTACATCATCTCTCTTCTAGGTTGTGCCACTTCATAGCTCTGAAATTTGAACCACATCATCTCCCTTCTGAGTGGTGTCGTTTCACATCATGTCTCTGAAATCTGAATCATGTCAACTTCCTCCGGAATGATGATAGATTATATATCCGAAGTCGATGTTGCATCATCTCTTCTCTATGGTCATGTTCGTGCGATGTCAAGATTCTTGATGGCATGTTTCGACATTGTCAAAGTCTTCGCAGCATACTCTGGCGTCTTCAAAGTACTATACACTGTCGATGTCTGAGCTATGTTGCCTCTGAAAATTTGTGCTAATGTGGAGTGTTGTCATGACTTTATGGCCAAGATGGATGTCGGCATAGCTTTGGTGCAGATAAAGTATTGATGTGGCTTCATGAATGTTGGCACGGCTTCGGTATGAATGAAATGTTGACGTAGCTTCATGGCAAAAATGAAGTGTTGACGTGACTTCATGGCTTCATGAATGTCGACACGGCATTGGTGCAAATGGAGCTTTGACATGGCTTCATGAATGTTGACACGGCATTGGTGCAAATGGAGCTTTGACATGGCTTCATGAATGTTGACACGGCATTGGTGCAAATGGAGCTTTGACATGGCTTCATGAATGTTGACACGGCTTCAATACAAATGAAGTGTTGTCGTGGCCTCATGGAAAAGATGGATGTTGGCATAGCTTCGATACGAATGAAATGTTGACGCAGCTTCATGGCAAAAAAATGAATTGTTGACATAACTTCATGACTTCGATGCAAATGGAGTGTTGTCGTGGCTTCATGGAAAAGATGAACGTTGGCATAGCTTCGATACGAATGAAATGTTGACGTAGCTTCATGGCAAAAAAATGAATTGTTGACATAACTTCATGACTTCGATGCAAATGGAGTGTTGTCGTGGCTTCATGGAAAAGATGAACGTTGGCATAGCTTCGATACGAATGAAATGTTGACGTAGCTTCATGGCAAAAAAATGAATTGTTGACATAACTTCATGACTTCGATGCAAATGGAGTGTTGTCGTGGCTTCATGGAAAAAATGGATGTTGGCACAGCTTCGGTATGAATGAAGTGTAGATGTGGCCTCCATGCAAATAAAATGTTGAGGCAGCTTTATGGCAAAAGAAAAGTGCTAGTGCAGCTTCATTACAAAGGCAAATGATGGTGCGACTTCATAGCGGATGCAAATACAAATATTACTTTATGGCAAAGATGAATGTTGGCATGGCTTCAGTACAAGGACAAAGGCTAGCACGGCTTCATGGTAAAGGCTCACGATGTGGCTACGTTGCAAAAACTCTTGAAACGGCAGCGTTGAAAAGATAAGTGTTGGTGTAGCTTAATTGCCAAGAGAAACATGCTGCATAACAAGAACAAGCAACAACAAAGAGCTTGTTAGAAGAAAATCTTATGGCACGTCTAAAAAAAAAAAAAAAAAAAAAAAAAAAAAGTTAGTACAAACCAAGCATGAAAAAAAAAAAAAAGGGCATAACTTCTCTATGTATCATGCTATGCCCTGGAGATTGCTTGTACAGGTGAGTGGATGCTCCGAGTGGCTTTATATAGAAAACTTCTTCGGTAACAGACAAAAAGAAAAAGGTGAGCAGGCAAGTCCTTAAATACTGCCACCAAACAAATAATGTTTAAAGTCAGATTTTGCAACTCAAAAGTCAAAGAAAACTGCACCAAACCTTCCACCTGGATGAAAGACAAAGCCGACATCACAACAGAGACACTTGCAGCTTTACCAATGTCAAACACTGTCAGAATGGCCACCGCCAAAATAGACCAAGGTGGCAACAAGTCCAACAATGCATGCGGTCTCCCATTCCAGATTTCTAAAGTTTCTGACAAGATTTCACAAAAAAATCAACCCACAAAAATCTTCTAAGGACTTTGATGCACAAAACCCAAAAAGATTTTCAGCAAGGGAGCCACAACGCACCACCACGCACAGCCACAAATTCGCGATGACCAACGGTTTAATCCTTCAAAACTGTGCAAATCGGGCCACCAATTCAGAAAACAGAAATCACCACTAGATCCAACGGCCTTCGATCCACCAAACCTGACAATTGCAAGCCCGATAACGGCCGTACGCGCCTCCACGCGCCGCCCCGGACTCGCGACGACCCACGGCCTAGTCCTTCAGATTTGTGCAAACATGCTCAGAATTTTACAAAACTGACCCTACAGGAGTCTTGTACGGCCTTATAACTACAAAACCTGAAAATTTAAGGTCCAGAAAACCAGTCACGCGCCACCACGCGCCGCCAGAACGTTCGCCACATCGTACACGCGCCTCCATCAATGCTCACGCGCGTACACGCGCCATACGGAAGCGCCCACACACGCACGTGCCACACGTGCCACACGTGCACACGTGCCACACGCGTCCAAAGCAGTGACGTCATCCATGATGTCACCACCCACTAAGGTCT
This sequence comes from Quercus wislizeni, assembly GCA_023055345.1. Lineage (NCBI taxonomy): Eukaryota > Viridiplantae > Streptophyta > Magnoliopsida > Fagales > Fagaceae > Quercus > Quercus wislizeni. The sequence goes on from JALGQJ010000022.1 coordinate 5,006,328, forward strand.
GACCCGGACCGACCCGCATCCTGACCCGGTCCGAACCGCCTGCCAAAAAAAAAAAAAAAAAAAAAAAAATTTAAATAAGAAAAAGGTGAGAGAAAAAAATGCTTTGACCAAGTGGACCCTTGACCTTGACCAAAAAGTCAAAATTTTCAAAATGGACTTGTCCCACTCAATTTTTCGAGTACATTCCGATTTTGGGACCCGTTTCTTCATTCGAAACTCAGAAATTGCGTAAATGTCCAGTTTCCAAAAGTTGACTTTTACACAAATATTGACCAAAAAGTCAAAATTTTCAAGAAGTACCTATCTTGTCCAAATTTTCGCATAGATTCCATTTTTGGGGTTTATTTCTTCATTTGAGAATCCGAAATTGCTCAAATAGTGTGATTCTACAACTGTTGGTTTTAATGTGAACTTTGACCAAGAATCAAAATGTTCGAGCAAAACTTGTCCTATTCAGATTTTCATGTGGGTTCTGATTGTGAAACCCACTTATTTGTTTTGGACTTGGAAACCACCTATGTGACCCACTTCCCCAAAGTACCAACAGTATCCAAAAGTTAAGCTCCCAAGATCAAGATTTGAGATTCATTCACTTAATTTGGATTCCCTCAAGGTTATTCCCCAGACTTTATCAAAGGCTTCCCTTCCAAAGTACAAATAAACTCTCACAAATGTGTCTTAAACTTGAAATTACACTGGGTCACTAATTCAACTTACCATTCTCGTTCGGTGCCTACCAGTCTCCCACCTACCATTCTCGTTCGGTGCCTACCATTCTCATCTACCATTCCCAGCCACCAATCTCACCAAATATTCTCAACCGCCATTCTCGATTGCACAACCACCATTCTTCGTCTCTCCACTATAAATAGAGGAGCCGGGTTCATCAAGAACTCATCCAAAAAAAAAAAAAAGAAGGAAGAAAAAAAAAAAAAAAAAAAAAACACATTGAATCATGAAATGAAGATTTGCTTCTTTCAAATTTTCAAGTCCTCTTTCTCACAGCCATTTCTCACTATGGCCTTATCATTTTCAACACTTAGCAACCAAAATTGCTTCATAATCAGTTTGAAATCAACCCTCTCATGGTTCAATAGAAACCCTCTTCACAGTGTCATTGTAGTTTTGAGATCCACACAAATTTTGTTTCTCCACTTAACGACTACCTTTGTCCATAAAATTACTCATAACAAGGTCTGCATCGACCTCCCATGCTTCCGTGGATTTGGTTGGCCAGGAAATCCAAGTCCAGCAGAGACACCTGTTCCTAACCTAAGGTCTCCAGTAGTCTCTTTCCAATTGCTTGGTCTCCCAGCAGAAGCAGTGGTTCGGAACAAACACCAACTTGGCTGGTTTCTAAGACCAGAATCACAAGTTAGCTCCATCTTTCTTTTTTCTGTGCTTTTCCAACAAGTGGCAGTAGGAGAAAATGGTAAAAAGTGTTGGGGTATCCTACAAATTGTCTTTCATCCAACACTTAGAATGATATCCAAGGGACCAGCTCATCAGAATTCAACCTTTGGTGTCGGTAAATGGTCGCCAAAGCCTCATCCTATGTTCCCACAAGCAGGAGACCCAAAGGTCATCGTTGCTGGTACCTCAAAACACATTTTCTGGAATTACTCCAACTTAAATTCAGCTTGAGGTATTTCAGAAAGTACTCTTCTGAAATTACTTCAACTTAACGTCCGTCAGCATGGTCCCATTACGCAAGCACATTCTACAACTTGCTGTCGGACCTCATTCAGCATGCAGTCAGTCCCAGATCCAAAGGTGTACTTCCCAGGAACATTTACACCAGAGGGTCCCCAACATACAGGGCCAGCACCATGGAGGCGTATGTTTCACCCATTCGCTTTGCTTCATCCCCCTCATCTTCATCACCAACACCAGCACCCCCAGAATCCGTAAGCTTCTGAAACTACCTCAACTTAACTTGAATGATGCGACGACACAAGCACATTCAATCACATTCCCACATGGCCTCGCCGTAATCCGAAGTATACTTTTCTGAAATTACTTCACCAGGGGTTAAAAGAAAAAAAAAGAAAAAGAAAGAAAAAGAAAAATGAGGCTAACCCCCCGACCCTACATGCTGTGCCCAACCAACATCTTCACATCTTCCCTATCTTCTACACCCTGTGATCGCCGCCAACGATCCAAAATACTTTTCTGAAATTACCTCAGCTTAATCTCTACTGAAATGATTCAATCTTGCAAGTATATCCAACTTCTTGCAAACAACTTTCAGCCTCACCAACCCACTTCAAATACCATGGAACACTCTTTTGAAATTACTTCAACTTAACCTATACTGAGAAGGTCCAGTCATGTAAATACATTCAAATACAGGCAGACCTCTTTTCGGTCTCATCAAAGCCTTTCATATGGGTGGGTCTACTCTTCGGAAATTATCTCATCATGCTGAAAGCTCCACCACCTTCAACTACTTCACTTAAAGAGTCAAGTGTGTTAAAAAAAAAAAAAAAAAAAAAAAAAAAAAAAAAAAAACAGTTTTCGAAACTCATTCCCACACTACACTCCAAAACTGTGTGCGTGAACGAGTCTCGAAGGGGCATTTGTAGAGAAGGAAAAATTCCCGACCTATCACAAGCTGACACATCATACTATCAAGTCCACAAAATACAGCCAATTACAAAGCACCACGTATTGTTGCTAGGTTTTGCTGTCACTACTCAGAAACCAACAGAAATTTGCCAAGTGTCATGCAAGAACCAATCACACCTCAGCGCGTGTAAGCAATGACACAGGCAGTCCAGCGCGTGTAAGCGATGACACAGGCGATCTAGCACGTGTAAGCGATGACATAGGCAGACCAATCAGGCCGTGACATGTGTCACCAATCGGACTTCGCCACGTGTCGCTCACCCACCCCCAAACTCCTATAAATAGAAGCCTTCCTAAGGCATTAAGAGAGAATTCAGAAGTACAAAAGCTCTGCAAAAATTAAGTCTCAAAGCCTTCAAGAACTTCAATCCCAAAATTGAAGAACACTCGAAGCAGAATCATCCAAGATATCTGCCTAGATCCTAAAGTTTACGGGAATCAAGCTCAAAGGTCCGAAAAACATCAACAAACCACAAATCGGTGAAGCTCTACGGATTCAAGCCTCTAAAGCCCCGAAGAACTTCCACCATAAACCTTCAAAGACGAAGAACACGAAGAACGCGAAGAACAAAGGATTTCTAACAAGCTCATAGCCAGAGATTCATTGCAATTCCGTTTCAACAATCTTCGATCCATCCCTCAACCAAATTGAAGGATATCTTGTGTTCATATCAAAATCACATTACAACAAATCCAATTAACAAATCTTTCAAGGAGATCGAATCAGAGGATCACTCTTTTGTAATCACAGAGAATTGTACCACAATCATCAATACAAATTCGCATTTGTGAAACTATTTTACTTGTTTGATTTATTTCGAACTAAGAATTTAGTCGCACTACACTTATACTTCAACAAAATCTAAAAGTATTGTACTATTGCTAATTCAAATAAATTGAACAAGAGCCAGCAATAAAAAGAATTATCACATACTTCTGTTAGAGATAGACAAATTTCATCCTCTTCAACACTAGGTAAATATCCAAGAACAGTTAAATTACCTAAGGCCAGCGATCCGAGAGGCTGAGTGTAACCTGAGATGCGCTTTAACACTTAGGAAAAAGCCAATAGATGTCACATTGTTAATTTTCCTCAAGTATGTGATTCGAGGGATCAGTCATGACTAGGGTTCCGTTTAAATACTTAGAGAGATACCATATGCAATTTAATTTCCCCAAAGTATGTGGTTTGAAGAGCCAGGCATGACTAAGGTTATGTTTAAACAGTTAGATAGATGTCATAGAGTGTTGAATTCCCCAAAGCATGTGGTCCGTAAAGCCAGGCATGACTAAAGTTCTGTTTAAACACTTAGAATGATGATAATGGGAAGTTATTGACACCCCATTTTGCAACCTGCATTTAACCTCACATGGATAGTAAAAGGGTAATTTTGCCTTGGGAATATGCATCTTGATTCTGACCATTAGATCCTTAATCTTATTTCACCAAAATGATCTTGATGTCGTAACGATCAAATCGACTGGTAATAAGCCCTAATCAGACCACCAGATTGAAAGTTATCATCAAATTAAGTTTTAATGGCTGAGATGCACTATCACAAATTGAGTCCGACTATATGTGATTATGAACAATTGATTTCAATTGGTTATAAGTGTAATCAATTTGAGATTAATGATGTGTCATAATTTGATTGGTTAGGACTACATTTTATGGTGAGGTTGCATATACCTAATTAATTAGATAGTTAAACATTAATTATTCAATGAGTAATTTGTGCAATTATCTTTTAATTAGAATAAATTTAGAACCAATTAAATCTGAAATGGGAGTGATTGAAGCCATTTAATGTTAATTGAGAGCTAATTTGTGACCTATTAATGTTAATTGTGCTGAAACCATTTTCAAAAAAATGACCTCTGCTCACTATTTCATTCATATCTCTCAAAATATTTTGAATTTGTGAATGAGGTTAATTTTCCCACAAACTAGACATCCGGGGCTTCAATTTGAGCACAAGAATGAGACAATTCCGATCAGAATTGAGTTAGATATGATTTTTTGAAGTTAGCTCTACAAGCTGTTACAGCAGTTGCGGGAAAACCGAATTTGGCTTGCTCCTCACTCCCACCAATCTTTTCATTTAATGCACCAGATTTCCCCCAAGGCTAAAATGAGGACTAGGTTCATGATTCTTTGTCAACCCTCATTAAATGGCTTTTCATTCATATTCTCTCCTCCACTACTATATAAACCCCCCTCTCCTTCATTCCAAAAGACACACAAAAACTCCATCTCTTCTCCTCTCTTGAGTTCTAGTGAAGTTGAGTAGTCTTATCATATCTTGGTCTTCCTGAGACTCAAGGTATTGAGTGAGGCTCACTCTTCCTCTCCTAACTCTTCTTTTCCTCCACCTTTAGGACCTCTACCAAGAGTCTCCTCCTCCACCGTATGGATATTGCATGAAGGTATAATCCCTTTCCTGTACTTGTTTTTTTTTTGTTGCCATGATGAGAATTTAGGATAAAGCATGATAGTAATTATTCAAATTCTCTTGAATATGTTTGAATGTTCTTATATGTTCATCACATGTTCTTGATTGTTCATCACATGTTCATGCATAAACACTATTTTTGATCTTAAATCCACATAAAAAATATGAAAAACATGTTTGTTTAATAATTCTTTCAAAACCTTGAATCTAGGTTATCACCATCCACACACATTCACTAGAATTTATTTTTCAATCTAAATGAAATGCTAAATAAATTGAATTAGGGTTTATCACATGCACACACATTAAATTCAACATGTAACTTGATTGACATATTGGATGATGTGATATGAATGTTAGCCACCATAGTCTAGAAGACCGGTTTCACCGGGCAAGGTGGGTGCCTAACACCTTCCCACCTTATAACATAGCCTCCGAACTTAGATCAAGGGTTGATAGCCCAATGCTTATCCATGTAATTTTCAATTTCTAGATTGTAACTAGGAAACAAAGCCATGTACTTTATCTTAGATTGTATCTAGGACCAAAGCCATGTAATTTTCCTATGATCAATGTAAATTAAATTTCAAATTAATAAAATGAGGAATTTTTCAATTATGGTTTTCTTGTTTTTCCAATAATTAAATAAGTGGCGACTCCATTGTAAAACCCATAATCTAAGGGGGGAAATATAACTAGTCGAACCTCCATTTTGAGAGGCAATAACACGACTCCACCCATTCACGTGGGTTTGGCCCAACATCCTATCATAAAAAGGGGGCCGGGGGCGCGGTCTCTCACAGAAGTATGATGTATTTACACAACAAATGAGCATATGACGAAGGAAACTTTCATTAATAATAATACATTTTCAGGTTGTTTACATTCCAAGGGCGTGGTATTACATGTTCATTTAGGTCTTCAAGGAAATATGCTCCTATACCAACCACCGAGGTGATGCAATATGGCTCTTCCCAGTTGGGCCTCAGCTTTCCCCATGCAGGGTTCTTTGCAGTACCTAGAACCTTTCTCAACACCAAGTCACCAGGCGCTAATGGCCTTAGCTTCACATTTACATCATAACCTTGCTTAAACTTATGTTGGTAATATGCCAATTGGACCATTGCACTTTCTCTCCTTTCTTTAATAAAACCTAAGTTCTTTTCTAGCAATCCATTGTTATCGCTCAGATTGAAAGAACTTGTTCTCAACGTTGGGAAACCAGTCTTTAAAGGAATAATCGTTTCGGCTCCATAAGTCATTGAAAATGGGGTTTCCCTTGTTGATCTGCGAGGTGTGGTTTGGTAAGTCTAATGGACATGCAACAGCTCTTCCACCAATTTTCCCTTCGCATCATCCAACCTCTTCTTTGAGTCCACTCACTATGACCTTATTGACAGCTTCAGCTTGTCTATTCGTAATTCTTAGGTCACAATAATATCTCCTAAAAGATTTGCTGTCAAACTAAAGGCCATTGTCTGAGATGAGGGTACGAGAGACCCGAACCGTGTGATAATATTTTTCCAAATGAATTTCTTGGCATCCACATCCTTGATATTTTCCAGGGGCTCAGCTTTAACCCATTTAGTGAAGTAATCTGTTCCGACCAATAAATATCTCTTATTCCCCACTGCCTTAGGGAAAGGGCCAGTAATGTCCAAACCCTATTGAGTAAATGGCCAAGGGCTGGACAGGGGATTAAGGATCCCTCCCGGTTAGTGGATGTTTGGTACATATCTCTGGCATTGATCACACTTTTTTACATACTCTCATACTTCTTTTTGCATGTTTGGCCACTAGTAGCCTTGAGTGATGGCTCGGTGAGATAAAAATCTGCCTCTATTGTGACTTCCACAAATCCCTTCGTGTAACTCTTCAAGGAGTAGTTCTGATGCCTCAGGATGTATGTAGAGCAAGTATGGCCCAGAAAATAAGCGTTTGTACAATTTTTGGTCCTTGGATAGCCAGAACCAAGGATCTTTCCTCCGTACTTTATCAGCTTCCAATTTCTCCTCGGGCAGGATATCTTCCTTCAAGAATAGCACTAAGAGGTCCATCCAGCTAGGCCCTACCCTAACTTGATGAACATGTACCATCTCCGCCTTCCCTTCTGTGGGTTTGCACAAGTCTTCTACCTGGATGACCCGAGGTAATCTCTGTGCCAAGGAGGTTGCAAGTGTGGCTAGGGAATCGGCATGTATGTTTCCACTTCTAGGGACATGCAATAGGCTGAAAGATTCGAACCTTGCTTGCAAACACCTAACTTGACCCAGATACCCTTGCATTCTCTTGTCTCTCGCTTCTAACTCTCCCTTCACTTGGCCAACAACCAATCCTGAGTTCGAGAACATCTTTACTGTCTTTCCGCCCATTCTTTGAACCATGGCCATTCCTATCAGTAGAGCTTCATATTCAGTCTCGTTGTTTGTGGCTGAAAATCCCAATCTTAATGATTTTTCAATGGTGATTTTCTCAAGTGAGACCAGAACCAGCCCTACTCCAGACCCCCTTTGATTCACTGCGCCATCAACATATACCTTCCAGACTAAAGTTTCATGCAGGGTGATTGTGCCAATCGATTTTCCATCCATGTGTTGTGTTTCTAACTCTTTCTCATACAGGGATTCAGTAAATTCGGCAACCAAATCTGCGAGGACCTAGCCCTTGACAGAGGTACAAGACATGTACTTGATGTAAAAAACCCCTAGGATTGTACCCCACTTGGCAATTCTCCCTGTGTAATCGGCACTTCCGAGCAGAGTTTTGAGCGAAAGTTGAGTTAGGACAACAATAGTGTGTGCCTGAAAGTAATGAGGGAGTTTACGAGTAGTGTGTACTACCGCTAAAATGGCCTTCTCCAGTGGTAAGTAACAGACCTCGACCTTATGCAGTGACTTGCTCACATAATAAACTGGCCTTTGTATGCCGTTGTCAATTCGTATCAACACCAGATTCACAACATGAAAGGCCACAGTGATATAAGCAAACATGATCTCGTCTATCTCAAGACTGGACATGATAGGTGGCTGAGAAAGATATTCTTTAAGCTACTTGAACGCCAAAGTACACTCCTCTGTCCACTAAAATACTTTCCATTTATTCATTAACAAGAAAAATGGTCTACATCTATCCGCTGACCGAGAGATAAACCGATTCAAGGCAGCAGTCATTCTGGTTAGCTTTTATACTTCCTTGGGATTTCGAGGTGGTTGTAAATCGTTAATTGCCTTAATCTGGTCGGAGTTAACCTTAATTTCCCGGTGAGTTACCATGTAGTCCAAAAACTTGCCTGCTCCCACTCCAAAAGAGCACTTAGAAGCATAAAGAAGCAATTTGTGTTTCCTTAGAATCTCAAAAATATTTCCAAGGTCTCCTATATAATCGGACACCACCTTTCTCTTCACCACCATATCGTCTATATAGACTTCAATACTCTTACTCAATTGTGGTTCAAACATTCTAGTTATCATTCTTTGATAGGTAGACCCAACATTTTTAAAAACCAAAGGGCATCACTTTGTAATGATAGTTTTTAGTGGGAGTGACAAAATCTGTCTTTTCCTGATCACCCAAGGCTAGTTGTATCTGGTGGTATCCCTGAAAAGTGTCTAAAAAACTCATCTGAGGATGGCCTACGGTTGCATCCACCAGCTGGTCTATCTTAGTCATAGGAAAGGGGTCTTTCGAATAAGCCTTATTTAGATTTGTGAAGTCCACACACACCCGCCACTTAGGGTAGAAAACCTCCTTAATAACCCCTACCTAATTAAGCTTTGTCACCTCGTCTCTGATAGCATCAGAATGATCCTTGGATAAACGCCAGGGTGGTTGCTTTTTAGGGGTGATAGATGGATTGACATTTAGATGATGGTAAATGAAGTTCGGATCGACCCCTGGGGCTTCGTAAGTGTTCCATGTAAACACGTCAGCATTTCTTCTAAGAAACTCTATTAGCTTTTCCTTCTCTCGAGGAGGTAGCTGAGCTTCGATCTAAAAAAACTTCTTTGGATCATCGCCTATAACAACCTTCTCCAGATCCTCACATTTCTCCTCCTTGGCTGATCCATTGATAGGCAACTTTGGAGTTTTTAATTGCTATAAGCCCCTTGTAGCAAAGGCCAAGGATTCAGCTTCGGGCTGATGTAAGATGGCAGCTACTAGGCACTGCCTAGCTATGGATTTACTCCCAAAAATCTCTTCAATTTGACCCCCCACCGGATATTTTACCTTCTAGTGCAAAGTAGAAGAAATGGCTCCCAGGGCATGACGCCAGGGCCTGGCCACAATGGCCGTGTAGAGGGAATAAGCGTCCACCACGATGAAGTCCACCTCCACCACTTCTGAGCCAGCCTGCACGGGTAGTCTAATTTGACCTCTCGGAATGACAACCTTCTCATCAAAATGAACTAAAGGAGAATCGTAGGCTGTTAAGTCTTCGGGTCTCAAGTTCAGCCCCTTATATAAGTCGGGGTACATAATCTCAGCACCACTGCCCAGATCCACCATCACCCTCTTCACATCGTACCCTCCAATCCTTAGCGTGATCACCAAAGCATCATCATGGGGCTGTATGGTTCCAACCTTATCTTCATCTGAAAAGCTTAATGTCAGTTGGCTACTCACTTTAGTCCTCTTTGGCTTGGAATTTGAGTCCTCGGCAGACAGCCAAGCGACAGACATTATCCTAGAGGGACAGAAGTCAGTCCTTCCTGGAACTACGAAGATGAAGTTTATTGTGCCTAAAAGAGGTCTTGAAGAAGCATCTCTCCAAGGTTCCAAACCTGTCTGGCCCCCCTGGCCACTAGAATGGTGCAAAAGCTGCTTCAGCTTTCCCTTTCAGACCAGCTAGTCCAAATGGTCCCACAAGTACCTACAGTCTTTTGTAGTATATCCCTTGTCCTGATGATATTGGCAATAAAGGCTCTGATTACGCCTTAAAGGGTTCCCTACCATCTTATTTGGCCATTTGAAGAATGACTCATTCTTAATTTTCTCTAGAACCTGATGCACTAGTTCTCAGAACACCACATTAACCGCCTGGGCATTGGCAGACCCTGACTGCCCAACAAAGTCCCTCCGATGTTGATTGTTGTTGTATCGGTCCAACCTAAAATCCCTTCTCTCCTGAGAGATAACTTTAGCCTTTCCTTTCCCCTACTGCTGGTCTTTCTCAACCCTCTTGTACTTATCAATCCGGTCCATAAGTTGGTGCACACTGATGACAAGCTTGCCAATCAAAGACTTCCTTAAATCGTGCTTGGCTGGGAGGCTGACCTTGAAAGTACTAATGGCCACGTCATCAAAGTCATCATCTATCTCGTTGAACATTTCCCAGTATCTGTCCGAGTACGTCTTCAAAGTCTCCCCATCTCACATGGATAAGGATAGTAGGGAATCTATGGCCCAAAGGACCCTGGTACACGTAATGAAATGAGAGCCAATTGCCTGAGTGAGCTCCTTGAAGGAATCTATGGAATTTGCCCTTGGGCCATCAAACCATCTTATCGCCATAGGTCCCAGACTGTATAGGAACACCTTGCACATCAAGACTTCATCCTTGGAATAGAAAGTCATTCTCTTATTGAAATGGCTCACATGTTCCACTGGGTCTGTTCGACCATTGTAGATGGTGAACGTTGGCTAATTGAACCGCCAAGGAAGTTTTGCCCCTTCAATCTTGCGAGTGAAAGGCGACTTAGAAATCTGGTTCAACGCTTTACTCATAGCATCATTTCTCAAGCCTCTACGAGTCGAGCTCTTGTATCTATATTCACGGTGGCGTTCCTCTTCATATGAGAAGAACTCATTAGGAGGAGTCCTTGATCTACGTCAATAACTACCATCCTTCTCATTGTCAGAGGAGGAGTCAAACTGGGAGAGAGTTCATCTTCATCGTGCATGGTGTAACTCTTCCTTTAGATGGTCAATCTCCCTTTGCATGACTCTATTGTTTTGCTTCTGAGAGACGTAACTTCCAACTCGAGAGTGACTTTTACTAGTATGTGTGGTGTGCACACTACCTTCTCGATCTCACCTACGTTCGAGGTTAAGGAAATCATCTTGTTGGTAGGAGCCCATGGATTCTTGTTGATGGGGACCCGATCCTACCATAGTTGATCGTTGTACTCACTGTTACACAAGTTCTTCCCACAGACGGCGCCAATTGTATGGACACGTTTTCAAGCCCAAACCCAATATGTAAAGGGATATAGGTCCAGTAAGCCCAGCACAATAAATATATAGAGAGTGAGTTGGAGAGCTAGGCCCTAATGAATTTGGACAACGGATAAAATTGATTTGAAAGATAATCAAACAAAAACCAGAAGGATTGACCTAAATAAATTCACTCTCGGCCCGGTCCGAGGAGGTAAGTTCTAGTATATATTGATTGGAAACAGTTACAAATACAATTTAGGTTGCTATAGAGTTTTCTTCTCTCATTCTCCGATCCCCTATCTATGAAGGATCTCTTACATTATATGGTTCCTTTTGGACGATCTTGATCCTATACTTGTTGGTCATTTGAGCTACTACTTAAGTGTCTGTCCCATCAGACACCCTTTTTGGCCTTCTGGGAGTTATGGTAGCCAAAACAGCACTATTCAGGGGTCTTCTCCACATAAATGCGACCAAAAAGTTAGCTGTAGGGTATTCAATGCGGTGACAACAGCTTTTTCTTCGATATTTTTTAGTTCCACTATTCCAGTTCGTTCATGATGCACGTCCTTCTCAATGGAATTTCCTAGAAGGTCCCTTTGAGTGATAGAACATACGTTTGATCTATGTTTTGTTTATCCGAGAAGACATTTTCCTTGGACCACTTTTCCTAACCTTTCCACTTGCATGTTACTTATGGGACTTCGAACTTTACTCCCTCACTATTTTTCATTCGTCCTTGGACCGATCAACATCCTCGAACAAAACCCAATGCCCAATATATAATTTTGGGCCCTTACCTCTACATGTATTATTAACAATTTATGAAGTGATAACTAACTTTGTAAATTCTCTTAATATATAGAAAAGAGAAGAGAAGATTATCTAGGGCTATTTATTTAATTTTTTGATGAAATCTAGTGGCTAAAAATATATATATATATATATATATATATAAAATAAAAACACAGGGTTTTTTTTTTTTTTTGCTAAAAAAAAAAATGTCTCATCACACACGCGTAAGAGGAATTAGAAAGTTAGTTATGGTTCTAAAAAATGTCAAAAGTATTCCTAATCTAATTACATAATCATTATTCTTATAAAATAAAAAAATAAGGTTAAAATTGTAATTCAAAAAAAAAAATACCAGAGAAACTTTTTCTCTAAAAATTAGCATACTTTCTATATAAACAAAGCTCATGTATGTTTGATATAATTTTTTCCTAAAAACTAGCACATATTAAACCCAGTAGTTTTCTCCATTTCAAATCTCAAATTTTAGTTTTATAAAAATCATTTCATGTGTAATCTCACTAACAATAGATAAATTCAAATTGAAAAATTATATTAAACTCAAAATAAAAAAAGAGACTTATTGCACGTGCGGAGCGCGTGTGATGAGACTAGTGTGTATATATATATATATGTATATATATACACATTAAATTATATTAAACTCAAAATAAAAAAAGAGACTTATTGCACGTGCGGAGCGCGTGTGATGAGACTAGTGTGTATATATATATATATGTATATATATACACATTAGTCTCATCACACGCGCTCCGCACGTGTAATAAGTGTCTTTTATTACTGTATTTTCACGTCATAATTGCCACCAGTCATTTTCTTTCATTACTGTATTTTCATTGACATTGATGAACCATATCGAAAGAATGTTCAACGTGGAAGAGTTATAACAACTAGTAGCCAGTATTTATCCCCCCCCCCCCCCCCCAAAAAAAATAGTAGTAGTATCCCATTAAAAAAAAAAAAAAAAATCTAGTAGCCAGTAACAAAAGTTTGACAATATATGTTTTTTTTTTCTTTTTTTTTTTAAATAATTTTTCTATGGCAATTATTAATAAGTATTTATTATGATAGTGTCTATATATAAATATATATTTTATTATTATGATAGTGTCTATATATAAATATATTTTTTATTATTTAAATAAATATGATATGAAAATATTTGAATGAAAGTTTTAAATGTAGAAATAGAATTACAAGTTAATTAAAAATATATATAATAAAATTTTGATGTATAAAATTATAAAGCCTAAAAAGTTTACATGGCAAAATATTATGAGGACAACCAATTAAAAGTCAGATGTTTTATTTTTATTTTTATTTTTCTTATATTTGATGGTTCCACTCTCATATTATTGAACAATACCAACATCACATATAACTGTACTTTTGTCACATTTGGTGGTTTTCTTATTTTTTTCTTATATTTGATAGTTCTATCGTCACATTAGGCAATACCAATATTGCATCTGACTGTACTTTTGTACTAATATCACATCTGACTATACGTTTGTCACATACAATAGTTCCATTTTTTGTTTTTCACATTTGATGATTTTATTGTCAAATTAAGCAGTGCTAACATCACATATGACTATATTTTTGTCACATTCGGTGGTTCCTTTTTTTTTTTTTTTTTTTTTTTTTCACTCACATTTGATGGTTCTATCATCACATTAGGCAATATCAACATCATATATGACTGTACTATTGTCATATTTGATGGTTTCATAGTCATATTACGCAATATCGACATCCATGGTTTTAAAAACTGGATTGGTCGGTCCAACTGGTTCAACCTGGAACTGAGCACCAGTCCAGCCTGGAAAAAAAACCCCTAAAAACTGAAGAAAATAGGTCCAAAACTAGGAATTGGAGACAAAAATGGTTTTGCCCTTGTTCTAGTTTTTAAAACCATGCTAATATCACATGTGACCATACTTTTGTCACATTTGGTGGTTTTCCCTTATTTTTTTACTCACATTTGATAATTTCATTGTCAAATGAAGCAGTACCAACATTATCTATGATTGTACGTTTGTCACATTCGATAGTTCCCTTATTTTTTACTCATATTTTATGGTTCTATCATCACATTAGGTTGTACCAACATCACATATAATTATATTGTTGTCACATTTTGTGATCCCTTATTTTTACCCACAATTGATGGTTTCATATTGCGCAATACTAACATTACATATGACTCTACTTTTGTCACATTCGGTAGTTTTCTTATTTTTTACTCACATTTGATGGTTTTATCATCACATTATGCAATACTAATATCAAATATGATTGTACTTTTATTACATTCAGTAGTTGGGTCTCTCTTTTTTTTTTACTCATATTGAATGGTTTTAACGTCACATTGGGCAGTAGCATCATCATATATGATCGCACCATTATCTCCTTCAATGCTTCCCTTATTTTATAATTATACTAGTCATTACCAATGGTTCTTTTTTTTTTTTTTTAGTCACATTTGAGGATACCAACTAGTTGAACTAGACTTTATTCCGATTTGGTTATTACTAAAACCAAATATTAAAGAAAAAGTAAAAATAACCAAAAACTATCGGTTTAGCCAAAAATTGCCAATCCAACCAAAAACCAGTGCAGTTAAACAGGTTCTAGTAACTTTTTTTATATATATTATAAAATAGAAATTCTACTCTAGTCTAATCTAAGTGTAAATGTATGTGAAACTCTCTCCTAGAGACTTAAACCTGACCCTTGCCCCCCACATCCCATAAGAACTTATATTTGTAGGGTGACCATCGCACCAAGGATGTGTGGTGGTTCTAATAACTGAATAAGAAAAAAATAAAGTAATAAATAAAAAACTAGGACCAAACCAAACTAGACAAACTTCTTAGATCTGTATGAGATTGGGGAAAATCTCAAATCTATTGGTAAAAGTAAAATGAAAGAGATATTAAAAGAAATCTATGATTTCAACCTTTGATTGGGATTAGATTTAGATGTTGAGGAAGAACATGTTGAGAGAGAGAGAGAGAGAGAGAGAGAGAGAGAGAGAGAGAGAGAGAGGATGTCTCTTACCATGTGGACTATAGAAAAAGAAAACTAGGAAAGTAAAAAGAAGGGTAAAATATATATATATATTTTTAAGCAACAAATCAGCTTTGTATAAAACTCAAAGCATTTTTCAAACTTGGTTGGTCAGACCATAAACACACACACACTTACATGTACAATGTTTAACAAAGAGTAACTTGTGTTGTGTGTGCAACTAACAAAAGCTTGAGATACATGTAAGGTGATATGTGAATAGAAATCAACGACAAAGTCTACAAAATTCATCACATAGAATTTAAAAGAGAGCATCACCTAAAGAGTTACATCATATAACTCTCACATCTCCCAGAACATAAGCTTGCAATCATGTAAGTTTCTTGAATTTTGCCTCATAATATACACACCAATTTTTAATTATGTGATTTCGGCATTAAGCCTAATAGTACACACCAATTTTAAGAAATTTATCAATTAATCCGAGGCTTCATCTTATGTTCTTTTTGTGCATGTGCTACACTTTCTCGAGCACAAAATCTTATGATATGCACTAAGGTGTTCATGATTGGCTAGTACACACTGGTGAGATGGTTATTTATGCCTTTCTCAAAAGGATCAAGTCCAACAGTCAAATAACATGTGACTTTAAGATTAAGACAAAATGATAAACACCATAAACATCTTTCCCACGCAACATGCACTACAAAGCTTTAACTAGTCAAGTGCAATAAACAAGCTCATCTAAGCTAAACAAGGTACAAGAGACATGTCATGTGAAAATAAATTGACCAACCTTGTTTTCAAAAACAAAGAGAATAGTGCAAGAACACAATGTGCTTCCTTTTCCCTTCCTTTCTTCCTTTTTTTATTTTTTATTTTTTATTTTTTTTATATATAGAATAAAAAAAACACCTAAAATGAAATGCATGAATGTAATGCAATGCAACTCTTAGAGACAAAAGAGAAAAAAAATACAAAAACCAAGGAACAAAGAACAATGGTCACAAAGGAAAAGCAATGAAGCACAAGGACCATGTCAGAAAGACTCAGTTAGTTTGAGTCTTTTGCATCAAAAACTTTTTAGATACACCACAAGCATTGGAGTTTATATTCACATTAGAGTGATTTCCAACTCCAAGATTGGAATAAAGGTTGAGCACCTTTACCAATTCACCAATAAGTGCTATAGAATCTTGTGCTTGAGGCACTGGCACTTTTGGCTTGTTTGCTCTCTTAGTAGCTTGCAGCTTGTAACAGTTTGGACGAATGTGTCCAGACTTCTCACAAAAATGACACACCCAAGCAGGCTTACCATGCATCTTGTCCTTAGAAAGGGTAGACTCCTTAAGTTTAGACTCTTTCAGATTAACCCTAATCTTCCTAGATGGTGAAACTTCTATGGGTTTGACAACCTCACTTATAGGGGGTTTGATAGTTTCACTCATAGAAGGTTCAGAAGAAGATGAAGGAACAAATTGTGTGGAACGGAAAGCAGATACAGAGATGCTTTCAACAAAACCTAATCCAGATTTGTCAGAATGAGACTTTTGAACACCCAGCAGTTGATCAAGTTTAGAACTAGCAGATCTAGCAACAGATAAATCAAGTTCCAAAGATTTAACTTTATCAAGCAATAACATATTCTCAGTTTTCATATTGTTCAAAAGTTCATTAGCATCAAACAGTTTAACAAGCAGATTCTTCTTATCAAGCTCAAGAGATTCAATTTTCTTCAGGCCAGATTCAACATTCATAGCATCATTTGCAGCAACTTTGCAAAGTTTATTGTAGGCCTCTTGAAGATTTGCATCCTCAGAGAGTTCCCCATCAAAAGAGTTCTCTTCAGTAGATATGCTTTCATTCACTACAGCAGTAGCTATGAAAGCAATGAAGTTTCCATCCTCGTCACATTCTGACTCATCATCAAAAACTTCACCATCACTAAGGGTTATAACCATAGCCTTACCCTTAGACTTCAAGTAAGTAGGACACTTAGATTTCATGTGACCATACCCTTGACATCCAAAACACTGAGGACCCATAGAATTATTAGAAGATTGACCTACTTTTTCTCTAGGTTTGTCATTATTGTTCATCTTAGTGGGATCATTCTTCCTAAAATTTCTAGGTTCAGCAGTGTTCGCACCTCTTGCCTTTCTATTGTTATTCTTGAGAAAATTTCTAAAGTTCTTGGCAATGTAAGCAATCTCAGTAGCAGAGAGGTCATCATCAAATCCACCAATCTCAACATCATCAACTGACTTAAGAGCCATTGATTTGGATTTGTTAGTCTTGGGTAGGTCCAACTCATAATATTGAAGTGATCCTACAAGTTCATCAACAGGGATGAAATCCACATCCTTGCTCTTAGTTATGGCAGTCACCTTGGGTCTAAAATTCTTAGTTAAGGATCTAAGAATCTTCCTAACAATTTTAGGTTGATCATAGATTTCACCAAAGTTATAAGCAGAATTAACAATATCATTCAGTTTAGCATAGAATTCATCAAAAGATTCATCATCAGACATCCTAATGCTTTCAAATTTAGAAGTTAATTGCTGCAGTTTGTTGATTTTGACAGCCTTTGTGCCTTCATGCACAATCTGGAGGATATTCCAAGCAGTATGAGCAACCTCAACATTAGAGATTCTCTTAAATTCCTCCATAAAAATAGCGTTAAAGATAGCATTCATAACCTTGCTATTGAACGCAGTTGCTTCTTTTTGAGAAGTTTGCCACTCACTAATAAGAGTAGTGGCCTTCTACCATCCATATTCAACGGAGTTCCAGACTCTCTTATTAATAGATTTCAGGAATGCTTTCATCCTTACTTTCCAATAAGCATAATTATTCACATCAAAGTGAAGAGGAATAACTAGAGAGTGTCCGTGTTCCATGACAATAGGGGTCAAGGATCAGCTCAAAGATCAAAGGATCAACAACAAGAGAGCTACCCGCTCTGATACCACTTGTTAGTTTTTAGACCCCTTAAAACAAAATTGGATTAACCTATGAATTTAGCCAAGTTGTTACTTAGTTAAATTAATTAAATCTAGGTTAACACAATCAAATAATCATATCAGTAAAGCAGCAGAAATATAAATAACACATGATATGATCACCCAGGAAACCAAACAGGTAAAAACCTGGGGAGGATTTAACCTAGCTATCCTCAAGGTAAACTTGAATCCACTATCTTGAAAAAATCGAAGTTCATACAATAAGACTTACAAGCCCCCACGCTTGACTTCTTATTGCTACCCACCAGTAGAACTTACTGATACGACCACATGCAAGCTCCGAATCCACGAACTCCTTCTTTCTTGGATTCTCCACCAAATACAAGCACACCCACTTGTGCTTCTTTAAGCTTTAATGGCAACAACTGGAATGATCATCAAGGTGTAGAAAACTTCTTCTCCTTGAAAACCCTAAGTTTATGTGAAGGAAACCTCCTCAAAGATCTCACAAGAGATTCACATAAACCGCAATATGAGCAACACTAAAACGTGGCTAGGGTTTCCCTTATATACCTAAGGTAAATTAGAAACCCAAAACCTTATAAAACACTTAGGGCTGAGTTGGAAATTCTGCTTAAAAAAACGTTAGACCTGATTTTCGATTGATCGAGCCTAAGCTTCGATCGATCGAAATGGGCTGAAATAGTTTTTTAATTCTTGCAGTAGTTTAATCCAATTTTACAACAAAGAACCAACTTTGAGCAATTCTAAAACAACTTAAATACATTGTTTTGATCATGGTTTGCCAACAATACAAATTAGAATTCTAAATACATAAAACCTAAGTCTTTAGAACCTAACATATACAAATAATGCAAGTCAACATGGTTTTTCTACTCGAAAAGGTCGGTTTGTCACAAAAAATAAAGAAATAGTAAGGCGGGATTTCTTTTATCATCAAGAAGGTAAACCACGATTAAAAATTATGGATCCATCTAAGGAGCAAAGAAATAGAGAGTCTTTAAAATGTAGATGCAAAACTCACCTAAGGATTGTCTTACGAAAGTCATTTGATATTTTTCCACAAGAATGGCATGTCACTAAGTTTATTATAGATCACAATCATGAATTGTTGGCTCCTTCGGAAGTGCGGTTTCTTCCTAGTAATCAAATTATCACTAAAGAAGGTGAAGACCACATTCAATTGTTGAAAGAAGCTAATCTTTCAATGAGACAAATAATGTGTATTATGGAACTTGAGAAAAAAGTAGAACATGGACATCTTCCATTTTTTCAAAAAAATATTCATAACCTTTTTGGGAAAATGAGAAGGAAGCATGCAACGAGTGATGCCATGAGCCTCTGACAATATTGCAAAGATGCAAAAGAGGAGAATTCAAAGTTTCAACATGCTTTTAAAATAGATGATGAGAGAAAGTTGGAGCATATTTTTTGGGCACCTTATCCTTGTATTGATTGGTACCAAAAATATGGTGATGTAGTTGTTTTTGACACTACTTATAAGGTGAATGCTTATGTTATGCCTTTTGGTGTCTTTGTGGGTGTCAATAATCATGAAAAGACAATTCTCTTTGGTTGTGCACTTCTTTGCAACGAAACAACTAGTATTTTTCAATGGTTAAGGAAGGTAAATTTTCAATCTTGTAAAGATTCACACTTCTTTTTTAATTTGGATAGTATTTGAATTTTTTTTGCATTGTAATAATTTTATGTTTAATTGGTAGACTTTTGTATCTTTGATGAAGAAGCCACCCAAGTCTATTTTGATTGATCAAGATCCATGGATCACAAAGGCAATTTCAAAAGAATTGCCACTCACAAAACATGCCTTTTGTATATGGCATATTACCGCTAAATTTAGTGGTTGGTTTACATCAATTATTCGTAGTCAATATTTGAGTTAGTGCATGGATTTCTACAAGTTATATAAGTTGGACTCATGTGAAGAATTTGAGCACCAATGGCTACAAGTTATTGCAAAATATGACATGTGTATGAATAAGCATGTGATTGGATTATACCAAATAAACAAAACTTAGGTATAATACCTTAGGTGCTGTTTCTTAGATTCATCTCTTTGGATTTAGTCATGTGGCTATTTAACTAAAAAATACACTTCCATCCCATGAGAAAAAATCCACATGGTAAAATCTTAAGAGGGGAACCTAAAAAATAGTACCTAAGTATTGTATCTAAGTCTTGCCCATACCAAATTAAGCACGTTTGGGTACCATGTTACCTTCGTGGATATTTTTTTGGAGGAATGACAACAACGGGAAGATCTGAAAGCATAAATGCCTTTATCAAACAATTTGTTAATTCCCACATAAGCTTGATCCAATTTGTTAAACAAGTAAGACATTATTTACCCTTATAATTTATTTTATTTATGTTTATATCTGTCAATGTTAGTATTTTTTATATTAATTTTTTAAGTCTTGGTGTGTCATTTAAATGCTTATAATTTGTTGTCATTTTTTAATTTTAGATTGACCTTGCCATTGAAGATGTTGAATTTTGTTGCAAACACAATAATAATGAAAATAACACAAAGAGAAACTAAATAATATTTTTGAATATTATTAATTTAAAGAGAAAAGTTACACAACCCTATTTGGACTGAGGTGTGGCACTTGTTCTCTTTAAGGAGATTCAAGCCTTTGGTTGGCATTTTTATGCTTATAATTTCTTGTCATTTTTTAATTTTAGATTGACCTTGCCATTGAAGATGTTGAATGTTGGTGCAAACACAATAATAATGGAAATAACACAAAGAGAAACTGAATAATACTTCTAAATATTATTAATTTAAATCGAAAAATTACACAAAGTGTTCAAGCCCAAAACTCTATTAGAAAGAACACTCTTTCTTGCCAAGAACCTCTTTAATTTTTTTAGTGTATATTGCAGTTACTTGGATTGGGTCTAAATGAGTCTATTTATAGGCTCACCCAAATTAATCTGATTAATTAGGTCCATTATTCTGATGTAGTGAGTGTTACAAGATTAATTGTAGGATATTAATTGGGGACATTTACTCATCAACGGATATGGTAATTATTATGAATGGGCTGTCAAGTAAGAGGATCCAAGAGGTTGATTTATTTCCATTTTTTGATACCTCCACCTTTCACCTCCCCCTTGCGCACGTATTTAGCCCAATATTTGAGACAATTCACATTAGTCCATTAATCACCACAATTAAAAAGAACAAAATAGTCTCTCTCATTTCCAATGTGGGATTAAACATTTTCATTAACTTCTTATCTTCCATATTCACTCTCACATCTTTACATTTATGTTGTAATATTTATTCATTTTAATTAATTAATATTAAAATGCTTCAACATTGAACAAATACAATCACATGATACAATGTTGGTAACGTTTAGGAGATCTTCTTTAAGAAGCCTTTCACCATTAGAAGACTAAGCACATAGTGTGTTGACACCTTATGTTTTCAAATTATTTCAAGCGGAGTTTGGAAGTGCTAAACTATATTCCGTGCTTCAAGAAAATGGTAGAGAATTTGTGTTGCAATATTACAAAGATAACACTGGTCAAAAACACAAAGTTTTGTGGGATGGTGATATGACTAAGTTGCAAACACTTTGAATTTTGGGGTATACTTTTTCGCCACATACTTAGGATATTCCTTCACAAAGATTGCCACCAAATTCCCCATATGTATCTATTATCACATTGGAGTTGTGAAGCATCACTAAAGGGAAAAGAATTGTTAGTTTTGAATGATGAAGATTTAGTGGACAAGGAAACCAATATCAATGGTGATGTTAATGTTGTGATTAATGAAAACTTTTTTATTTCTTGTCCTCCAATGTCGAAGACAAAAGGTCGTCCAAAAAAAAAATGAATGAAAGGTGGAAGAGAGTTGGGAAAGCAAAAGAAGTCTTGTAGACTTTGTAAGCATATCGGCCAAAACATCTCTACATGTCCAGAGAAGAATAGTGGTACTTCCTCAAATTGTGCAAACAAGAAAAAGAAAACAACATCAACAGATATTGGATTGAACCCAATATTTTGTTTGAAATGTTAGGTGAAAGCTTTTTGAGATTGTGAAAGAAAAATTATGACACATATTTTGTTAATGTTGTCATTTTGACAACACGTTTTTGAGAAGATTTGATGGAATTTACTTATTGAACTTTTGCTTTTGCTTGATTGTTGGTTTAATTGTTAAGTATATGTTGCAGTTTAATTATCAAGGATATGTTATTTTGGTGTGATACTTTTATTGTCCCATGTGATTTTAAAATTTTTGTTCATTTTTATCTCTATTTTGATCACTCCCACTCATAGGATGTTGTTTATGAAACTTTCGGTCTAATAGTAATGAATTGGTGGTACGTTAACTATTTTTGTATTCTCAAAATGAAAATTCTCTTAATTATTAAAAATAAAAAATAAAAAAACTGGAAAGATAAAAATGATGAAAACTTTAGAGCCACGTTAATGAAAAATGGAAGGAGAAAGAATATATATATATATATATATATATATATATATATATATATATATAAAAATCAGTAATTGTATTATAATAGGATTTTTATTAATATATTAGTGATTTCAATTGAGTTTGGGGATTAAATTCAATATCTACATATTTGCTTGTGGTCCATGGACCATGACCACCAACGTGTGTCAATATTTTTTCTAATTACGTTTTTAGAAGTGAGTAAAAAGAAGAGTGATGATATATATATATATATATATATATATATATATATATATATATATATATATATATATATATATATGACTACAGAAAAGTGGGAGATGAAAAGGTGAAATAGTAGATTGGAGGGAAAAACTAAAAGAAAAAGAAAAAAAAAAAAAAAGATGAAATGGAGGGAAAAATTAACAAGTATTTTTTTAGTTTGCTTCTTTATTTATCTCATGTGTGGATAGACTTCTTGGGTTGGGTGGGACCGCATGTGGATGGGACATTAAGGTCTTCTTTGGTATGCACACTTCAGCAACGTTGTTTACTGTTTAAACACCCAAGCAAGTGGGCCCCATGCTGAATTATGTGTTTGGTATGTGATTCAGAACAAGTGTTGTTTGAGTTTGTGTTTGACATATTACCGTAGAGAGTGAAACACTTTGGGCCCACCTGATAGTAAACTCTCACTTTTCTCTCCCACGTGTTTGTGCAAATAGTCTCTTTTCTCCCATGTGTTTGTGCTTTGTGGCATCTCAGTAATGTCTCTCTCACGCGTCAATACAGTGTGGCATCTCAATTCAAAACAGTACTATTGTCAGCTTTTTTAAAAAGAAAACATACATACCAATCACACAACTTATATTTCTAACACCAAAATATACTATTTGAAACACATTACCAAACACATTTTTCTTCTTATGAATACTATAAATACGTATTTTTGAAAATACTTTTTAAACCACATTATCCACATTATTTTAAACAGTGTTACTCAAACTCCTTTACCAAACGGCGCATAAATGGAGAAAACTGAAAAAGCTAAAGGGGTATTTTAGATTTATTCTAAAACATTTGTTTTCTTCTAAGCAAACTGACACATGCTATTTCATTGCATAGATTTCTGCAACTTGCTATTTCATTGCATAGATTTCTGCAACTTGCTATAAATGCAATGGCATTTCAGTAATTCTTAACAAATGCTTTAAGGGTACCCGTTAGTATTACTCATAATTAAAATTTTAACAATAAAATGTCTCAAAATAGGCACAAACCTTAAAATTATAAAAAATACAACAAAAGTTTCAAATGTCCAAAAATGGTCCTGAAATCTATGAAATGAAAAACAACACACGGCCTTGAATATGACCAAAATTCCCTCTTTAATGTATAAAATGACTAAAGAAAAAAAAAATTACTAACCTCATGAAACTTGAAATTACCAAAATATTCATAAAACTTTAAAATTTCAAAAAATGACTGAAATTTATATTTTAACTTCTAAAATCAATAATAAAAAACATAAAGATGCGACAACTTGCTCAACGATTAGATTATACAATAGCAACAACAAAAGGCAAAAACAATGTCATGGTAGTGACTTGCGACTTCCATACTTCAACTAGTTTTCTTCTTTCTTATTTTGTTTTTCTTTTTCTTTTACACAAGATACATGGTTCTTTTTTCAAGATATATGGTTGTAAATAAAAGAATTTGTTCATCCCCATCTCAATTCTTGTTCACAAAGCCGTCAAGTGATCCTTGCATTTCGGAGGGCCAAAGCTGCAATTGGCCAGTTGGAATTGAAAAACATTTATTAATTAGATATGGTGTAGGCGGGATTGTGATAGTTTGGGTTTAGCGCAGCATGATCCAACGGAAGAGCTCCTTGACTTGTCATTCCAAGGGTCCAACAGGGACGTGGTAAACTTGGAAGAGCTCTTTTACTTTGTTCCTCACCTCAATTGGATCCTTTTTTTTCTGTGGCAAGTGAAGGGAATCAACCAATTTGGAGAGCATCCTAGTGCATTTCTCAAACCGACAAATGACCCTTAAGACTGCACAAGTTGCATATAAAAGAGCTTAAAATCACTTCAAAGTTTCTAATAGATAATTTCACAAATATCTCTAATGCATTTCCAAAATCAGCATTAAAATATCAAAAAATACTAGTCACTAAGGTTATCGCTTTCTAGAAAGGAGAGATAAGAAGTGTCATGCATACGAGGAAACATGATATGTGTTGGACAATTCAGAATCCTTAAAAAGTCAGTTAATCAACAATCAAATCTCTTTTAAAAATAAAAAATAAAATTATCAAATTTAATAGTTGACTACAGGGTTGCCTTCACACCTCCCATCCCTTCTTTATGGCACATTATAAATCATGTTATATTGAGAGGTACTTTGATCTTTTTCACAACCCCGGCTCCTTAAGATTGAGTGGCTTGTTTTGAAAACTAAAGCAATTGCTGCAGCTCTAGTCCTTTACATCCATTAAAATTGGAACCATTCAAAGAAGACTAGTATATCATAAGCTATTAGTATTGCAAACCCAAAATTACCTGGCATTGAAAATGGTTGCAGAAGCATATTACATTGAACCATCACAACGGTGTTTGTTTTCTCATTTCTAGAAATTTAACAAAAGCAAAAAATGGCAAATCACTTTCTCCCATTTTAATTTGTTTTCACTATTTTTTGCATCTATAGCTTTCCTCCACATTCAACATTAGCTTATACAACAATTCTTCCATTAAAAACAAATGCTATATTCCGAACTTTCATAATCAAGAGCTACATTTCAGAGTTATCACAATATAGAATATTATACACTAGCATCTTAAAACAATTTCTTATAGGAAGAAACTACTTATAGAATAGTTCCAAACCACCGTTTTAACTGTAATAATTTAGAGAGGAGAAAAAAAAATCAATGTCTGAACTTGCATATTCCACAACAATTTTCAGAGAGAGGGAGCCACAAATAGATTGTACCGTGGAACAAACTGCAGGAATAGGAGCCAATTCTTCAGTCTACTCCTGCAAAATGATTTAGCTTCATATTAAGTGTAAGTTCTGAGCAGGGAGAAAAAGGGAAAGAAAGAGATGCTATGCCACTTTAGTAAGACACTATCCAAATAAAATTTCAATCTACTACCTATTATTTGCATCAGATTGAAACTTTGTCAATCTTTTACTCCATGATTAAGTAAATTAGTAAGTTAAAATTGTTGTATATATAGGTATATATATGGATAGGTTGTATTAATGATATTTGAGTTTGGAGAATATTGTTTCATAAAGTGGAAATTCAAGTTCTAGAATTTTCTAAGTGAAAATTCGAAATTCAGCATTTTTCGATCAGTCAAATCTTTGGCTTGATCGATCTAAAATGGTAAGAAAATAATCTTGGAGTCTCTGAATGTCTTGATTGATGTTCGATTCTTGTTTGATCAATCGAAAAGAGTACTCGATCGATTAAAAGGTACCTTCGACCGATAGAAAGTTGAAAATCAGGATTTTTTGCAAAATTTTCTAGTGATTGTTTGGAAATGTTGAAAAGGTTTTAAGTCTTGTGAACGGTTTCATAAAACATTTTAACTCTCCATATGTGTTTTTGATAAAATATAATCCTATGGGTATAAATAGAGGCTTATGTTTGTGAGAGACCACACTCCCAGCCCCATTTTTTAGGATGTTGGGCCTTACCCACGTGAATGAGTGGAGTCGTGTTATTACCTCTCAAAATAGAGGTTCGACTAGTTATATTTTCCATTTTAGATTAAGGGTTTTACAATGGAGTTGTCACTTATTTAATTATTGGAATAAATAAAAAAACCAAAATTGAAAAATTCCTTATTTTATTTATTTGAAATTGAATTTCCATTGATCATATGAAATTACACAGCTTTGGTCCTAGATACAATATAAGATAAGGTACATTACTTTGTTTCCTAGTTACAATCTAAAAATTGAAAAGTACATGGATAAGTATTTGATTTACTAACCCTTGATCTAAGTTCGGAGGCTATGTTACAAGGTAGGAAGGTGTTAGGCACCTATCTTGCCTGGTGAAACCGGTCTTCTAAATTATGGTGGCCAATATTTATATTACATCATCCAATATGTTATCAATCAATTTGCATGTTAAATTTAATGTGTGTGCATGTGATAAACTCTAATTCAATTTATTAAGCATTGCATTTGGATTGAAGAATAAATTCTAGCGAATGTGTGTGGATGGTGACAACCTAGATTCAAGGATTTGAAAGAATTATTAAACAAACATGTTTTTCATATTTTTGATGTGGATTTAAGATTAAAATTAGTGATATGCATGAACATGTGATGGACAATAAAAAACATGTGAAGAACACATAAAAACAATTAAGAACATTCAAACATATTTAAAGGAATTTAAATAATTACTATCATGCTTTAATCTTAAATTCTCATCATGGCAATATGAACAAATAGTTAGGGAAGGGAATTATACCTTCATACAAGATCCATATGGTGAAGGAGGGGACTCTGATGGAGATCCTGAGGGTGGAGGAAAAGAAGAACTAGGAAAGGAAGAGTGAGTCTTATTCAATACCTTGAGTTCTAGGAAGACCAAAATATGATAAGACTACTCAATTTTACTAGAACTCAAGAGAAGAGAAGAGAGAGGTTTTTTTTTTTTGGAATGAAGGAGAGGGAGAGTTTATATAGCAGTGATGGAGGAAATATGAATGGAAGACTATTCAATGAATGTTGACAAAAAATCATGAAACTAGACCTTATTTTAGCCTTGGGAAAAATCTGGTGCATTAAATGAAGAGATTGGTGGGAGTGAGGAGCAGGCCAAAATTCGGTTTTCCCGTAACTGCTGTAACAGCCTGTAGAGCCAATTTCGAAAAATCATATCTAATTCAATTCTTTTCGGAATTGTCTCGATCTTGTACTTAAATTGAAGCCCAAATGTCTAGTTTCTGGGAAAATTAACCTCATTCATAGATTCAAGATATTCTAAGAGATATCGATGAAATGGTGAACATATGTTATTTGTTAGAAAATGGTTTCAACACAATTAACATTAATAGGTCCCAAATTAGCACCCAATTAACATTAAATGGCTCCAATCACTCCAATTTCAGACTTAATTGGTTTCAAATTTACTCTAATTAAAAGATAATTGTACAAATTACTCATTGAATAATTAATATTTAACTATTTAGTTAATTAGGTGTGTACAACCCTAATATAAAATGTAGTCCTAACCAATCAAATTATGACATATCATCAATCTCAAATTTATTATACTTATAACCAATTGAAATCAATTGTTTATAATCACATATAGTCAGATTCAATTTGTGATAGTACATTTCAGCCATTAAAACTTGATTTAATGATAACTTTCAATCTAGTGGTCCGATTAAGGCTAATGACCAGTTGATTTGATTGTTATAAAATCAAGATTATTTTGGTGAAATAAGATTAAGGATCTAATGATCAGAATCAAGATGCATATTTTCAAGGCAAAATTACCCTTTTACCCTCCAGGTGAGGTTAAATGCAGGTTACAAAATGAGGTGTCAACAATGTTCACTTGAAAAATAACCTGTGGTTATTCTCTAAAATTGCTATTTATAGAACCCAACATCTTTGTTATATCCTAGGGACAAATTTGCGATAACCCTTTAACAACAATAGTGTGGGAGGCAAATATTGTCTAAGAAAAACGATATTGTGCCTCCAAGTTATCTATTTTCTGTTTGTCTTTTGTCTTAACTTTGTTCTTCCATTATTACTTTTTGTAATATCCCCAACAAAAAATGCATAAGATAGGCAGACTAGCTCCATTGGTCTACTACAAAGCTCATAGAAAAAAAAAAAAAACATTAAAAACTGATGTGCATTTCTAGAACAAATCATCAACTGTTGTTCAAAACTCCCAAATGCAACCTCCAAAAGTAGATCATCCACATGTCATCGTATATCAAACAAAAAAAGGAAGAAGAAAAAGAACCTTAGGTTGCTGAATTCAATGAGTGGAAGAGATTCAAGCATCTCTAAAACCATTAAATATGAACTTGGAAAAACCAATCAAATTCAAAACTAAGAAATAATCAAACCCAAAACTATTTGAAAACTCAACATTACAAATTTAAATAAAGGGAATGCGCAAAGCTAATAATCAACATGTCCACTTGCAGGTTAACAAAATCAATAGTATAATTCATGAAAAAAATGAAATAATCAATCAACTTCTGGGCAGAACAAAAAAGTCAAACACAAAGCCACAGCAAGTTGGAAAAATTGAATCCCTATGAAGCATTCCCACAAGCATTTTCTGTGCCACTAGAAAGAAAGAACAAAATTGATCCCAAAATCAATTAAGAGCGAAATTCAACAAAGAAGAAAGGGAACAAAATAATGGCAAAGAATTTAGGGTTTAATTTGTTTGATCCTTACCATTTTAGTGCTGAGTAAATTGTGTTACCGATGGAATGACAATGAGATTGGTAGATACAGGGAACTCATTTGAGAAGAAGTATACAAGTTCGTTTGGGATTTGCTTATTTTGCAAAAACTGAAAACTTTTTATTGAAAGTACCGTAGGTAAATTTTAACTAAAATAGCACAGTGAGATCCATGGATAGTAACAAAAAGTATAATGAGACCCATAAATAGTACAAAAATAAGCTGAATAGTAAAATTAATTGACAAAAATAATCTTTGCCAAAGAGACACGTAGTCTGGATTTTTTAAGAGAAGGCGAGAGAAGGAAGAGGACATGAGAGATGATGAGAAAGGAGCTGGTATCTCATGCGCTAGGCACATGAGAGATTTTTTTTTTTTTGATGAGAAAGATACTTGCCTTCTTTTTTCTTTTTCTTTTTTGGCTTTTTATATATAACTTGTTATTAACTATCAAGATTAAGATAGCACCACTTTAATGGTTGAGATTTGAAAAGGTACCATACCCTCTAAAAAATATAGGGGCATCGTAAAATAATCTTTTTTCTATAATGTTTTTATAGTAATTATTAAAGAGAAAGTTTAGTTATAGATTAAAGTTATAATTTTACTCAATAATATATATTACTACATATTTTGAAAATCTAACCATTGAATCACATGTTCTTTATGCTTTTAATACATACGTCAAATTTTGTGTCAATAAGATGTTATTTACCATATGATTTATAAACTTATATTTTATGCATAATTTTAAACTACAAAAACTTGCACTTTAAACAATTTATTGATGACATATCTATTGATCTTTAATTTTCTAAAATTTTGCATGTAGGATATAAGAAGAAGATATAATCCAATGATGGATTTGTTAAAATTCACCTCTAATAAAAAGATATTGAGTAAGGTTGTAGTTTAAGATTACAACTGATTTTGTAACTAAACCTTATTCAATTATCAATAGGTAATCTCTCATGCACTTGGCACATGAGAGATTTTTCCGATGAGAAAGATACCTGCCTTTTCTTTTTTTCTTTTTTTTTCCGGCTTTTATATATGTATGTGCAAGTTAGATTTGATCTTATATGGGAGATAAAATAAGTTATCTAACAGTATATCTACTTGAAAAAGCTTGTGAGTGACAAAGGTAAAAGCTTTGACATCACCAATGTTAGAGAAGAAGAAAGTGATTGCAAGAATGTAAAGTTAACACAAGATGTACGTGGAAAACCCTAAAAAATGGATGAAAAACTATGGTTTGAGCAATAATGTTCATTCATCTACCAGTCATTAAGATAAAAATATGAGACATTTTCTCATATCCTAGGATCCAAAAAAAGATTGGTCAAGTCAATAAATATTCGCTTAGAAGATGAAAATTCTAGGAGATTATGATTCTCACAGTATAGAAGAAGGAAGAACATTGTAACAAAAATTCTAGGAGATTATGATTCTCACAGTATAGAAGAAGGAAGAACATTGTAACAAACCTTATTCTTTTGATACTTAATGTCAAAAATTTTGCCACTCTCTCCATTTAAAGCATAAAATGTAAACTTTTAAGCTTCTTTGTAGTTGGGTTGGACCTTCCTCTCTATTTCTTTCAAGTTTGGCTCTACTTCAATTTTTGTTAATCTCTCTCTCTCTCTCTCTCTCTCTCTCTCTCTCTCTCTCTCTCTCTCTCTCTCTCTCTCTCTCTCTCTCTCTCTCTCTCTCTCTCTCTCTGTGCGATTGTTTTTATAAGTGAAAACTAGTTTTACTTTGTGTTTGTTTTACCCTTAGTAGTGGCGAGAGACAAAGAAAGAAACCAATGTTTTATCCAAATAAATTTAGTGTCCATTTGGCATGATTAATTTTGTCAACATATTTTATTATTCAACTTATTTTTGGTACTATTCATAGATCTCACTATACTTTTTGGTACTATTCATGGGTCCTACTATACTATTTCAACTAATTTTTATTTTTATCTATAGTACTTTTAACAAAAAGTTTTCAATTTCAGCAAACTAAGTAGATCCCAAACAGGCCCTTAAATTGAAGTTAATTATTCAATCACTCTCGTTTAACTTAGCTTTTAGCTTTTACACAATAAATATTCATTATTTTGACTTTCATTTACTTTTTTTTTTTTTGGTTGATAAACTCATTTTGTCATTTGTAGTTCGGGGTGGTTTAGCATAGATATATGGGAAAAAAAAGTATAATATAGGTGGTCACCTCTACATTTCTTTCTTTGATTTTTTTTATTAGATATAACTTGTCTTAGGCCCTAAAATATATGGAGCCGACCCTGATTTGAAGCCTTGATCTAATTATGTTGTTAGCTGAATAATCCATGTACCAAGTTGATATGTGCTTGCATGCTTAAAAAAATGAGTGTCACATGAATTTGCATGACTATGTACTTTTATGAGCTTACCCATTTTTGTTGATTGAGTTATTATGCTTACCCACATATTATGTCATTAGATCTATGTATTCACATCCTTGCATTTATACATGACCACATCTTTATCCATTTTTGATAAACCATGATCTACATGCTTTTTTTTTTTTTTTTTTTTTTTTTTTTTGAGAAACAAGATCTACATGCTTTGATTTGACTATGTGTTAGTTTTACTTCTTGATTTGCATGTTATGATTTACAAGCTTCAATTCATATGCCTTAGTGTGCGTATACTATGATCTTATGAACATGACCATGAATTTTCCTTAGACCCATCTTTGATTATGATTAAACATTTATGATTCCCTACATGTTCTTGTTAATGATATGTGATTAATTTGGTTGTTAAAGATTCATGGTTTATGTTCATATGGATATGTGTGTCTCTATCTTGTGATTTTCCTTCCTTCCAAATATGGATCTACATGCCAACTCTTTAGATAGTAACCTAGATCTATTGCTTTACAATAAAATGGCTTTATCTAAGCATCTTTCAATGACTCAACTTTTTTTTTTCAAATAAAACCATGAGAATTTTCACTAATCATTTTCCTAGGAAAACCTCTTCACAAAAATACTCATAAAACTTTTTATAAATTTTTTTTTCTAAAGAAATGCAGGTTCTTCACAAATCCTTTTCCTTGGAAAGCTTTTACAAAAAACGCATGGAACCTTTTCATTTAAAAAAAATTCCAAAGAAAATCCTTTCCTTAGCAAAAACTCATTAGATTTTCATTAAAAAATCTCTTAAGGAATTTTTCCACCAAAAACTTATGAAATTTTCTTTAAAAACTCCTAAGGGAACTTTTCCTCAAAACTTATGAGATTTTCAATAAAAATCCAAATTTCCATATAAAAATCTTTCTTCCAAAAAAAATCAAAAGTTTTACACTAAAATCCTTTTAAAAAATGGTGGTTTTCAAATGATGTTTGGTCAATGGCTTAAATCAACTGAGCACATTGACCATAATAATCAAGCCAACATGTCCCCTTCCCCTAAAACTAACTTTTTTATCTTTGATATTTATTTTACATGAGTGTCTATTTGGAGGTTAGTTTAAAATTTCCTTGTCACTTAAAAAAAAGGTGAGATAAGATATACTTGACTTCATATCCTTTTTAATGTGGACATGCAAGAATAAATTAATTGTACATACTTACAAGCATGCATTTTATATGTCATTTTCTAGGGTAATTTGTATTTACTTACATGTTTATGTCTCCAACCATTATATATGCCATTTTTTAGATAAATTGTACATGTTCGCATGCCCATGCACTTCACGTGTTATTCCTATGGTAGATTGTACATATTCATATGCTCTTAAAACAAGTCAAATGCCAAATCTTTCTCTCTCTTTTTTTTTTTTTTTTTTGATAGAAGACAAAACTTTATTCAGCATGTGAAAAAGATACAATATCATGAGCACATGCACGCTCAATAAGACATGGACGCTTCTCTAGCCATGAAACGTAGCTTTCTATACTTCTAGAGTGGTGAGCCAACAGGTGTGCAGGGATATTTCCCTGCCTCTTGATATGGGAAAAAGCATAACTTCTAAAGGCTTTTACACATTGAGACATACCAGCCACAAGATTTTGCACAAATGTGGACACTTCACCCACTCCTTTGAGTGCATTGCATATACTTAGAGCATCACCCTCAAAAATTA